>CM056582.1:16311067-16313567 GCA_029721435.1 Gymnothorax reevesii | reverse complement strand
AAACCTGAGGTCCTACGATGATGGGGTCACACTTCGCCTGTTTAGTTTGTTGATAATTATTGCTCCAAATTTACCACCAGGGTCTTGCCTGACGAACTGCTGACTGGAAATTAACAACAAGGCTGCTTTGTGAATATCTACATCCCCAACACTGCTTGAGGTACTGACAAAGCCATGCCAATTTCTTCAAATTTTCATTTCATTCATCCCCCATTTTCTCTTAATAAGATTTCAGATTGTGACATTTTGTTTGCCAAGTTATGCAAGAGGCTTTTGTTATTTGCTCAGTAAACGCGCTGTTAGCTAATTATTTATATTGGATTCATAACTAGGGCTCATTTGAGTGGTCACTGTTTGCTTTACATGAAATCAAACAGGTTTATACTGTAGCCACAGCTCTCCTGGTTTGGTGGAAGTGGCAAGTTAAAATGTAAATAAGTGTTACTTTAACACTGTATGCTGAGGACACATGGACACGGTTAGAATTAACACTATGGGTGTTAATTTAACACTGGCATTTTGGTTTTGTATATGAGAGCTATATTATATCTGCAGGAATGTAAAAAAAAAACCACTGTAATTAAAAACAGTATGTTCAAAATGTCACATGATACTGCAGTATCAGTCATTAGCACTGCAGTCAGTTTCTGAATGGGTGTCTCAATTGATGAAAACAAATGTCCCATACAGCCGAAATACTCCCTTTCTAACCCTCTCCTAACCTATTCCAAACCCATCTTCAACCTGAACCAGCAGATAGTGATATGCAATATATCTGCTGGATCACTGCAGTTACAGGGAGTGAGTATTGCACAATACTTAAATAATATACTTGGTAAAAAATAATCTAGTAAAATATCAGCTTTTACTCTCCTCTACATCGGTATCGCCATCTCAATTAAACAAATGCCAGGTTCCTGCCTGGGTAAACACAAGGCTACGATGCAATGACCCAGGCCAGACTCGCAATCCTACCTCCCCATAAACGCAGAACAATCGAGCCCAGTATCATCCTGACACGTCGTATAGTGACGCTCCTTGTCCAAGCGTTGATATGCATCAAAAAATGAGGCTTTTGGCCTCTTCAATTGATGCTGCTTTAAAAAAAAAACCCTAACCCTTAACCTGAATCCTGACCCCGAGCGTCAAATAAGGACAATAAAAGCTTCCATTTTCATCATATATTAACGCTTGGTCAGGAAGCGTGACAGTCTGCATCAAAGCTGACTCCCCTGTTTAACACATCCTCACCGGAAGCAGAATGATTATATTTATCAAATGCGTCTATCTGAAGCCATGGTGCTGGGTCCCTCTGTCTCCTCTGATGGGGAGTCATGCGTCCCAAAGTTCACAGGCACGTTTATATGAGGAGTGGCCTTCATGGCTGCGAGGGAGAGTTCACACTGAGCGACAGGTGAGGTGCTAATGGTGGGGGAACAGTTTGGGAAGGGGACCATCACAGTACTGCCAGTTAGCAGATTCTCTGATCCTAAACAACCTGCAGCAGAAAGTGCATTTAACAGGATTGAAAGGCTGAAAATATGACCGAAACGCAACAATCCAAGTGCTAGTGGTGCCACATGCATCCTGGACCCTGTGGGGCAAATTGAGTCAGGTAAGTCCACTGTTGCACAGAAAGGACAGTCTCATCTATACTTGTGCATTACTACAGAACCTCATTGATTTAACATGTCGAGTATTAATGAAACATGGTCTATGCTGGATTGGCTGCCCATCCGCCTCTGCAGCCCTTTGACCAATGAGACGACACGAAGTCCTTATGACTTGTTTCCTGATTGCAGGTATTTTCTAATTCTTCAGTATATTTAAATGCATTTTTATGTCCCCAGGTATGGCTGTGGGCCATACAGGGTTACCATCGTCTGTCTGTAAGTTTATAGGTGTGTACGTTCCTTCGTAAGGGGTTGATCGTGTTGACAGGGGGCATCATTTATCTACTTCTTCGGAAAAACCGGTCAACAAAATTCATTGAGCTTATATATGCGTTTTCTATGAACACTGAAGGTGTAAAACTCGGAATTTTAAATGATTTTTCAGGTGTTTGGACTTTTTTTTTTGGATTTTGTCAAGTTTCCCAAACGTGGGGGCATCTGTGTCCCATGGACACAAATTTTCTTAGTAAAGTGAACTCCTGTGTGTTGAGTGTTGTTGCTGAGCGATTCCCCAGCCATCTACAATTTGTAGTGACCTTGTGTTGCAGAACCCAAGAATACAATGAATGGAGCGCATTAAGCCACTTCGATTATTAAGGAAATTTGTTTACCGCACAAATGTGCTCTAATGGCTAAAACATGAATATCCTAACAAACAACATTCTTTCTTCTTGCCATTGCAATAACACCCCCGTAACGTATAAGGAACACAACATGACCAGACATTATATGAGGTAAGAATTAGCGCTCTCTTGATTGGTCAAGGCAACCTCCTTCGGTTACTGTAAACAGTGATATTTCAAAAGTGTGTGAGAGGTGAACATAAC
>CM056582.1:16196067-16306067 GCA_029721435.1 Gymnothorax reevesii | reverse complement strand
AATGCAGGATTTATATTTCATGACTTGCACAGGAATATTTTTCAGGCCGGTTCATGGTATCCTTTGAAATCTGCAGATCACTCAACATGTGATTTTTGCCTGTAGTTCTCAGTGGGGGGTAAAACTGAAGGTTCCCTATTTATGCAATAGCGTAATTACGGTAAGGTGTCTTTAGAAAACCATGCTCTTCCCACGCAAGATTTAAAAACGTCACGGAGAGAGTCACGCCAACTGCAAATGCTCAGGAGTGGGTGCTCAGGCGAATTGGTTTAGCGTGTGGGTTTGTGTGAAACGCACAGAAATCAATATGCTGGAGCATCACTAATATGCATCGCATTGCAAAAAATGTCTATATATTTTGGGCATGATAAACAGATAACTCAGGAGTGTGGACAGCATGAATGTTTCAGCGAAGCCAGACCAGTAACAGGTGTGAACAGGCAATGTGTTTTCTTGGCTAATTCCAGCATTTGTATAAAAAAAGTCTTCCACAGGCCCTAATCGTTATAAAACAGCAGTGCTTCCAGACGGAATTAGCTAGCCAAAGGCGAGACACATTTTAGAGGGTTTTACATTTAATTATATTGATGTTGCTCTTTAGAGAAAGGATTCTTCAGATTGCCTGCTGTCTTCTTGGATAAACGTGATGCTTTAGCCTGTGCTGACTGACAGGTCACGATGGAGGGCGACGGTTTGACCGTGGAGATGCAGACTGTTACAGTCCGTCCTCTGGTGCATGATTTGCAAATCTTGTTCCCTTATAGTTACTGGGGTAAAGTGACTGCTGTGGTATCATTAAAAATTCTCACTACAACGCCCAACTGTGCCTCTACTAATATTGACCGTGTTTTAATATCACATGTCACAATCAGAGTGCTGTCCTTAGCTGTGGACTGTCAGGGGGAAAGAATGCCCCCTCTGGTCATGTGATGAGTGCCAGTCTCTGAGCACAGGCAGCACCTCGTAATATCCAATCAAACAGGGCATAAGCCACTCAGGACAACAGTAGCTATATGTGGCAACAATCTGTTTTACAGAGTTGAGAAAGTTGCGCTTTGATATTTATTTTGTACTTTTCTCTCTGATATTCATGCATTAATTCATTTGTTCATTCATTAATTTGTTCAATAATTAATTAAGTGATTCATATCTCTTCAATGTCTAAACCTTTTTTTAACAAGCATATGATGTTTGTTACAGGGTGTTGTTAAAGTGCTTTCCTCACAAAAAAAAAAAAAACTTTGCCTTGCTTGAATTCAGTTTAAGTCACGGTACTGAGTGGCTCTGGGAAGTCTGATGGTATGTATCCGAGGACAGCCACAGGAATCTACAGGAAATCTACAGCCACAGGAATCTACAGGAAATCTACAGCCACAGGAATCTACAGGAAATCTACAGCCGCAGGAATCTACAGGAAATCTACAGCCACAGGAATCTACAGGAAATCTACAGCCACAGGAATCTACAGGAAATCGACAGCCTCAGGAATCTACAGGAAATCTACAGCCACAGGAATCTACAGGAAATCTACAGCCTCAGGAATCTACAGGAAATCTACAGCCACAGGAATCTACAGGAAATCTACAGCCTCAGGAATCTACAGGAAATCTACAGCCACAAGAATCTACAGGAAATCTACAGCCACAGGAATCTACAGGAAATATACAGCCACAGGAATCTACAGGAAATCTACAGCCACAAGAATCTACAGGAAATCTACAGCCACAGGAATCTACAGCAAATCTACAGCCATAGGAATCTACAGGAAATCTACAGCCACAGGAATCTACAGCAAATCTACAGCCACAAAAATCTACAGGAAATCTACAGCCACAGGAATCTACAGCAAATCTACAGCCACAGGAATCTACAGGAAATCTACAGCCACAAGAATCTACAGGAAATCTACAGCCACAGGAATCTACAGGAAATCTACAGCCACAAGAATCTACAGGAAATCTACAGCCACAGGAATCTACAGCAAATCTACAGCCACAGGAATCTACAGGAAATCTACAGCCACAAGAATCTACAGGAAATCTACAGCCACAGGAATCTACAGGAAATCTACAGCCACAAGAATCTACAGGAAATCTACAGCCACAGGAATCTACAGCAAATCTACAGCCACAGGAATCTACAGGAATTCTACAGCCACAGGAATCTACAACAAATCTACAGCCACAGGAATCTACAGGAATTCTACAGCCACAGGAATCTACAGGAAATCGACAGCCTCAGGAATCTACAGGAAATCTACAGCCACAGGAATCTACAGGAAATCTACAGCCACAGGAATCTACAGGAAATCGACAGCCACAGGAATCTACAGGAAATCTACAGCCACAGGAATCTACAGGAAATCTACAGCCACAGGAATCTACAGCAAATCTACAGCCACAGGAATCTACAGGAATTCTACAGCCACAGGAATCTACAGCAAATCTACAGCCACAGGAATCTACAGCAAATCTACAGCCACAGGAATCTACAGGAAATCTACAGCCACAAGAATCTACAGGAAATATACAGCCACAGGAATCTACAGGAAATCTACAGCCACAAGAATCTACAGGAAATCTACAGCCACAGGAATCTACAGCAAATCTACAGCCATAGGAATCTACAGGAAATCTACAGCCACAGGAATCTACAGCAAATCTACAGCCACAAAAATCTACAGGAAATCTACAGCCACAGGAATCTACAGCAAATCTACAGCCACAGGAATCTACAGGAAATCTACAGCCACAAGAATCTACAGGAAATCTACAGCCACAGGAATCTACAGGAAATCTACAGCCACAAGAATCTACAGGAAATCTACAGCCACAGGAATCTACAGCAAATCTACAGCCACAGGAATCTACAGGAAATCTACAGCCACAGGAATCTACAGCAAATCTACAGCCACAGGAATCTACAGGAAATCTACAGCCACAAGAATCTACAGCAAATCTACAGCCACAGGAATCTACAGGAAATCTACAGCCACAAGAATCTACAGGAAATCTACAGCCACAGGAATCTACAGGAAATCTACAGCCAGAGAAATCCACAGAAAATCTACAGCCACAGGAATCTACAGGAAATCTACAGCCACAGGAATCTACAGGAAAAGAGTGATAGCATTTCTCCAGTTGGCTCCATTAACATATACAGTGTGCTGAGTGGCCCCTGACTGCTACACAGGTGATAAGGAGAGCAGTATGAGCTCATCGTATGTGTTCACTGCGTGACATCACTCATCACTTTGCCCTATAGACCCATATATGGGTGCGTCAAATGTAGCTGCTGCATTCAAACCTGTGGAACTTCCAGTGGAAACCCCAAGGTCTCCAACGATCCTAAATATATTCTGCTGAATTACAGGAAAATGTGTATAAAACAATGGACAAGATATAGATAATTTCCATTCGATGTAATGCTGTGGCCATAAAAACATGGAGTTTGAATATTTTTCTCAATATCAGTGTGATTTTGCTTCAGTGAAGTACAGCAAACAGCCGATATAGATATGTTTATGACATGTCCTACAATATGGAAAATATGCTTTTTCAGAATTTGAACCTACTTTAGGAAAAACGTAAGACTTCCTGTGGGAAGTTGGAGGTTGGTGAACTCTGGGTTGGAGAACTCTGCAGCGAGCGAAGAGAGATGAGGAAATTATTTTTATATGAGTGACACACTGAGGTTTTGTTTATTATCAGAGGGCTCGGCAATGGACCATCCACCTTCTGTCTTTAGTCTGATGAACAGGAACTAATGCAGGAAGCCCCGCCCTTCAGCCGAAAGAGAGCAAGAATTGGGTGGATGAGACTTAGGAGGCAAACTGTCAAAAAATTGCGTCCCATTTTCTAATTCCTAACCCTTTTTTCATAACCTTGATGAAAAGCATCATAAGTTGAAGGGCAGATGTGAAGGAGAATGGATCACCACAAGGGAAAGGACAGCTGTCGCACTAAGCCAATCCAACTGCACTTATAGTTCACTAGGTGACATATTCATGCACCCCTTGTCCATCACGCTTGGAGATTAAGGACGGGAAAATGCTCCTCGGCTAAAAACTGGAGTCAGTAAAGTACATCGGAGCTACAGGATCTGGCATCCAGTCCATAATAAGTCACATGTCTCTCCAGCGCTTCAGGCCAGCTTTGCTCTGTGCTGCAGCTCTACTCTTCTTCACTGAGGTCCCAGTTCCCTATGGTATGACTTCAGTGGTAGAGACCAAAGCGAGCAGAAACATCTCTTTTAAAGTCAGTTATGCGCTGCCACTGCAAAGTTTTAACTCTGTGAAAGTCCAGCATTGCTCAGAGCTCTGTCAGTAACATGTCAATCCAGCTTAACGGGCATCCAGAAAATTATTTATACAGTCAAGCTGGCCATTTTTGGCCCAGACATCATTGCTCCGCTTGAGTGGAGCCGAGCACAATGCTGTAATAGCGCTGAAAATTAATTTCACACAAATAGATGCACCTGGTAATGACAGCCTCAGCCAGATTACAGCCAAAAAAGGGACTGAATGGCTCAAAGGTCCAATAAGATAGCATTTGTATGAGATAATCTTGTGCAATTCTCCGATATCTGTGAAACGGGGTTTTGAGGCGGGTCAGGAAAAAATAAACAAATTCAGTGTTTGCTGCTGGTCTTCAGCCCCTCATTCTCATAAATGCCTCATTAACTATATGCAGTTTTGATTGGGCGGTGAGTCAGTGAAATTGAGGGTCTGCTCTGATTGGCTGCCTTATTTTTGTGTGAAGTGAAAAATGGTTGCCTGAACTAAAACACTGTTACACTGGACTATATGTGTACCACATGTAAGACTCCCCTTGTGATGTCAAAAGGGGCACAGAGTGAAAAATGGGCATTGAAGAGCATAGTTTTTCAAGGGGTCTTCATGGTAAAATGTTCGATTTTTTTTTAATTTCAACAATTTTGATTTTCACATAAAATAAATAAAGGAGTGCAGTGAGATGGCAGTAAACACCAAGAATCTATGTTTGTCCTTTGCCTCAATTGTTGCTTGTGACTTTAAATACAAATTACCAAAAAATCACGATTTTGACTGATTTTCAACCTTGTGGCATTCATAAAATCATTAGTATTCATCTGATTGACTTGACATTTGGACTGAAGTTATATCTGTTTGAGATCTAAGAAATAACAAAGGATATTCTAGAGGTGCATCCCTTAGGGGTTAATTTTGAAAATGAAGCAAGTTGAAGATATCGATTTTCATTATGGTCACATAACAGAGCTTATTAAATATTCATAAATGTTCCAAGCAAAAAATCTTAGGTCATTTCATAGAACTATCTTAAACCTTTCATATGAGACTAATTTGAGTGAAATCTGACCATGGGTTATTGAAATATCAGTCACAAAATATTTTCAGATTTTGTCATTAAAGTGCTGTTTTTGTGGCAACCATGTACATTTTTTTATCAAAATACTACATTTTATGAGGTTAAAATCCTGCTGAGAGTATGTTTATTTCTTAGTTCTTACATTATTATGTTATTTCTACACTTAACCCTGAAGAGCCCTTAAGGAGAGGTGCCACCGCAGCGACGCCACAGCAGTCAGGCCACAGCGTTCTGTCATCTCAGGCTCACGGAGGACCGGACTGCATGTCCCAGTGCAAGAAAAATACTGACTTTCATAAAAGGGGACTTTTCCAGGGTTAATTCTCATCAGAACTATGTGAGGCATTGCAGAAATAGTGATGTCTGTGAGCGAATATTTATGCTTGTTGATAAATTTTTAATTCATTAATGTAGAAAATGTAGCTAAATGGAGATTGTGAGAATGTTGTGAATTATAATGAAGAAGTAAGAGAAAAAAGTTTCCAGGAGTAGATTTTTAAGGGTCATTACATGGATTAAGGAGGTTGCTTTTGCAAGCTTTCTGAAATCACGAAAAAACTTGCCAAATTTTTGTGGTTAATAATTTGCTCGGTCGGCTTGGCAACAAATCTCCTGGCAACAGTCACTGGGCAAGGATATTAAAGCAAGGAAGTCCTGAGAGTGTGCCTGAATGACACGCATGAGAGATGAGAGGAAAAGGTTATTGCCCCAACTATGAGGAGAATAGGGTGCACAAGAACTGCTATTGCACCAACCGTTCACGATACGGCAAAGATGTCAAACTCATCCTTTTGTTAGCATTATTACGGTTCAGATGTTACCTATCACATAAAGGACATTGTTCCTTTCACAATTTGAAAGCGTTTGTTGGAATTATAAGAAGTTTTAAAATTTTGCATCCTTTCGAAGCTACGGCATTTTCCTGCGCTGTCACTAACTGGGGCAGGAAAAAAGACGGTATAGAAGTTTTGTCAAAATATTACGCGGATCTTATGAAAAGTATTGAATAACACAGGGGATGTGTTACTATTTACCCAGTGACTGGGGGAAGAACCACATGGCAAATGAAAGTTCAGGACACAGTGCGGTCGCAGGACAGTCTGGTGATTAAACCTGACTGTTAACGGTGTTGAGTGGTTAAAAAATGGGAGCGTCTATTAAAGCAATTCTTACCTTTCTGGCATTTTTACACTTTTCTTTTGTAATCTTAAAATGCTTCTAATAAGCGCATGGCACACTAAAATGTAATAGAAATCCACCAGGTGTTGAAACTCATCAATATTCAATTCTCATATATTTCTGATAAAAGTCTGACCAATAGATTTATTCGGTCCGAATAAAATGATTTGTAGAGCTTCCTGTCTGTCATCCGTTGCAGCGCCCCTTCCAATTGCCTACCGCTGTCACCGCTTGTGTGTCGCGCGCCTCTCTGGAAACTGCTCCTAATTTAATGACTAATGTTACCTAGACAACTCTGGTGAGGTAAGATGTGATGACAGCATTTTTGCAAGAAAATATGTGTGAGTTCTGCCGAACAACGACGCATTTGACCGTAAACAAACGAGCGCTGAAATGCTATAATTACGATGATAACGTTAATGGTAGTTCGTCAGAACACAAAGGTAACTAAACGTTACGAGGGCATTTTATTTTATACCGCATATGGAATCGAATATTATGTCATTACTGTTGGTTCAGTGCCTCTGAATCTGACTCCAATGACCCGTTTCAGTGGTGCTGCTTACTGCCTCGCCGCACACGTCAGGGGAGGGGTGGAGCCTCAGAGGTCAGGCAGGGGGAAGAGGGCGGGACTTTGGAGGGAGGCAGAGTTGTTAATGTTCAAATTTTAACTAAGTGCTGAGAGACATGGCAGAAAGGTGAGAGTCGCTTTAATCCAGAGTTTAGCCTGTGAGACTCATGCAGTCTTGTCATTTTTTCCATGTTCACTGATGACTCAAATGTGTGTGATTAAACTGTGACACTGTTTGGCCGTTATGTTTCACCCTCCAAACAACCCTTCAGCACAGATGGGGTTAAAAACATAACGGACCCAGACGATTAAATGCCAAGCAAAACACAAGTGCTGCCAACTAACTCCATGAAATATGAAACGCTTGAGCGGCGTCTTTGCAGCTGAGCAGCTCTACACACATGAAGTCAAACATGCTATCAGTGGCAGAAAAGACTTGGCGTCTATAGACTAAAAGCTGGAATCTTAATCATGTGCCTGCGGTAATATTATTCACCAATCAATTAACGTAATAAGAGCAGTCAAAACTGACATAACATTGGAAACTGAAACACTTAACTCTTTGCAAAGATGCCCTATTGTATACCTCATCAATCTTTTTTATTCCTTCTCAACCGACCAATAAAATGCAATATTCATTAAATTATTATATTTTCACAGATTTAGAGAGAGTTGGCTCAAATGGACTCTATTCACTGAATATTCACTACATTGTTAGCTGGGTAATAATGGATATAAATATTGAAATGTTCCATTTCCATTGATGTTTTATTCATGCTGTGGCACTTGATGCAGTTGTTCAGTTTTGGGTTGTACAGCAAAGCCCATTTGGAGCAGTTACCCTAAGTTTCGAATTCCATTTTTCCCATTTCAGCATTTTTTTTATTTTTTGTGTATTTAATTATTACAGGAAAATATGAGGTAGCCTACAATTGACTGAGTAGCAGTTCTTGATCGGCAGGTGTGCATGTTCGCACTCCTATTTAACTCATGGAGCAGACAAAACTGACTTCTGTGCGGTGAAAAATGATTTACCCCAGTTTCAATTTCCACCATTTTTGCATATTTGTCATACTTGAATGTATTAGATTGTCAAAATTATTTTATTAAGTTCAGATGACCCAAGTAAACTCTAAAAAGTTCTGTATGATTACTTCATTCATCGATGGAGAAACACCATCTCATCCTTGCTGGCCCCGTGTGAAAAGGAAAATGCCCCCTTAGTTACCCACCTTGGGTTTAATTTCACTGGACACACGCTGGCATGAATACTATCAACCCTACTGAATCCACACATCACATAAATAGAACCTGTCTGTGAATGCGAAGTAGGCAAAGAGCAGCACATGATGCCGCAATCTACAGAAATTCCAGAACTGATGAGAAACAAAGTTGTTGACATCTATCAGTTTGGAGAGGGTTACAAACTCCAGTGAACCATGGTGAGAGCCATTGTCTGCACTGGAACAGTGTTGAGGCTTCCCAGGTGCGACCGGCCAACCAAATTCCTCCAAGACCCATTGAAGAGGTCACAAAAGAACCCAGAATAACATCAAACAACCACAGGCCTATTATTATTTTTGAATAATAATTTAACAAAAAAAATTCACATGGCTTATGGTTTTGACTAACACTTCATTTTCTGTTATTTAAACAATCATTCAAAAGCTGAACTAGTGTTTACTCGTCAAAAGAAATCAAGGAGGGGGCAGATATTTTTTCCACCGCACTGTCACTTCATTTTGCACAGACTGCTCAGACTTACAGTGCATAATATATTTGTGCCCGACTAAGTGTCCCTATAAAATATCAATGCCTGAGTGAGAAAGTGATTGAGTGAACGAATGAGTGAGTGGCCAAGTGAGTGTGTGTGTGTCTGTGAGTGTGTGAGTGTATGAGTGAGTGAGTGCGTGTGTGTGTTTGTGTTTGTATGCGTGTGTATGTTTGAATGTGTCTAAGTGCGTGTGTGTGTGTGATTCAGTAAATGAGTGTTTGTTAGTATGTGTGCGTGCACGTGTGTGTGAGTGTGTGTGTGTGTGTATGAGCGAGCAAGTGAGTGAGTGTGTGTGTGTGTGCGTGTGTGTGGGTGTGTGTGTGTGAGTGAGCGAGCGAGTGAGTGAGCGAGTGTATGTGGATGTGTGTGTGTGAGTGAGCCAGTGAGTGAGTGTGTGTGCGTGTGCGAGTGAGCGAGCGAGTGAGTGAACGACCACAATTAGTAATACTTAGACCATGGTAGCAGTTGATGTGAACCTCAGGAAAAAGTCTTGTTCACTGAACAGCTTTATATTGCACCTAAGCATAATCATGTGTTTATTCATCCATCGATGTCGTACATTTCGAAGTATACTGTTACCCGGTTAGTCATTTGATCTTTCCACAGATGCACCTCCAACTGTTACTCACCACATGAGGGAGTAAGTCATGCTGCATAAATGTAGGTTAAGGAAATGTACAGGAGTCACTGTTTACTGGGGAAAAGATGCATTTTCAAAGCAACCTGCCACTAAAACATGTGTCTGCGAGAACACAAATCAGAGCAGGTGGCCACTAAGGTTACAGAACGAAGGTTAGGAAAACACTATTTACAATGATGTGACAACGTTCTGCTTCAATCTAATTTACATGTGGAAATACCTTATGGCTGGTCGACTGAATTTTGAATGTGGATGGTAGGAAAAGTTAGCATGAGTGAGAAAGGTTTTTTTTTTTTAACATCAGTATAGATGTGGCCTCCAGGTCATTGGCCTGACACATGGTTCTATGAATTTAAGTGAATAAAGGAATAAAGAGCTTGTAAACGGATGTTAACTTTCCACTTTCTCAGCAAAGACCTTACAGGACTGCAGTGCAGAAGCCATCTGAGGATAGTGAAAATTATATACAGATGCCTGCCAAGTCACCCCACAGTAAAGCAGGAAGTAAGAACCTTTGATATTTTCATAAGACAGCTGCTGCAAAAGTGAGAATCCGGAATCAACACATATGGTAAATATTCTCACACATACGGTAAATATTCTCACACCTATATATTCTCACCCATCTTCTAAATATTCTCACTCATATATATTCTCACCCATGCAGTAAATATTCTCACTCAAATATATTCTCACCCATACTGTAAATATTCTCACGCATATATATTCTCACCCATACGGTAAATATTCTCACACATACATATTCTCACCAATATTCTAAATATTCACACTCATATATA
Source organism: Gymnothorax reevesii (assembly GCA_029721435.1). NCBI lineage: Eukaryota > Metazoa > Chordata > Actinopteri > Anguilliformes > Muraenidae > Gymnothorax > Gymnothorax reevesii. The sequence goes on along the minus strand of CM056582.1, from coordinate 16,295,737 downwards.
CAAAATTCTCACCCATACTGTAAATATTCTCACTCATATATATTCTCACCCATACTGTAAATATTCTCACTCATATATATTCTCAAACATACTGTAAATATTCTCCCACATACATATTCTTACCCATACAGTAAATATTCTCACTCATACATATTCTCACCCATATTCTAAATATTCTCACTCATATATATTCTCAGCCATACAGTAAATGTACTCACACATACACATTCTCACCCACACGGTAAATATTCTCACCCATACATATTCTCACCCATACTGTAAATATTCTCTCGCATACACATTCTCACCTATACTGTAAATATTCTCACCCATATACATTCTCACCCATACGGTATATATTCTAACCCAAACATATTCTCACCCTTAATGTAAATAGTCTCACCCATTCATATTCTCACCCATACTGTAAATATTCTCATGCATACATATTCTCAGCCACACTGTAAATATCCTCAATCATACATATTCTCACCCATATTCTAAATATTCTCACCATACACATTCTCACCCACACAGTAAATATTCTCACACATACATATTCTCACCCATACTGTAAATACTCTCCCACATACATATTCTTACCCATACAGTAAATACTCTCACTCATGCACATTCTCACCCATATTCTAAATATTCTCACTCATATATATTCTCACCCATATAGTAAAAGTACTCACACATACACATTCTCACCCACATGGTAAATATTCTCACCCATACATATTCTCACCCATACTGTAAATATTCTCTCGCATACACATTCTCACCTATACTGTAAATATTCTCTCGCATACACATTCTCACCTGTACTGTAAATATTCTCACCCATATACATTCTCACCCATACGGTATATATTCTAACCCAAACATATTCTCACCCTTAATGTAAATAGTCTCACCCATTCATATTCTCACCCATACTGTAAATATTCTCATGCATACATATTTTCAGCCACACTGTAAATATCCTCAATCTTACATATTCTCACCCATATTCTAAATATTCTCACCATACACATTCTCACCCACACAGTAAATATTCTCACTCATACATATTCTCATCCATATTCTAAATATTCTCACTCATATATATTCTCACCCATACAGTAAATGTACTCACACATACACATTCTCACCCACACGGTAAATATTCTCACCCATACATATTCTCACCCATACTGTAAATATTCTCTCGCATACACATTCTCACCTATACTGTTAATATTCTCACCCATATACATTCTCACCCATACAGTATATATTCTAACCCAAACATATTCTCACCCATACTGTAAATATTCTCACTCATATATATTCCCACTCATACGGTAAATATTCTCACACATACATATTCTCACCCATATTCTAAATATTCTCACTCATATTTATTCTCACCCATACTGTAAATATTCTCACCCATACATATTCTCACCCATGCTGTAAATATTCTCACACATATATATTCTCACCCATCTTCTAAATATTCTCACTCATATATATTCTCACCCATACAGTAAATGTATTCTTACATTCTCACCCACACGGCAAATATTCTCACTCATACATATTCTTACTCACACAGTAAATATTCTCACACATACATATTCTCACCCACACAGTAAATAGTCTCACCCATACTGTAAATATTCTCATGCGTACATATTCTCAGCCATACTGTAAATATCCTCAATCATACATATTCTCACCCATATTCTAAATATACTCACCACACATATTCTCACCCATACTGTAAATATTCTCATCGATACATATTCTCAACCATACTGTATATATTCTAACCCACACAGTAAATATTCTCACCCTTACATCTTCTCACCCATACTCTAAATATTCTCACTCATATACAAAATCTCACCCATACAGTAAATATATTAAACCCAAAACCAGTGAAGTTGGCACATTATGTAAATCGTAGATAAAAACAGAATACAATGATTTGCAAATCCTTTTCAACTTATATTCAATTTAATACACTGCGAAGACAAGATGTTTAATGTTCAAACTGAGAAATTTTTTTTTTTTTTAAATAATCATTAACTTAGAATTTAAAGGCTCTTTACCATTCTTGGTGGATGTACAGCTTAAGTTGTTCAACAGTCCAGGGTCTCCACTTGTGCCAGCTTTTTTGAAACATGTTGCAGGCATCAAATTCCAAATGAGCTAATATTTGAAAAAAATTACAAAGTTTACCTGTTCGAACATTAAGTAACTTGTCTTTGCAGTGTATTCAATTGAATATAGGTTGAAAAGGATTTGCAAATCATTGTATTCTGTTTTTATTTACGATTTACACAACGTGCCAACTTCACTGGTTTTGGGTTTTGTACTCACACATACACATTCTCACCCATACGGTAAATGAAAAAAGTGCTGCCTTGTGTTTCTTCCTCTCCATAAACTCTCCCAGCTGCTCTCACTCATTAGATTTACCTCCTGGCTGAAAATTGCGCTCATTCTCATTCACAAATATAATTAGATGGAAAAAAAATACTGAAAAGGACTTTTCCTTTCAGTCCACATTGGCTGAAAATGTTTTGTTTTTCAGCCCTGGTGAAGTTGATGATCTTATCACCCTAAGATGAAATTTTTGTTATTTCTTTGTTGAGGATTGGTGAAGTTTTGGTGGATAAGAGGATTGGTGAAGCTAAGATACTGAACAAAACTTCACCAAACCTCTTATAAATACAGGGAGAACAAAAATTTCATCTTGGGGTGAAATATACCTTGTTGTTAAATATACTTTATAGCCACAAGAAGAGTTTACTTGATGATCGCCCTTGTGGAATTTACTTACAATTTTTAAGTGAAAAAACTTTCCTAGGTTTTCCCAAGTGAATACCACTCCAAATTTTTTTCAGTGAACCAGAGCAGTTTATTACAGCAGTCAGATGGTAATTGGATGGAATAGATTAGATGGAACAAAAACCAAAATACACCAAACCTCCAGAACCGAACACTGCTCAACAAGACTGATCTGCTATTTCCATCGGACACTTGCGTATTTCATTCCACTTCCAGTTGGCCTTGCTCATTTTTTATAAATCTCTGTGGTGCAAGGACTGGCTCATGGTGCACTCCATAGCACAGTTACCTCACAGCAAGATGGTGCCAAGAGTAAATTCATGCCAGGGCATCTCTGTGTGGAATATACATGTTTTCCTTGCTTCTTTCTGTTATCTAATGCAGCTTTCCCCCACAGTCTGATGATATGCAGTAGACCAAGGCCTCTGCCAGCAGGATTACTCAATTAGCTGTATAATAAAACCTAGAAACCTGAAATATTTGGGAAAATGACTGAAGTGTAAAAATTTTAATTTGAGCGGTGATATGGCCAACATGCCAGCCCAGCTTTATGGAACAGGCCAAGAAGTAGCCAACTGGCAGCCTGTAGGCCATATTTGGAATCAATTCAGACTAATCCTCTAATCATTTTTCTTGGCTTATAAGTAAGCACTAAATCTAACAGAAAATGGATTTTACACAATATAAAGCAAAAACTCAAAACTTACGACAAGAGAGCCGAGGGCCATTGCAAAGCTATCAATAACAGCAAATCATAATTCTGCACTGACTGACTCGGCAGTCATAGGATCATATTTGCAGGCAGGCAGCTTGCCAGTCACATTTACCACCAGAACACAGACTACATCGGACTATTTAATCCCAGCCAATATTACCCATCTTGAAAAGGGGCTCTTGGGCTTGGGGCGTCGTCGAGTTTTCCAGCCTCTCTCAGTGATTCCGAGATACTCCTCTCAGAGTCAGACTTCCATCCTCAGTAATATGTGCAGCCTGTTTGTATATCCAGTGCTGCTACATATTCAGTGATTCAGTGCCTCTCTCATTGTTTCTTTGCTCTGGTCTTAATCTGGGAGATTACCACGCCCCACCAATTGAATATTGGATATCGAAATTAAAAAAAAATTTAAAAGCTGGAAAATACATGCGGCATTGGGAGAGAAAAATTAATAAATGTGCAATTATGAAATGAATTCTCCTGAAATGAACATGAATAGTTATTTGAAAATGTCTTTTCTTTAATAAAACCCCATTTATTGATTTATTTATGTTTGTATGTTAAACTATTGAATATTTCATTATTTAATTATATTGACTCATTTATAGTTTTATATTTTCATTTATTCATACATTGAAATATTTATTGCCTCGTTTATTTATCACTAACATATTTCTTAATTTATTTTTTTTTATTTTTTAAGTAACCCTGCAAAAGACTTTGGTTATGCTTTACTTGAAGGTACCGTCATAAGAGTGACATGACACTCTTGTGTCATGTGACAGTTATGACAGTCTCGTGTCGCTCTTATGACGAAGTTGTCATAATCAAGACAACCCAAACAATGTCAACTTATCATCTCAAAAACCAAATGACACTTAATGACAACGTTTATGACATTGACATAATGTTTATGACATGTTCATGACTGTCTCATGTCCCTATTATGACGATACCTTCAAGTAAAGTGTTACCAAGATTTCTTACAACCCTTACCAGGATTAAGTAGTTTAGTAAGTGTACGACTGAATTCTGATAATTTATTGGTCAGAATACCATGAATACCATGAAAACTGTATGAAATAGTTGTAGATGGCAAACCAGCTGGATGCTTGCACATCAGGCCCTTGCATTCCTTCTGTCAAAATTTCAAGATCCAAGGGAGTAGAGGCTTTTATGACACCAATCATTGTTTTATCTGAATCCAAAGGTGAATAATAATTGCACTGAATGGCAAAATAAATGCATACGGTTAATGTCAAACAATAATAATTGTGACAATTTGTCAAAATCACTGCAATGAAAGGTTGCGTGATCCGGAGCCTCAAAGCATATAGGACGACAGAGTCAAGACATCTTTTTAATGCAGAGACAGGCAATAACTTAAAATTAGAAAACCGTGTTGTAATCAAATATGATCAAGGCCAGGCCTACTTTTCACAGCATGCGCATGACACTTACGGGATGTATAATGGGATAGTTTATACTGTAACCAGAGGGTCCAGCAGTCTGCGTGTCTGCATGCATTTTCAATACATAAAAGACAATTGTGCGTGGGCGTGAATGAATCTATGGCTCCTTTCGCTTCCTGTCGAAAGTCCAGTGCCAGAATCAATCAGTTAATATTGCAATGTTCAATTTAGCTGATTCAAGAGATCGTTATTAAGTATACACATTTACAATGAAAAATGTGCATGTGCTACCATTTGGCGATAATTATTGTGCAAGCATATCCTTCGTTTGTGTACATAAAAAACTGGCACGTCAAGAAAGGCATAGCTACAGCGCTCAGAAGAAAGGCATGCCCACACACCATTGCGCATAATGACGCACGACAGAAAGAACAGAGAGTTGTTGCCAAATTAGTCAACGAAAATTAGATTAAAACAGAGAAACTGGAATCATGGGTAACATAAAATCCATCCGCCCCTCGATGCTTTTAAAGTGCAAGTCTTCAACTTCCAACTGTTGAGTTTCAAAATAAAGCAAAAGTGCCGAGGAGCCCGTAAAGTCTGTATAGCGCACAACACCTTAGAAATCAGCGGTGCGAAATGCAAGCAAATTCCTTTGAAGGACTGAGAACTGTGCTTGGTACAGCGGACTCTTCGTTTTGCTTGATCGTCTGTGGTTTCTACCTCTGCCTAACGCCTTAAGAATGGAATGTGCAGAGTGGGATTATGCGCATAATGTTGTTGTTGTTGTTATTATTATTATTATTATTATATCGTCATCATCATCATCATCATCATCATCATCATCATCGCCATCGTCAAACAAATAAACAAGGGAACCGTGAAAGGTTTGAAATAATCGCCGCTGAAAATCCATAGACAAGTAGGTGAGACAAGATAATGGACAGGACACATTTCAGGAGAGCAGAATCAATTTTTCACGTGGCTACTTTTTTTTCTGAATTACGATTTAAGATGCATCGATTTGTCGATTAAATCAAATCGCTGGTGACAAACAATCATGTTTTGACGTGAATATGCACTATTCAATAAGTATGCAAGCCCAGCCAAACTTGAAAAAAAAAATTAACGAAGCTTACCTCTCCTGACATTCAAGAAACGTCCGACTCGAGACACTGATGGGAGAGCCGAGTTTCAGGACACGGTTTTCTTTAAAAGAAAGGAAAATGTCTGTATCCACTCAAGAATACGTCAAGAAATCCAAGGAAAAGGCATCCATGAGAGCCTAATTTTGAAGAGCTTGAAAATAAATTGTGTTGCGCGATGCATATAAACAGGTGCGTTTTCAAGTTAAAATATTGCACACGTTAAAAATCAGCTCCGTCAGCCTGTAGCGCTCCGTAGCCTTGGCAACTCCTTGGTTGCGTGTGTCTGAGAGAGACTCCGTCGACTCCGAATCCCGCATTTTATCGTTGTTATATCAAATTCGCTACATTTAGACATGGTAATTAATACGCGCTTTTTCAGCACAAGTTCTTATGCGCAAATTCAACCTCCCCAAAAAGAAGATATGAGCGTGTTAAAACTCATGGTATAGTTTATACTGATGTTTGCAATTCTTTGATATCTGGAGGCATATTCTTCACAGCAGCTATTAATAAAAAGGTACTGGGTTCATGTAATAACAATGCATGAAGTCACTGACGTGGGCTACTATAATCCCCTTTGACCGCAAAAAAGCATTATAGGCTATAGTTATTTGTGCGAATTTGCTGCACAGACTGGAGTCAATAACAGTATCTCGACATTTCCGACTGAGTATTTCACCTGCGACGTGTTTGTCTTCCTGCTCGATATCGTTTTATGAATCAAATTAGAAACTCGTCTAATGCCGTTTGGTTCCAAAGGTTGCAGAATATAGCCAAGAATGTTCGCTTCACTGATGTTCTAGCGGACGAAAAAGTCGTGTCGCCTGTCCGCGTTGAGTCAGTTTATTCAATAATCCACAGGAGGGAAACTGCATATACTTATGATATTTGAAGTGACTCGCGATGAGCCGCGGAAGAAGCGCAGCGATCCTTCAAAATATATCATCAGAAAACTCTCTTTTCCATTGATTTCCTAGTTTTCTTCAGCATCCTTTCGGTGTTTCTGACGCCGGGTCGGTGTAACATCACTTAGAACTACAGTTAGGCGAGCACAAACATGCAAGTCCCCGATGCCTGTAGGAATGTTCACGTCTCCCATTCATTCACAAGTCGCTTTGCAGGACCTTGAAGGTTTTAAATGGAACGGTCTGAAATATTCCACTTTCAAATTCAAAATTTAATGTTCAATAGACCTCTCCGTTCGCACACCGAAATGTTTCTGACAAGCTTATTGCTTACATAGCAATAACGATGACAAAAGCTGGGCAGACGGTCTCTCTGGTAACTACCATCAGATGTAAATGCAATTTGCGCTACTGTCGCTCACCATAGGCGCATCACATTTGCGATTTTAAACGGACTCAAAAGCGTTGAGCGGCGATGACCAGGAGCTCAAAGAAATAAAATGCACGCCCCCTGTTAACACGCGTAGGCAGGGAAAGAAGGCACATACTGAGTTAAAAAAAAAGCGAAATTTATACGTGAAAGCAAATTTCTTGCGGTCACTAGCGTGAGGTCATACAGGACATTATATTTATTTAAACTTTATGACAGGTAATCCAATGCTCAACTAAACTAAAATGCTTTTTTCATCAGTAAGGAAGAATTACTTAGCCTACTAAAAATGAAATGCGATATCGAAACATGCGTTTGTCTTGTGCGGATAATTTAATGCACAGATTAGCGTATATCGGATTTATATGTTTTTTTTCAGAAGACGTGGCCATATCACCGAAGTTATTCTATCTGGTACCGACCATTTTTTTTGTTTCAGTTTCTCGGAAGAAATAATGCGCACTGTCAGTGTACCTCAGTCGCAATTCAAGTCAGAGCTTTTCTTGAGGAAATCATTTAGATCATTCAGGTTTGAGATAGCCTACTGTACTGGTGACCACTATTATCTAATTCATTCTTCATTTGCTCGTCCATCTGCAACAGTCTCGCGCGTGGGCAGGGTGCAGTTATTTTTGGAATTCCCTCGTCGAGATGTTGGTCTTAAGGTCTGATCTCCATGTGCGATTTTTGAACGACGACGCCTTTTTGTCGCGCATAAGTGATGATTTTGTGAAGGCGTTAATTCAAACACCTTAAGGATGAAAAAGGCTGCGCAATATTTGCAACAGGTAAATAAAAAAAAACTAGCCAGTAACTATAATTGAAGATCAATGTCCTGTTAGAAGATGTGAACATTAACATGTCTCCCGGGCGGTATTAGATTAGCCAGAAAAGATGCCTTGCTCTCCTGTTATTCGCAAATGCCTCCGAATTATTTACAGTCAAGCCGCAGCACGTGACTTCTTGAATTCTATATAATCTCCCACCGTTGGTCTGTCCGAGACGAATCAATCTGCTCTCAGTCAACCATGAAATGTTAATTTCTGGTGCAACCAAGCATTAATTTTTTCTCACTCATAACATCACGAAGTCGGTTTCTCGACAAATTCAGCACCATGGAGAGTAATCTAGGGACTCAGGGCACTAACTTTGGGGTATTACCAGCAGATGGGATGACGTGTTTTTTTTGTTTTTTTTTTGTTCTTTTGTTTTTTACAACTTACAAGGCAATTACATTATAGAGGATTTATGGTCTGACGTCGTAAGTTCCCCGCCCTCTAAGGGGTTGCGCTATTGGAAACACCATCGAGTGAGTATATTGACACTCATTCAGTTCACCGGAAAACCCTCTCGGCACCTGAGAAAAGATTTATGTTCTCACCGTCCAATCAGGGGGTAGCATACACGCAGCATCCTCCCCCTATTGACCTTATATAGTCCCGCCCATTTACCCACTTCGTTGCCGGTAGGACAAAAAGCCACTTGTGGTGATTGCAAAGGCATCGTAGTTAGTGGCACGCTCGCTCAGGAAAAAGCATCATGCTAAGACAGCCTCTTCCACCACACTGTTTACTCACCATAATGGAAAATTCAGGACTCGGCCCATTCTTGATACAGCCAACGCTCTGAACCGATTGGCGAGCTGAAACCACAGTCAATGGTGGAATTGGAGATTCATTTACACAGTGGCCAGCTGTCTGGCGTCCCAGACTCTATGGTGAGAATCATTTTCCTGTTTCTCCCAGCCACATTTGACAACAAATTATCGCTAGCGAACTGCATCCATCTCCATCCAGTGTTGCAGGAGAATTCGCCGTCATTCATCTTGTCCACAAGAAAGTATTTCTCGCATCGTCTGCCTCGCGCGCCATAATCCCAAACTCCACCACTGCTACTGAACGACCTGCCTGACCCGTCTTACTCAGCCATCAACAACAAGCTACCATCGCAGCAGCCTTTCACCTCCTCGCCCAACCTCACGGGAGGCCTCGCCCTCATGTCTTCGGTAGGTGCAGAGCCTGTTCATCCACTGCCTCCGGCCAAAGGCAGCACCAGTGATAGTTTTAATCTATGGGCATTACTTTTCTATGACCTCAGAGAGGTTTATCCAAGCAAAATACACTGCCATACAGGTTGTTTTAGACATTAGTGCTGTTCACCATGAGACCCACCCAACTTGGGTCGGAGGGGGTGTTTCGTTTCTTTCTTAGGTGAGGTGAATAAAGGGAAGGCGATGGGCTTTGACCCCTCTTCCTTGGCCTCCACATTTCAACCGAGGCCTGCACTCTTCGCATTAGCGGCTAATGGGCTATTCATGTCTCACTGGCTAACTAACCATCTCCATTAACTCCGCCAAGGATATAATGTTTTTGCCGGTGTTGGTTTGACTGTCTGTCTGTCTGTTTGTGAACAAGATAACTCAAAATGGAGTCAACGGATATCTTTGAAATTTTGCAGGTGGGTTGCTATTACATCAGGGTCAAACAATCATGATCGGTCAAACAATATGGCTACCACAGGAAACATCTAAAAATTTTCTGTTGCAGATAACTTGCATTTATTATAAGCCATGTTCACTTAGCAAGATTTCAGCTGTGCTGCTTTGGCAGAGGTTTGCACTCTCAGAGTGCCTATAGTTTCTTGCTGTGTTCAATCTGGGCCAGGATTGCACAAGTAAGCGAACCTGCGTATACAGCACTATATACGACAAGATATTTAATTATCAAACCGATAAACTTTATTGTTTTTTGGAAATATTCACTCATTTTGAATTTGATGTCTGCAACATGTTCCAAAAAAGCTGGGATAGGGGCAACAAAAGACTGGGAAAGTTGAGGAATGCTCAAAAAACACCTGTTTGGAATATTCCACAGGCGAACAGGTTAATAGGAAACAGGTGAGTGTCGTGATTGGGTAAAAAAGGAGCATCACCGAAAGGCTCAGTCATTCACAAGCAGGGATGGGGCGAGGTTCATCACTTCGTGAACAACTCCTCAAATAGTTCAAGAGCAATGCAGTTTCTCAATTGCAATGCAATTTCTCAACATGCAATTGCAAGGAATTTAGGGATTTCATCATCTTAAGTTCATATTATTATCAAAATATTCCAAGAATCCAGAGAAATCTCTACAGGTAAGCAGCAAGGCTGAAAACCAACACTGGGGACCCCATTTAGACTACAAAAGTATTAACACTATTAGCACTGCTCGCCACCACCAAAACAGCTTGGCCATTTTAATATTTACATGTGATGTCAGAGGTGAGAGCTGTGTGCAACTATCCCAGCAGCCATCATGACTCAAACCCAAAATGGCGACAAAAACATAACAGCAGCTGGGTGTAGTTGCAGGCAAAGTAGTCAGCTGCCAGCTTAACCTCCTCAGTGCTTCCTCATCGAGTGGGCATGAGAAACGGCAGTACGCGAGTCCGACTCTCCCTTCACCTCCACATCTCCAGCAGGGCCCTCACTCTTGGCATTCGCTCCTAGTAGGTTATTTGTCCTGCTGGCAAACTGTTGCCCTTCCTCACTGTGTGTGACCTGAGATGGACATTAGCAGGCGAGCAGCACTGCTTATATGGCGATTGTCTCTAATAACGCTGTCGTTATGTCTCCAGACCGGCACTGTTGCTGAAGCATAGCGCCCACCCTTCAGTCGCATCTCGGGTCCCTGCGGGCGGTTGAGGCTCTAACTCCTGCGGCACTCCTGCTAGTACTGTTAGCCGCCATTACAGCCTCTCCACTTTTGCGATTACATATGACGTTAGAGGTGAGAGCCATGTGTAACTGTCTTAGCCAACCACTGCTCCTAAGCAACAAGGATGGGTCAAATGCAGAGGACTCAATGAGATCAGTAAAGCGCATCTTTTATCTTATTTCTCTTATTTCTTTTATGATCTTTGGAGCAGAAGGGCTTGGGATTCAGACTTGATCTGGAGAGATGATGCTGTGAAGGACTCTCCCACTAACCCAACTCTGCTCCAGCGGCTTCACCCCAGTTTCACTCCACCCCTCCTTACTCGCAACTGTTCCATCTGCCATTTCCCCTGGGGTGTCCTTGAAAAAGACTTAAGTGAGCTCAGTGGAACTTTCCCGGTTTAAATAAAGGTTAAGAACTCGGTAGTCTCTGTTGCATTATGTGGAGCATAGCACACAAGGATATGCATACAGTAGGAAAGGAATTTGATTAAATGCAATTCTATATTCCATGATTTTTTTTCATTACCATTGTCACTCAACCAGATAGTTAGATCTGAATGAACTCAGTGCAAATATTAGATTACGAGCACTCAATAATGACTAATAATGGCATATAAATACCATCTGTACCACAAGAGAGTATAGTGTCAGTTAGCACTTAAAATAGTGTTGAAAAAAAATTCCTTTGTCAATAAAGAAACCATTTCTAGCTGAAAGGTTCTTTATTTGTGAGGTAAAACGGTTCCATCTTGGAGCTTTCACACCCCTCACACACATCACAGAGCACTCCATCGAGAACAAAAAAAGGGGGTTCTCTTGGGAGAAAGGCAGAAGAACCCTAGTGTGAGTGAGTGAAAGAGACAGGGAGAGAGAGGAGGAGAGGTGCATGCCTGCATATTAACTGTGAGCTCGGCGGTGTGTGCAGACTTCAGCATGCACTGACACACACAGCCTGCTGTGAAATGAAATGCAATTTTCACCACCCAGGAATGAGGTTTTATCAGTCCGGGAGCAGCAGGGCGATCGCAGCTCAGAGTCTCTGGGAAATAAAGAAAAAAAGATATCGGCCTGGGGCCGTCATTTACTGCTTAAGGGCCCCGCTGGCCCTAACAGTCAGTGAATGTAAAAACATAAATAGAAATACATTCACTGGTGGCCCTAGAAAATCGGACAGATAAACACACCACCTTCATCCCAGCTTTGGGCTTTCGCTGTACACCCTCAGCTCATCCAGGAAAATACACCCCAGCTTTTCACTCCAAGCGTTTCGTCGTCAGCACAGGCAGCTTCGGCCAGCCACGCCTTACTCAAGACACTCGCTATTTTGCATAAGCGGAAAACAGGGCGATTTACTTGGTGTAGCTTGCAAAAAGGACACGAATAATTGAGTCGTGAAAATATAAAAATACATTTCGTACTGAAAATAAATCAATTTCAGTCACTTTGTCCCTTTTTTATTTTGTTTATTTTATGGTATTCTTTGTCCCTCTTCTTCCCTTTCCTAACGAGTGTTTACCAGGCCGTCACTGTAAGTAAGAAATTGTTCTTAATGTATTGCCTCATAAAAAAAAGGTTAAATAGAAACATAGAAAAATCACACTGCCCAGGCATAAATAAGACAGCCGCAGTATTCACAAAAATTATATCTTAGAATTTAAAACACACCGTCTTAAGCATGACATGGAGGTATCGCATGACAGCTAATGAATGAAAATACGATCGCAGAAGTGGTTAAATAACTCCGCACACGGGGTTTCAAACGTTTAAATTCAGGCAGTCGTCCGGAGGAGCACATTGGGACAGCAGCCAAAAATACATCTGCATGATTACTGAAAAAGAGACGAGCAATTAAATTTGGTGCAGAAATGTCATTTCAGAATGGCTTCTTCATCTCTCCGGCGACTTTTTTTTTGTATAATTGGGGAAGCGGGAAGATTCAAAGAGCTGGTCACATTCCCTCCGCCCAATTCATGCGAAAAAAGTGCCTTTCCTTTCATCATTCATCTGTCTGCGGATTAAAGAAAACTCTAAATTAAAAGCATTACTTTTAATAGGGACAGAGAGGACTTAGATGATGGCATTGCGAATACACGGAGTAAGCAGAAAAAGAACAGCTTTTACGCGGGTTGATACATGAATGTCTTACCGTAATTAGCGACGGCTGGACTCTGCAGAATTTCACTACTCCTACAATCACCTCTACTGGGGCTTCAAAACTAAGTAAACCCTTAGATATATGGGTGTATGGTACCACTGACTCGCGATTTAACCATAGCAATCTGCAGTATCGATCTTTGAAACGAAGCGAGCAGGTACAATGTAAGAAAAAAAGGTTCGTTTCAGCACCGTAAACGGGTGCGCACATTTGCTCTAAGAGCAGCACCTTTTTTTGAAAGGAGCTCACAAGCACCCTAAGAAGGGGTGAACACATGCACTCTAAACGGTGCTCATGAACACCCTAAAAAGGGGTGAACATAAGTACCCCAAAATAGTGCAACTGAGCACCCATGCATGGTGTTAACACAAGAACCCTAAAAGAAGCAGATGAGGTCCCTTAATAGGGGTGACCACGCGCACGTCCGTAGAGGGTGACTGCAAGCCCCTCCGTAAGATTCTTATTACCGTTTCACAGGGTGCACATACGTACCTCATCTTATGGGAGCTCGTCTGCATCTGTAAAGGGTTCCCTCTTATACCTTTGTTAAAGCACCCAAAAGGGAGAAGGGTCTGGCTGCAGCGGCAGCCAAGTGCAAACCACGCCCCCTACAGAACACACCCCATTCAAGACACCCCCTAACCCTAACCCCCACCCGTTTGTAGGGAGCGTGTTTTGTAGGAAGCGTGGTTCGTAATTTACCCTCAGCTGCAGTTAGGTATTATTGTCAAAAGGAGCTTACAGCTTCAGATCGCTGCCATTTTCTGTATCATGTGACATTTGCACGTCATATGATGTGTCTGCACGTTAAGATTGGTCGAGCACATGTAACATTGCTGCAGACAGCCCCCATAGTGAGAAACTTTCCCGCATGTAACGTTAATGATTACGCCCTTGTGTTCGCTAGATGGCGCTGATGATTTCTCCCACAGGGCGTTAAACGAAAGCTACCTCGCGGCTCTTCGCCTGAAATTTTTTTGGCTGGACCAATCAGCAGGCAGCTTTGGTGTTGACGTAATTTCCTTCTTCAAAAGCTGTCTTCCGCTAAGATGGCTGCCATCGACGGAGCTATAGGGGTGATAGAAGACAAATATGGAATTTCCTTCAAATCTTACCAGCGAGACGCAATCAAAACAGTGGTGGAAGGCAGAGATACTTTCGTTGTGCTGCCAATGGGCTATGGGAAGTCGTACATTTATTCATTTTTGCCAGAAATCTTCCAAACACTTGGAGATGAGCGAAGCTCTGTGCTAGTTGTAACAATTGAAAGATCACAGAGCATTAACAAGATCAACTCACTCAATAGCCTAATTATTTGTTTGCAGATCAGTAATCGACTGTTCAAAGCCCCGGGCAATCACTGAGTGACAGCTAGCGCCAAACTAGTCTAATTAGGGAAACATTACGTCACAGCCTCCAACTGATAACAAGGTCGGGTAAAGCTGATAATGAGGCCGCGCGAAGCCCTTTGAAAGCTTTCTTGTACAGACGTTATTGTAGCGACAGTCAGTCAGTGAGGAGCGCAACATAACGACTATATCATTCAGGTTATCTTGCATGACACCAAAATATCTAGCATGCTAGATATGCTGCTGCACTGTTACATGGCAAAGTTACGCAGCAAAAAACCATTCCCACACGGTGCAACATTGCCTGATGCAGTATACACGCCAACTCTACTGCTTTTTGGGCGTTTTTTTTCAGAATGAAATGCCCCAAAAGCAGTAGTCTACCGCCAAAACTCCGCTGAACGCCGTGCCTTAGAACGCCCCTCCACCATTATAAAATCACTGTAATCCACTGCTTCTGAGGGAACAACAAACAGGTGTGTAGGCTGATTGACTAAAGACAGATGATAATTGAATAATCATTAAAAGTGCGCTGCGGGGTCTCATGGAGCGATGAGCTGGCTGGCAGGAGGTGTGTCTTTACTCAATTTACGCTTGTGAGGGGCAAACAAGTGCATGTCAATGACAATCACATTGCTGCCCAGTTTTGCATGTATGACACTGACACTGGAAACAAATCAGGCCCGGTCTTCTGTCAAATTTTGCTCCCTTGTCAAAAAATGCTACCGTAATGCAAAGGGATCGTAAAGTCTTTGTTTTCGCCTTGATATTGCAATATGAATCAGGTTACAATAGGAACTTCGTTGTTTGTTAGCTTATTATAACAAAAGAGGATGTTATAATGAGTTGCATAAGTTTGTTTGAAGATATATGCCCATATACGCCATTATCATCTAATTTCTGCATTTACAGGAAAACCCAGCGAGTACATGCAAATATATGTACGCTTACAGGTCGAAATGCGCACTGAAAATAAATCTATTTTTGTGATTTTTGAAGATACTTAAGATATGAGCGAGGAAACAGCCCAAGATTTCAGGTTTGCACAAGCGCAGAACCGCAAGGTAGCGTATTTTGATAGGTAGCAAAATTTGTCAGAACACCGGCGCTAGAACAGGGAATTGGGGGGCACAGACACGCACTATTATGACAATTAGGATAGTCCTGGCTAGTTCTCAATCATTTTCCTTTATTGACACGTTTTGCAATTATCGTAATTGGCAACTGAAGGCACGGTTTTGCTCCATGCTCTCGGAGTGAACATTCTGTTAATCATGAAAATGACAAGAACAGGTCAGGGCTAATAATTGTTTAAATCGGATGTTTTATCCACCCCAATTCTCAGCTCTACTGAATTCACCCCATGATTTCATATGGAGATCACATTAGATCACATATGGAGAGAAACCGCGTCTTCAGTTGCCAATTATGATAATTGGAAAACACGTCAATATAGGAAAATAATTGAGAACTAGCCAGGACTATCCTAATTGTCATAAAGGTGCCTGTCTGTGCCCCTTCAAGAACCTTTTCTTTTCTTAGAGCATACGGGCAGGGATGGGCAACGAGGGCCGCATCTGTCTCTGGTTTTCACACCAACCTCTGGCCTTTAATTAGTCCATTATCTAAATTAGCCAAACTATTCATGAAATCTGATATTTCTTTAAATCATCATGAATTTCCACCAAAGACTGTTCTTGTCACCCTACATAAGACATTTTTCTTTAATCAAACCTTTGTAAAAATCTATATTTGTGTATGCAGCCAATTAACTCAATTAGTCAGGGTAATTGATAGAAATAAAAACCTGCATACACACCGGCCCTCCAGGACTGGAGTTGCCCATCCCTGGACTGTACAGTTACTGCGGTCAGTGTAAACACGGGGCTGCACTACCCTCACAAGCTTTAAACACTGGCTCCTACAATCAGTCCTCCGCTGACTCCGATACAGCCTCACTGACGTCGCAATACCGACTTCAGATGCCCTTTTCATCCTTTTCAATGGCGCTCAGATCGTGATCGTCTTTTCGCCAAAGAAAGCCTGCTTTTCCGAGGACACTGCCCCGATGTGAACGTTTCAAGAAGTCGTGACGATTTCTGACTTCTGTATTAAGTCGGTAACATTCAGAGTGGGATACTGAGAGAGCTGAGTTTAGCCTTGTATTTTCTGTGATGCCTGAGAGCCTCTCAGTCCCTTTATATTCAAAATTCATTCAGCTTTCCCAGCAGTGATGTTCTGCGCGAGATCCATTTAATAATAAAAAAAGTCTTTGACAGCCAACACACATTCAGCGGTTTATTTTTTTCATTAATGGGTCGGTCTATGAAAGCCAAACCAATCCGTGTAAATGCTCGTCTCAGGTCAGGTACTGCATATCGTGCACAATATGCCCTTGAGGTTCCGTATGATCCACTTCAATGGTTATTTCAGACGTGTCTGTAAGAAAACATGATTTTAACAACCATCTGTTAAAACCCTAAAATCGAAAAATCACCGAAGAAAAAAAAATTATAAAAAGATTATCATTATAGCATGACCTCTGTCCTTCAAATGTGATTCAGACTGTCTTCAAATAATTTTTCAGCACGAAAGCCAGCTCCATGCTGTGGCCAGAGCCCAATATATATCTCTCTATTATCACCCAGGATGCCAGCTGGCGATGACCATTACCTACCATCAGTATCACTGAAATAATGAGCGTGATCACTCAACTCAGATGCGTCTGCGTCAATGCACTACACTGTGACTACAGCCCTTTTATAATGTCAACAGATGTGATCTGACCCGGTGCACAAGGCAGGGCATCCGCAGTACCAGTGTCAGCCGACCTTAACCTTACCGGTACCAGGATGAGGGAGGGACCATGTATTTTTGGGTTAAGGCTACCTTTCAGGCCGTTTTATTCTTGTAAGAAATATGTCAACAGACATCTTAAGTAATATTACAGATTCCTTAATGCTTAAACAACGTGTCGGACAACATCTGTGGTCCAAACTGTCACCTCAATGATAATTATAGTTATTTCTTATAACTGTATGGACTTACGAGAACCACGGAGCTCTCTGCCCGTCCGATAAATGAAATTATAGGACAATCGTCAACATTTACTGCGATGTTTCAACTATTCCACTGATACAGGACGACTTTTGACGACAGTTTCTCCTGTCTCTCTGACATCGTTTTGGTCCTCAGACACCGTCAACAGTCTCCCTACTGTACAGTTACAAAACAGCCTTAACAAATTCATAGTAGCAGAGGATATATCAGAATAGAGTAACACCTATCTTAAGGTGATTAACAGCTTAATCTCTCAGGGATAGCTATCAGAATAGATTATCGAGCTGACTTCAAACTCAATCAGCCCACTGGGTTCTGGGTTGCTCAGATTTACAGGTTTGTCATCTACAAAATGCATTTATATTCGCGATGTCATATAGTGCATGTGCACATCGAGTTGGTATCGATCACTGTTTAACCAAAAGAGGAAGAAGAAGATGGCACTTTTGTTAATCGCAGTCACTATCGGTAGCCATATCCAGTAGTGGAAATGACGCACAATGCAGCTGTTGAAGCAACAGTGTAAACTTACCCCAGCAAGAGGAAAGAGTCTTGAAGACGGAGGCAGAGAAGGCGAAGAGGGGGAGCGATAGAAAAAGAGGTAAAATGAGAGAACCTCGGACTGGCAGTCACTCAACGGAGAGAGAGCGCTCCAGGACGAGAGGAGGGTCCACACTGACATTCAGATGGCATTCTTTGCACAGGAACAGGAAGGAACGCAATGTGCCCACTTAATAATACTACTGGACGTAATGAGTGGCGGTACATCAGGAATGGAGGACAGGATTCAAATGCGAAAGTGGGGTCTTCTTTAGGTCACTTGGTTTATAATACGCCAGGGTTCGCATAACTCTGGACGAATAGGAGAATAAGGGACCAAAAGTGGGGTAGATAGGCGTGGTCACCCAACTTCGAGCCACACCCACTAAAACCGTCATGGCCTACCAGGTGGACCATCACCAGTATCTGCTACGTCCACATATAAACTAACATTTTTGCCAATAAGAAGCTTTTTGGACCTTTTCATTCTATGCAGATATTAACCTATTTATTTATTAACCCTTTTTATGTACATAGAGAATACATTCCTGTTTATTTCAATGCAAGTTTGATTCACAATCACAAATTCTTTTGTCAGGATGAGATAGTTGATATTTCTGGGAGTTCCGTTCAAGCCTCTAATTTTAACTCTATTTGTCATATTTACATACATTTTAACCTCTTACAGGCCCCAGTACTAATAGTGTAGCATTTCCCTTAAATCAAGTGCAAAAGTCCAGGTCAACGAAGTATTTCAAATTTATGCAGCCTCTGTCTGTTGAAAGAGAAACCTGAAATTGAAATGTGCATTGTATCATACGTGCAAAAGTAAACATTCATCATGAAATTCACAAAAACCACTTGGAACGAGAGTTACATACCATGTAGTTTTTTCTTTATCTAACTCATGTATGATGTGTACTGCCATGAACAACAGGCCGCTGCAAGCCTCAACAAGTGATTGTGTGTAAAAGAGACCAGTGCTGGTGGATTTAAGCCAGGCCATGCAGGTCATTCCTGTTAGCAACACCTAAAGTAAGATTAGGAATAGCCTATTACACCTGATAAGAGAAGTGTGAAACAGGATGTGGGTATAAATGACTCGACACCTGATTAGAGAAGTGTGAAACAGGATGTGGGGATAAATGACTCGACACCTGATTAGAGAAGTGTGAAACAGGATGTGGGTATAAATGACTCGACACCTGATTAGAGAAGTGTGAAACAGGATGTGGGTATAAATGACTCGACACCTGATTAGAGAAGTGTGAAACAGGATGTGGGTATAAATGACTCGAAACCTGATTAGAGAAGTGTGAAACAGGATGTGGGTATAAATGACTCGACACCTGATTAGAGAAGTGTGAAACAGGATGTGGGTATAAATGACTCGACACCTGATTAGAGAAGTGTGAAACAGGATGTGGGTATAAATGACTCGACACCTGATTAGAGAAGTGTGAAACAGGATGTGGGTATAAATGACTCGACACCTGATAACAGAAGTGTGAAACAGGGTGTAGGCCAAAAGATACAGCTGAAAAACTTTGTTTGGCATAGTTAGATTAACTATGATCTGTTTCGTAATTACTTTAGTTGCCTATAGGCGCATCTATTCAAGAACTGGTAAAAGAATTCACAATGCGAGACGACAGTGGAATTTCTTTTGTTACAACGTCTTTAACCTTTGAAAGAAACGAAAAGGCGACCAGCTTCCCTTTTTGTTATTTTTCCACATGAACAAGGCGACAAACTTTCTGCATTCTCTCGTGCATCATTGCGCCTGGAAAAGCAGATACTGTTTGCTGTCCGCTGACGAGTGCTCTGGAAACAAAGGGACTGCCGCCCAAGCTGAAGGACTGGATCACTCACTCGGTAGTGATCCCAAGTCAGGCAATTTACATCTGGGCAGATTTAGCTAGAATATGAAATGCGCGATTCTATGCTAATTGTTGATGTTTGACTGTAATTATTACTGTATACTTTGAGCTGTGTTTTTCTTTGATTGCTTTTTTAATGTACTGGATCTAACTGTTGTACTGGTAGAAAACTTTGGTATTTAAAAGAGAATTTGTCTGGAAATCGCGGATATTTACTCTATATTGCTGCATTGCTGGGCTGTTAAATATCCAATCTCTGAGTGAGTTCCTTTTAAACTGCGGATTGTTTGTTTTACATTTTTGTGTTGCTCATTGTAAATAATTGGAACTCTTGAGAGTGAGGACTGAATTGGGACGTTTGGCTTGTCTGACTGATTGATCAGCCTGCTGCGGGTTGCTACTCCACCCTATTAGACTTTGCCTGCACCTTCTTTCCTGCTCTTCCTCTCACCATCTCTCACTCTCTCCTTTCTCATATTCTCTTTTCAGCTAGTTTCGGTACACTACACACTGCTTATTGAGTAGGAAACACAGCCTCCGGCCCAACTCGTGCAGGAGTCTTTTTCTAATTCTTTCGCCGGTGCCATCCAGTTCTTTGTTCTCCCTCTCAATTCCTCTACTCTCAAGCACACGTGGTTCTCAGACTGCCACATCATCAGTCCGCCATTTTAGATCTGAGTCCACCATTTTAGATCCGAGTCCGCTGTCTTAGATCTGAGTCCACCATTTTAGATCTGAGTTCGCCCTCTTAGATCTGAGTCCACCATTTTAGATCTGAGTCGTCCCTCTTAGATCCAAGTCCTCCATTTTAGATCTGAGTCTAGGTCTGCCATTTTAACCCCTCTCTTTTGGGTACACAGACTTACTCATATACCCCCCCCACCCCCTACACACACACACACACACACACACACACACACTCACACATCCTACCTTTACTCTATTTGTATACATTGTTTCACGATATAACAGCTATTTAATCCTGCTTGTGTGTTTATTCTTTTATTCAAGTGGCATTGATTGCCTGTTTGTTGCAACTGAGGCATAATCAACCTTTTCATATATTTTCAACAAGCTTTCTGGTTGTCTTTGCCTGGATATTAGCTTGAATCTAACCTCTGCCAGGTCAAGAGCTCCCCTTTCCTTCAGTGTGTGGTTATATTATCGATGCTGGGTGTTAATGGTAATTATATTGCTATTGAATTTTAGCAATGATAATTAAGCCCAGTTTTCCCCATTTTTGTTGAATATTGCAATCATTCATTTATAACATAAATTGTGATTGTAGTAATTTGGCATTTAAGGTGAAACAGTAATGAGACTTAGCCATTCAATTGCTATAAATTTTTCCTTTACTAGAAGGGTAGTGCCCCGAGGAACTTTAATTCGTAAAGTGTTAATAAATAGTTAACTAATTCATTAGTTAATAATGACATTTAATAGCCATTGTAATGCCCTATTAAGATGTTGCACCTATATTGCATTAACTGGCATCAGGTGTGTAACATGACTGGCTATAAAAGGGATGTCTTAGAGAGGTTGAGTCTCTCAGAAGTAAAGATGGCCAGAGGCTCTCCAACCTGTGAAGGCTTGCGTAAAAAAAAATGTGGAATACTTTAAAAACAAGGTTCTTTGACGTTCTCATTATCAACAGTGCATAATATAATCAAAAGATTCAGAGAAACTGGAAAAATCTCTGTGCAAACAGGACAAGGCCAAAGACCTTTACTGGATGCCCATGATCTTCGGGCCCTCAGACGCCACTGCATCAATCACCAGCATGATTCTGTCATTGACATGACTAAATGGGCCCAGGAATACATCAATAAACCACTCTCTGTAA
The DNA here is from genome assembly GCA_029721435.1 of Gymnothorax reevesii. Classification (NCBI taxonomy): domain Eukaryota; kingdom Metazoa; phylum Chordata; class Actinopteri; order Anguilliformes; family Muraenidae; genus Gymnothorax; species Gymnothorax reevesii. The sequence goes on along the minus strand of CM056582.1, from coordinate 16,273,759 downwards.
ACACAGTCCACGGTGCCATCCACAGATACCACCTAAAATTCTATCATGCAAAAAGCAAGCCATTGTTGAGCATGATCTAGAAGTGCCGCCGTGTTCTGTGGGCCAAGGTTGATTTAAAATGGACTGTAGCAAAGTGGCAAAGTGTCCTGTGGTCAGATGAGTCCAAATTTGACATTCTTGTTGGAAATCATGGGCGTTGTGTCCTCCAGGCTAAAGAGGAGAAAGACCACCCCTCCTGTTATCAGTGTTCAGTTCAAAAGCCAGCATCTCTGATGGTATGGGGATGCATTATTGCATATGGTGTGGGACACTTGCATGTTTTAAAAAGCATCATGAATGCTGAAAGGTATCTTCAGGTTTTAGAGCAACATATGCTCCCCTCCAGATGACATCTAGTCCAAGGAAGGCCTTGTATATTTCAGCAGGACAATGCAAAACCACATACTGCAGCTATTACAACAGCATGGCTTCGTAGTAGAAGAGTCCATTTGCTGAACTGGCCTGCCTGCAGTCCTGATCTTTCACTGATTGAGAACATTTGGCGCATAATTAAACAAAAAGCCCATCAAAGGAGACCCAAAACTCTCCAGTAGCTGGAAGCCTGAATTAAACAAGAGTGGGATCAAATTCCAATGCCTAAACTCAAGGAATTTGTCTCCTCAATGCCCAGACATCTCCAAAAGAAGAGGGGGTGCTACACCATGGTAAACAGGCCCCTGTCCCAACTTTGAGACCTGTAGCAGCCATCAAATTTGAAATGAGCTCATTTTGTGGAAAAAATCTCAGATTCAACATTTGCTATGTTATCTCTGTTCTATTGTGAATAAAATACTAGCCGGTGTGATTTGAAAGTCATTGCATTTTGATTTTGTCCCAATCATTTTGAAATTGGGGTTGTACAAATAGGCACTGAAACGGTATTCCAAAACGAACATGTAATGTAAAAAAGAAATGGAAAACCAGAGACCAACCTCCCCAACATGAAGTTGTGTCTGTGTGAGTGTGCGTGTGTGTCTGTGTGTGTGCGTGTGTGTACAGGTGTGTGCGTGTGTGTGCATGTGTATGTATGTGTGTGTGTGTGTGTATAGGTGTGTGTGTGTGCATGTGTATGTATGTGTGTGTGTTTGTGTTGCATAATGAGCGTGACTGAATTGAATCAGTGTGGGTATCTCTGTGTGAGCCCATCCAATCACAGGTTTGCCGTCGGTGGGATCAGACCCGGGTGGCCGCAGCATGTAAATGTTCAGGAGTGGCATTATGCTGGAGAGCCCCTCATATCGGTCTCCATGTCTGAGTGTTGTTTTTGATGGACTGTAATTATGATGTCGTAATTGACTAACGAAACTGCGTGTTGAATAGTAAGTGCTTTTCCACGGTATGACTCATCAGAAAATCACAATAGCAGTGTGCATATGTGTGTGTGTGTGTGTGTGTGTGTGTGAGAGAGAGAGAGACACAGAGAGAGCATGTGCATGTGTATTTGTGTGTCTCAGATAATTGCCACCATTGTTTTCTGACACAAAAGCCACCCTCTCACACACTGTGTCACTGCAGTCCCGCACTGGCAGTGATACAGTAGCAGCAGTGAAATCATTACAGGTGCAGAACAGGCTCAAACATTCACTGTATTTTTGTATACATCTAACTTTTGTGCACCCCAGTTTAACCCTTAGAGTGCTATAAGCAACTATAGCTGCCCATTTTCCCAATGATTCAAGGATACCAAAATCAGATACTGTTGAAAACCTATCATGTGGCAACTTGTTTAAAAGAGCTGCCGTAGGGGAGTTGCCGCATGATAGGTTTTTAACAGCTAAAAATAATTACACTTTTAATTACTTGAAAATTGATTCAGCACTCTAAGGGTTAATTTACCCAATGCACAGTTTATAAAATAAAGTGTTGTGTTTGCGTATTATTTCTGCTGTGCATCACAGTTAAGCTTCGTTAGTCTTTAGAGGATCTGTCGGCAGTAATCTTTTTTAAAAATTTGTATTTTGTTTACCTATTAGTCTCCATAAAACTGTTATCTCGTGTTGGGTAAATACGCTAAGGGCTTTATTAGGGTTTTAAAGCGATTCAGTAATATAATGGAGTTAAAAAAAGCAATTATATATAAGTCACTTCCATACCATATTAAAAATGTAAACACTCATCGGTTATTTTTACTGTAAAGTACCGAATACGGTCAGCTCCCACAAACGGTAAATCCTGTGGCTTCCACGCAATATGAGAAGAGTTCATACCATGCGAGAAGGTTTAACTCTACTCTGAATGAGCATTAGAGTAAGGCCTGGGGTCTAAGTGAGCGTGACTGTGGTATGACTGTTGGTGCAGGATCTGTCGACTCTGTCACCTCAAACACAGCAGTTCTGTTGTGATTGAGCCGGGACTCTCATCTCTAATTCACAGAGAGGTTTCCCACAGATCAGCCATGTCTTGTCCTAATGGTGACGGGTGCTGTAGGTGGAGTAATAATGTTCTGTTATGAAGTTTGTTTCCCGCACATTAGGACCACGATCATTATAGCCGTAGATGTATTGTCACGGTATGGCAAAGGATTGTTTTTGGCCATTTACAGTACATCACCACATTGTCATGATATCCTGTTTGTCAGAAGGATACTTCCATCTGGATTAATGGGAAATGTCGTACGGTGGTTCCACATGTAGTTTCAGGTGATGTGCCCCTTCCTCTCAGATGGGTACAGGTCATACTAGCTTGACTTCATTGACTGATGAACAGAACATCTTGAAGCCGCTTTCACACCGGATCCGAAACAATTTTTTTGCACGACAGATTACATTCCAAGTCAATGCAAAGACGCGAATACGCGTCTTTGCATTGACTTTGAATGTAATCTGTCGTGCGAAAAATTTGTTTCGTGAAAGTGGCTTAACCCTCTTTTAACCAAACCCATTTCCAATTGTGTTAAAATTATTTCCCTATGCAAAAATGTTTATTTTGGGCCGTTATTTGAAAACCAGTAGACAAAAAAAATTTTGACAGATTTGACTCACCTTACAAATTGTAGCAAATCTGCTTCATTGGGTAACAATACTAATGAAAAAATTAAAGTGACGGACCATTCAAGTTATTCTTAAATGTTTATTTGGCAATAAGAAACAAAACCAACAGGGTGTCCAGGCTGTTAACCCTTTTACTTCAGGCAGCAGATATGCTACCCTGGTTAATAGAGGGTTAACTCTTTTTAACTTCAGAACTTTCATAAATCATCTTGAATTTATGAATCAACGGTCAACAAGGGCAGGTTCTTGCTTCTGCTCTCAGTCCATGTTTCCGTTGAATTTCCAAGGCGAGGGGAGTCTACTTGATTGATGTCAAATGAGGGCGCGCTCTTTCCCAACTGCAGCGCTTCTGAACACACATTGATGGGATGGGAATGCATAGTTGACTGATTTATTTAACAACACCATACTCACTGGTGTACACAATAATATTTTAGGATAAAAAAGAATCATAATAATGAATAAAGTCGGAATAAAAATACATTTTGGCAGGAGAAAGGAGACAAATTTTGATGTTAAAATATACAAATCATGAGATATACTGAGTCCAAAAAAAACTTCACACTCATAAATTAGTGAATATTTTCTTGAAACTTTTAATAAAAGAGTTTTTATTATCACTTGGGGTAAATACGTTGTCTAAGGCATCATGATACACATCAACTCCGACGTGCACAGGTACGTAGCACGTGCGAGCGTACTTTAAGCTAAAACCATGTTTTGTCCTGTTCCTAGTCACGTGACCATATGAGAGATGTGCAACTGAGCTCACGTTAGCACGTTAGAGTGACATCTCGGAAAAACAAGTTTTTACAGTTAATTATTGGTTGATTTTCAATGCTATGGCTGTCAAACATTCAGGTGAACGTGCCATTGGCATGCTGAATACGGAAACGTCCGTCACTGACGTTGCAAGGGTTATGGGATGCAGTCGACGGACTATCCATGATCTTCGGACACGTCTCCAACAAACTGGCACCACAGCTGACCGACCTCGTTCTGGTAGCCCACGTGTGACGTCAAAAGCAGAAGACCGACAAATTGTCTTACGTCATTTGAATAATCGATTTGTCACTGCAACGTCCACCAGGAATGAATTATTTGGAGGTCATGTGACTGCCCAAACCATACTTAATCGCCTGCGCACTGCTCTTATTCAAGTTGTAACTTACCATTTTTACTCTTGGATATTTCTGTAGCATTTACGGTGGAACTGGTTACATTATGGACATTATATTTATGATACACCATCTTAAATGAGTACAGAATTAAATAAAATAATAATTTAAAACCTCATTTCTTGTATGTTCAACATATCAACCTCCAAACAAGTGTGAAGTTTTTATTTTGGCTGAGTATTTATGGATATATGCTCTAAAAATTTTCAGAACATAAAATTTTATTCGGATTCCAGCCTGTACTCAACAGAAAACTGTATTTAGAAGGACTCCACTACCCGCATAAACCCTAAATCTGTACTCTAATCAAAACACCAGGAATGTGACAGAATATTAATAAATTAATCAGAGAATCACAGAATCAGTGGCAGAATAAGCTGGTTTACCGAACCCCCTCTCCCTGCTTTCAGCAGAAGGGTTTAGTGGCCGAATAGCAGCTGTGCCGGTGATGGCAGATGTTTGTTAAACTGCTGAAGATGGTAAGATTGCGCTCGAGTGGACCATCCATTTTACTGTCTCAGACTGACTGGCGCATTGAACCTGAGCCAGCTAATGTGGGGAGGGCTTCATTATCCGGCTCGTTTCACCGCTGATCTAAACCATCGCCTCTCTCTCTCTCTCTCTCTCTCTCTCTCTCTCTCTCTCTCTCCTCTCTCTCTCTCACACACACACACACTCCCTTCCTCCCTCCTCCTCTCTCTTTTCTTTTCCATTATGACTTTGTTTTCACTGCATTATTAGTTTTTCTATGATTCTGTTTTGAATACCGATCCTCCTTCGTCTGACAGATCTCCAGTAGGAGTTTTAAATGCGGATGATCCGGATGATGTCTACATTTGATAAGCCATCATGCAGGCGCAGGTAGGGACACATTCCGGTTAAATTTTATTAGCCTTTTGTGACAAATGCATTGGAATTTTGATCTTTAGCTCAAATGTGATACGAAGCACAAAAAAAGAAAGTAAAAAGGACACACAAAAAAACCGTAACCACTATTAAAACTCATTTAAAAGTATTCAACGGAAATTAAGTGCATACTATAGTGCCATAAAATTGATATATGGAGGTGCTGGGGGTGCGGTGGGGAGGTGAATTAATCCATAAGTAGATTGATTGGGAGTCATTGAGAATGTGTATAACACAACTGCAGTGTGTGTGGAGCAGCACAGCTGGTCCTGAAGTGTGCATGTGGAGTTCATGAGAGTTTCCTGCGGCTGTCTCAGGTCTCTCTGGAGGGAATTGTAATTGGCTGAATGATAGGATGGGTGGCTGCTGAAGGTTATCTCTGAAGATAGGGGCGGGGAGATAAGGGTACTGTAATGACGGGGCGTCACAGCCTAATGGCAGTGCTTTGTAGGTTCAGTCTCTCTTTCTCACACACACACACACACACACACACACACACACACGCATACATGCCCTCACAAACACACACACACACACACACACACCCTCTCACCCACATGCAGGTGTCATACAAGCATTGGCTTTGAATCGATGCCAGTGAATGATTCACATGTGCACTTTAACGATTGGAGTTGATCTCCGAACGTCTGAACGCCTGGACTGGAGGTATAGCGCACAATAGCATCTGACCGCAGTGATGCGTGAAGCGAAGTCACACAGCTCCGCCGGGAGTGTTTCTCTCTCCTGCTGTTGCTCTAACCCTGAGCGCTACCTGCCCTGTGATTTATCACACAGTCAGGAGGGAGACTGACGCCGCGCTGTATAATTCCATATAGGAACATACTGTTCCCCTCCTGAATGAACACTACCGCACTCCGTCACAAGCAGCTGTTTACACGACCACAGCACACCTATCGCGCTCTGTAGCAGGCAAATCGACTGCGGGGAAAATACTCTCACATGCAAAATTGTGAAAGCATGTTTGTGCGTGCGCGTGCGCGCGTGTGTGTGTGTGTGCGCGCGCGTGTGTATTTTTGAGTTGTGCAATTAAACCGAAATGATCTCGAAGGCTGCATGACTGTAAAGTGGAATCGATTACACTTGTAATTATTCTGCTTTCAGGGCAAAGTCTTACAGAAAGGCATCTCTGACCTTTTCAAACAACAGTGAGATGTCTGGTTTTCAACATTCTGGTGTCTCGGATTTCAGTCTCTTTGAACCATTATTTTTCAGTGAAAAGAAGAACCGCATTCATGTCAAATAGTGTGAACTCCGTTGCATATGTGTGTGTGTGTTTGTGTGTTCTTGTACTTACTATGTACTGAGGACTGGCATGAGTTTTTAACCAACAAAGTGAAGTGTTTTTTGAGAAGTGAGGACTCTGGATCACTCTGTGTCGCCACAAAATTAGCGCAACTTTTGGGCCCTTGAGAAAGGCCCTTGACCCCACTCTGCTGCAGAGCACAATTTCCCTTGCTTGGTTTAATCAACTATAATTTCCGTTGAGTAAAAGCTCCTCCTGAAAACGGAAGTTTTTTGGTATTTGTAAGTTTGACAGCTCTCATTCATGTGTCCTGATTCTGTGCCATCCTGTAACCCTTCTAACAGGTGCTTAACGCACAGAATACAAATAATGCCCATTTTTTCCTGTTGTGCATGACAGGCACAACAATTTAACATACCTTGACACCATGTTAGACTTTGTCTATATCAATTTAGCTGCACTTGCCGCAAACTGTTACACTTCTGACCACAAATTTATGCAATCAAATATCTGAGAAGTATAGTTGATTTAGAGCTACTTCTGCCAAATTATTTATTCCAGTGTAGCCTCTACAGTTGTGTTAGGAGACGGCAGGAAACACCAGCTGACCTGTGTGAAGATGCTGATTGGAGGATTTTGGGGTGAGGTCCTCACTAGGAACCTTTTAGACAAACACAGTGATGTATTGTTTTGATATGCAAATTAGTGACGTCACAGGTCCCCAGGGGTGTCCTCTACCTGACAGGGTCCCCAGCGGTTGGTGAAAAGTCAGGTCAGTCTTCTGAGGGTCGGACCCCAATTGTCATGTGATGCCTTGTTTAACCACTGCTAATGGAGTGCAGATCAGTGCTTGTCTTTTCTGAAGACCACTCAGAAAAGGTGGTTCCCACCGGGCGGCATTCAGTCATGTGTCCCCACCCAGTACCAAAAACCAGTAAATGTGTGTGCGTATGTGTGTGCAGGGGATTGTGTGCATGTGTGTGCAGGAGTATGCGTGTATGTGCTCAGGGGATTGTGTGCATGAGTGTGTGTGTCTGTGTGTGTACAGGGGATTGTGTGTGTGTGTGTGTGTGAGTGTGTACAGGGGATTGTGTGTGCGTGTGTGTGTGTGTGTGTGTGAGTGTGTACAGGGGATTGTGTGTGTGTGTGTGTGTGTCTGTGTGTGTGCAGGGGATTTTGTGCATGTGTGTCTTTGTGTATGTGTGCAGGGGATTGTGTGTGTGTGTGTGTGTGTGTGAGTGTGTACAGGGGATTGTGTGTGTGTGTGTGTGCATGTGTGTCTGTGTGTATGTGTGCAGGGGATTGTGTGTGTGTGTGTGTGAGTGTGTACAGGGGATTGTGTGTGTGTGTGTGTGCAGGGGATTGTGTGTGTGTGTGTGTGTGAGTGTGTACAGGGGATTGTGTGTGTGTATGTGTGCAGGGGATTGTGTGTGTGTGTGTGTGTGTGTGTGTACAGGGGATTGTGTGTGTGTGTGTGTGTGTGTGTGAGTGTGTACAGGGGATTGTGTGTGTGTGTGTGTGTGTGCAGGGGATTGTGTGTGTGTGTGTGTGTGTGTGTGTGAGTGTGTACAGGGGATTGTGTGTGTGTATGTGTGCAGGGGATTGTGTGTGTGTGTGTGTGTGTGTCTGTGTGTGTGTGTGTGTGTGTGTGTGTACAGGGGATTGTGTGAGTGTGTGTGTGTGTGTGTGTGTGTGTGTGTGCAGGGGATTGTGTGTGTGTGTGTGTGTGTGTGTGTGTACAGGGGATTGTGTGAGTGTGTGTGTGTGTGTGAGTGTGTACAGGAGATTGTGTGTGTGTGTGTGTGTGTGTGTGTGTGAGTGTGTACAGGGGATTGTGTGTGTGTGTGTGTGTGAGTGTGTGTGTGTGTGTGAGTGTGTACAGGGGATTGTGTGTGTGTGTGTGTGTGTGTGTGAGTGTGTGTGTGCAGGGGATTGTGTGTGTGTGTGTGTGTGTGCAGGGGATTGTGTGTGTGTGTGTGTGTGTGTGTGTGTGTGTGCAGGGGATTGTGTGTGTGTGTGTGTGTGCAGGGGATTGTGTGGAAAGAGTGTGATTCGTTTCATCATGTGGGGTCCAGCGGTGTAGTCTATTGGCTCAGGTGTTTGACAGGCCTTGAGGACTCTGAATCACTCTGTGTCGCCACAAAATTAGTGCAACTTTTGGGCCCTTGAGAAAGGCCCCTGACCCCACTCTGCTGCAGAGCACAATTTCCCTTGCTTGGTTTAATCAACTATAATTTCCGTTGAGTAAAAGCTCCTCCTGAAAACAGAAGTTTTTTGGTATTTGTAAGTTTGACAGCTCTCATTTATATGTCCTGATTCGGTGCCATCCTGTAACTCTTCTAACAGGTGCTTAACGCACAAAATACAAATAATGCCCATTTTTTCCTGTTGTGCATGTGCCTAATTAGGCTTTATAACTCAGTATTTGTGTCTGAGGGACTCTGGAAAATTATTCCAGTGAAATTAAATTTTAGAATTTACAGGCGCCGGCATCTAAATCTGCACCAAGGGGTTAATACAGCCCTCTGGTGTGGTCTTCGGAGGCTGTGTGGATCAGTGCACCTGCCACATAACTGAATGAATTAATAATGGAGAGGAGACTGTCAGCAACTGGGCCCAGACTGTGTGCTGCACAGCGGGGAGGTAAAAGAGCATTTGATTCATTTCAGTATAAACAGGGGCCGGAAACACCGTCATATATCTGCACTGTGAAGTTCACAACATCCTATTTTTCTTCAGATGTGAAAATATTATGTAGTGATTATTTGAGCTGTAGTTCCATAGTTATTTGCAACCCTCCTATTGAGCCTCTGTATTCCCCTGTCAGAGAGCTTTTACACGCGGCCACAGCTCATTTCTGCTGTCGCTGTTTTTTGGCGCTGGGCATATACTGTCATCATTTTTGCCAAAATCGGCAAGTATATCAGCCGGTTGCATTCGATGTCTGTTTCTCCGTCAGTTTGTAAGTTACACTATCTTTTTCCATTTCTCCTGCACCAGTCTTAACAAAAAATTGGAGACATGTTGGCACAGGTTACTCACCACAGACCTACACGATTTTAAGTTTCTATGTCAAAGGTCAAGGTCAAGGTCAAGGTCAAGGTCACACAAAAGGTAAAAAACACAGTTTGATCAAAAACTTTGTTTCCAATTAAGCTAGAGGCTTGAAACTAATGCCATTCTTTTCGTCAACGCAATGCGCTTCTCGTGATTAGGGGTCGCGATGACGTCATTCTCATGCAAGTATGCGAAAATGACGTCACAATGTGATGCCATTTCGATTTTTCCCAAGACTATTTTTTTTTTTATTCTGTGCTTTAGGAAATATGATATCTCTTTTCATCTTTTTAAATTTAGATTTTGGCAAGTGATCGTTCCAAGAATGACATTTCATGGCTCAGTTTGTATTGCTGCATTTGTGACTGATGCACCAGCGATTGGTGGACAAACATTTTGGCTCCTACAGCACTGTTTGCATCCCTCATCTTGTTTTTGGGACTTACCAAGCAAAGTGATGCTGGTTAGATCTATTTTAATCACACACATACAGCTAATAAGGATTCAAACTAGAAAATTCGGAGGCCCACGACTGCAGGTGTTTTTCCTATCTAGCATTAGGATACTACTGACCAAAATCTATGGCAGGACCTCATCACTGCTAACACTCCCGCCGTATATGGGAACTGTCCCATTCAGATTGTTGTCTGCAGAGCTATGAAGAGAATCATATGCAGACATGAGGGCAGGATGGACTGTGAGCCTTTGTTCCCCCCCATACTTTCATATGGGGATAAAATGAATGTGCTAAATGACCTCGATAGAAACACATTTAACCCTTAGAGCGCTGAATATATTTTTGAGGAATTAAAAATGTGATTATCCTGAGCTGTCGAAAACCTATTATGTGGCAACTTGTTTAAAAGGGCTCCCAACAAATTGGCACATGAAAGGTTTTCCACAGCATCTGATTTTGATAACATACATCATTGGGCGACTATGGTCGCCTATAAAGCTCTACGGGTTTAAGCTAATTTTCTGTGGGTGTTTTTGCACATCAGTCAAAAAAAACACGAATATTAGAGAGTCATAGAATCAGAGGCAGAAAATGCTCATCAACTGAGCCCCTTCTCTCTGATTTCACTGAAGAGCTTTACCCAAACGCCACCTGTGTCAGGGCCTGTGATGGCAGATGTTTGTTCATTGCCATTGCGGCTGATTGTAAGATTGCATTCAAATTGACGAGCCATTTCACAGCTGCAGACTGACTGGCGCACTGACTGCAAACCGCCTGTGCAGAGAGGATTTCGATTTTTTTTTTTTTTTTTTAATTTTCACAGCTGGCCCAAAAAGGTCCTCCACCAGTCATTCCAACAGAGCGCAGTACTCCAGCCTGGTGTCGGTGCATGGCTGCGACGCTGCACTTTCATCGCTGCGAGTTAAAAAGTAAAACTAAAACATTTGTCACATGCTGCGGATGTCGGGCAAGCATCGGGCATCTGCCATAGAGAACCATTGAAAACGAGACAAACTAAACTGTTTGTTATTGGCTTTTTCTCCATGGAGTGAAGCAGAAATGTGGGCTCAAAGGTAGTTTAAAAAAAGAATGACTCCTCCCGAGACATACATCGGTGAACATTAACTGATGACATTAAATGAATGGGCGAATGACGGGCGGTAAATTTAGTCACACTCCTCCCTTTCTCCCCCGTCCCGAGCTGCGACTTACGCCCAGGTAACCTGGTTAACCTGCTGCCTTCTGACACTTATGTAAACCCACCAGCAGTGATGGGTGTACAAAACTCCTTAAGTAGTCTTCACAAGCTTTGTTCCCTTACCTGGCACTATTCTTGAACATCAACATATTTTACATACACTGCAAGGTTTGAAATAAGCGGTATCGCATCACATTTGCGATCTAAAAATGCCTACTTAGGAACCCAAGTGAACAATACTGGACCAATGAATCGCAGCTGCTATAAAGAAAATCCCAAGAACACAGATGGAATAACTTCAAATTCTGGCATAGAATCATACAACTAGTGTATTATCAAGTAGGTCAGGGATACTCACTCTTTTTCAGATTGAGCCGCTGTGGGTGCAGGCTTTCATTCTAACCAACCAGTCACACACCTGACTCTACTAATCAACCCTTGAGGCTTTTACCAAAGACCCGTGATTAGTAGAATCAGGAGTGAGACTGCATGGTTAGAATGAAAGCCTGCACCCACTGCGGCTCAATCTGGAAAAGAGTGAGTATCCCTGAAGTAGGTTAACAAACAGGTTACTAAGGTAGCTTGCCGTTACAAACCTGTCACAGGGGTCACAAATTAAAGTATGAATACGGAGTCTCCCCTGTTATCCTGCTGTGATTTGAGCATTGAGCACTTTTTTGTAGCTGGCTAAGCGCAAACGAAAAAAGGGTTGTTGTTGTCGCGGTTTGTGTTCTCTGGACTGCCCCTTATCTGTGTTTCTCTGTTAGCTGTAGATGGTGAAGTGAATTTTTTCAGAGCCATTGTTGCTATTGCTTGGTCTGCGCTGCCGAGACAGGAATGCGCTTCTCGAAAGAACAGAAGCAAACTTACGTAGTTGGAGCGATTGGCAGTGAATGGACGAACTATGTAAGTTGCTGGCGTAGTTAAAAAAAACTATGCTTTAGGGAAACACATCCCCAGGCCCGATGTCAACGCAAATAAGATCTAAAATAAAAGTTGATGAATCGCCTAAAAACCTACTTTTTCAAACTCGCCGCATTTTCTCCTGTTGTTCACTTGCCAGACTTCCGGGTTCTGAGAATGACGTTCTCCTTACGCACAGGCTATTTTTAGATATCGGGCGGGTCCCATTAAAGTCAAAACAGACAACTTCTCTACTCGCTTTCTAGTGTTTTCAAGTGGTGTTACTGTTTGCGCCGCTGTAATGTAGTAATGGTATGTTGTTGCATTGTTTAGTGATTAGGACCAGTCCAGGGCAGTATACTGCGAAGATGGCTTTGTGACTAAGCCTGACTTTAAGCTTAAGTAAAACCCGGAGCAGCTCCTCTTTCTTCAGTCCATGTTCCAGATTGGAAGAATTTCCTGGTTTTACTAAGTTCTGAAGTCAGGCTTAATCACAAAGCCAGCTTCGTAGTATATCCCCCAGGAACATGCACATCTCTTCTCAATCATGCGTAAATTGCATAGATACTTTTATTTTGTAGGATATAAGCTAGATTTCTGGGGTTATATTTCATAATGGCTTTAGAATCGTACGAATTCTGTTAAAATGTCAACAGTTAAATGATTTAAAAGAGAAAACACGATGCAAGATAGCACATTTATTTAAAAATGGGAGATATTCTTGGTTGTATTTTGTTTTTTTATTTTGTAAGGGACAATCCTACGAGCTTCACTTTCTGCTGTTGCCCGAAAGTCTGGGTAGGCACGCATTTTAATTATTGCGTCTGCTTCCAGTGAGTTTGATAATAAATATGATTTCAAATTGCTGTAAAACAAATGTAAAGTTAATATGTCGTCAGTGCAACCGACTGTGTTCGGTTGTTCGCATAAATCCGCTAAAAGAGGATAGAAGTTGTCGAGACGGTTAATTAGCAGGGCCGCCATCGCTAGCGGGCAGTTTGCTTACTAGTGTGGAGCATGTGGTGACTTTGCTAATGATGTAGGTACAGTGCTTAACAAATTTATTAGACCACCACCAAATGAATGGTTTATGCTACAGCTGCCCTAAATTAAGAGTGTTGGTAATTACCAGGATCATTTTTAATGTTTCTGTAATGGTTAATCCATCAGTATGTGCAAGCTCTTAAATGAAAATGATGTTTTTAATGCTAAAATATAATTATTGTTGTTATTCAGGAATTTTCGATTTTAATGTTTTACAGAGAGGCAGAAAAAATAGTTAAGCACATTATTATTTTTTGATGAACATGCCAAATAACAGTTTACTTGCATTCCTGAACATAAAGGTTAGTAGTTTTACTGGTTGTAAAAAATGCAAGCTATTATCAAGGCCCAAGGAGGCCATACAATTTATTAAGTTTTTTTGTTTTTATGCGTGAATAAGGGCTATTTAGTTGTTTCAGTTTGACATTAGCCAAAAATATAACAATATAATTTTTAGTTTTAAACGAGTTTTTGACGAATTTCTAAAATATTTGTGTTTTCTCATTTTTATGACAGGTGGTCTAACACCTGCCCATGAACAAAAGATTCTAACTCAGCCAATTCCAGTGCAACTGGTACCACTGGAAAGTGCTTAAAAACACTTTAAAATGACACCACAGCCATTCATATCAGTTCAGTATGAAGAAAAATAGACTATGTCCATTATTGGTAATTAGCCTCTATTTTCCGTAGGGGAATAATACACGATTCTGTGGCCAAAGATGGAAATTATTCACAGAAAGTATCTGTAATGTCCTCATGAATTATTAATTATTCAAGCACTTTCCCTCTGTGGGATAGATCTGTAAGTAATGGGGATAAGATAGTATCATGTTATTCCATCGCAAGATTCGATACAGATCAGTGCTGCAAACAAACATGGCTGCCTGTGATTGCTCATTGCATAGCCTTTGGTCCACAGATGCAATCCACGGGAACAGTGGATTGTTAATGGACAACAATAGCTGTTTTCAGTGCGAGAAATTAGATATATTGTAGTACATTCAAAGTTAGACATATCGTTATGGATTTATTTTAGAAATTCTCTGATCAGACTCGTGAGTTTAACGCTGGATTACAAAGCTTCTGACAGGAACATGTAGGCATTGGAGCTCTCATTGAAACGGGGGCAACACTTAGCTTCTGAATAAAAAAGTATGTAATTCACTTGCAGCATCTTGGAGATATTTGATATACAGTGTGCTTTGATGTCCTATACATTTCAAAAGCATTATCAAGCAAGTTCTGTATTTGGGCTATTTTATCATAATGCGAGAATGTATTATTCAGTCTCTTTTTGCCTGGACTTCGCCTGGGACGGCATGGGAAACATATTGTAGGTTACACGGTTTGTTAGAGGGTCAATACAGAAATATACCGGATCTATAAATGCCATATTGAGCGATGCGTCAGCCGAGGGCCATTTGCTGACCCCATATATTTCTGTATTGGCCCTTTAACAAACTGTGTAACAAATTTATCCCACTGAAGACCTTTTTGCACATGCATGCCATTTTGGCAGCTTCAGAGATGCTCAGGGAGATAATCTACTTGCACACCACGAAAGGGGCCCGGAGACGTAATATGGGAATATGCAGGGTTTCCACGTGACTGTTTTCGACCAATGCCATCCAAGTATTCTGTCTGCTGTGGGATAATAGCTCATTCAAGCAACCTTTTAGCTGAATGCTTCTCTTAAGAATTCCAGCTGCTGATGAGAACAGCCACATTTAAACACTGAATTATAATCCCATGAGTGCTGGCCTCATCTCTTAAAATCCTCTACACAAAGAAAGCTTGATCAAAATTCTTTTCCCTCAAAGCCTTGCCATCTAACTACTGTAAAACTGCTTGGCTACTGTGCAAAGCAAGAGAAAAACGGTCAGAATGCCATTTTAAACTGGAAACACCGATCTCAGTGGCATCTTAAGAGCGCCTTTTTCTAAGATCAGCCCAAGGGTGCCAACTCATCATCTCCAAATCTCCTCATGCTTCATAATTACTGAGTTGGGGGCTGGGAATAGGGAAATCAGTCATGACCTTGGTAATTAACCCCTCCCCTACTGAGCAGGCCACGCCCACTTTCCTGTGCCTTATTGAGCACAAACAATTTTAACAAATTTGACTGCTCCATATTTCAACCTATGTGGTGGTCGCAAGTTTTGATCAATTATTCTTGAAACTAGAGTTGGTGGACTGCAACTTGAAAAAAAATCCTGGGACCTCCATGTAGGTTGACGCTAGCGCCACCTGAAGTCATAAGCGATGCCATTTCCGACACATGGAAATTGGGTCCTAGTTCCATCCAACATAAAAGTCCCAAACAAATGACAAATTTTTATCGCTCTTTGCATGCCAGACATCAATAATCTACAATAAACTTTTTTGGGAGCTTTGTGCAGGAAGGAGAATATGGGACCAAAAGTGGGGTAGATGGGCACGCCCACTAAAACCTACATGGCCCCACAGGTGGACCATCACCAGTATCTGCTACATCCACATATCAACTTACTATTTTGCCTACAAAAAGCTTAGGACCTTTTCATTTAATGCAGAGGTTAACCCTGTTATTTGTCATATTTGAGTATGTAATCAGTATCTGTGTACAGACAAATTGTGTACATCAGGTTCATGTCCATGTACAGTGCTGTGAAAAAGTATTTTCTTACACACACACACAAGCACACACACGCACACACACGTGCGCTCACAAACACACACACACGCGCATACACGCGCATGCACACACACACACACACTGAAATACATGCACACACACACACATGCGCGTATATACACACACATGCGCACGCATACAGACTGAAATGCATGCACACACACCCACACTCAGACACACAGAGGTTCACATGCGCCCAAACACACTCACAGACACATACATGCACACACATAGATACACGCACAAGCATGGAGGCACACACACACATACACACACGCACACATTCTCACAAAAACACATACATGTACACCGACACACACACACACAAACACGCACGCGCCTGCGCACGCACGGCTCGCATGCCCTGGAACTTACTGTACCTTCTAGCTCAAAGACACGCACACACACTATACATATCATATGGGTAACTCGCGCACACACACACACACACACACACACACACACACACAGGCTGGCCAGGATGCACCTCACACTCAGAATGCTCAGTATCACGGCCTTCGTTAGAGCAGATACCGCAGCCGGTGGTGTGATGGATTGTGTCAGGCCCTTATCACAGGCACCGCGCCGACTGCCTCTGTCTGACAACATCCCCCTCCTCACCCTCCCACCCAGCCAGCAGTCGCCTGGCAAGCTGGGGTTCTGCAATATATCCATGTATCATAACTGTGATATTATACATTTGTTGCAGATTCTGAGCATTGAGATATAACAATATAAAGGCTGCATTACAGGAAAGGGGTGCAGATTTTACAATAATTAGACTGTTCTAGTTGCTGTCTGTTCCAACTTGGTCATCATATCCATATTACTAATGTCTATTCGTCAAAAATCTCCTGATATCCATATTACTATAACTGTTGTCAAAAATCTCATCATATACATATTTTGTAAAAGCGCCTGTGCTTATCTCTACACAAAACAGACACAGAGGCATTTGATCAGAAATGCTGTGATACTTGATTTTGCCCAAAATCGCCCTGCCCTGCCCTGCCCTGCCCTGGCTCCAGCTAACCATTCAGTGCCGCAGCACGTCACCCCCCTGCTTCCCCCCCTCCTCCCCCTGTGAGGTCACTGAGGATCCTCTCCCACAGTTCAGTCTTTAATTACCTCATTTACATTAATGGGCCTGTCCATTTCTCTGTGACAAAAAAAAAAAAACATCAATAAAAGATGGAAGCAGACTGATGCATTTAAAAGGAAAAATCTGTAACCAAATTATTCCAAAGGACAGCGCAACTATGGGCTGTGAAAGTTAGTGATGTCAGTCCTGTAAATGGATGGATGAGCTCAAAGTGCGGTAAAGCAGAGCGGCAGACCAGAAGGACCACAAGCAACAGTCGATCATCAGCGTGGAGAGAGAGAGAGAGAGAAAGAGAGAGAAAGAGAGAGAGTGAGAGAGAAAGATAGAGAGAGAGAGAGAGAGAGAGTGAGAGAGACCTTGGCCTTTGACCTTTGATACACCTTTAATTGAGACATTAAAAGACATCAAATCAATAACATGACAAACAACAAAACCAACAGGGGAAAACATACACAAGGCTCTTCAAAAAAAAAGAAAAAGAAAAAAAAAACACCAGAAAATTAAAAATAAACCGAACAGAAAGAAAAATAGCAAATTTGACACTTCATGAACAGCAGCCTCCCCATCCATCTCATGCCAGATGCGCGGAGAGGCCGCCCAAACCACATGAACAACAGCACCCTCACCCCCCCCCCACACACACACACACACACACACCAATCTGCCTGAAACCCCATCAGATCATTTTTAAGCTCTGCGTGGACAGACTCCACTCAGAAACCACAAACCCCCTGAACACTGACAGAGGGTCCGCTGGCCGACTCCCCCGAATCCTGTTTTGTCTCGTCACCCAAACTGCCAGCTCGGCCTCGCCAAACACGAAATTAATCAAGCAGCATTTGTGTCTATTTACAAAACATGATGCAAACACAAACAAAAGGTGACAAAAATAACATCCATCCTCCCACACAAAACGGTCAGTGAAGCACACTAACTGTTCAATCTGTCGCAAAGAAATCTAAAACATGAGCAAAGGACTCAACCTGACAGCAGAAAGGACGTGCCGAATTATTCCCGGGGTCAGAATGGGCCAAATGCCCAGCAGAAGCTTTGGCCCCATGTGCTAGACTCCACTGCAGACCCCCAGACCGCTTGGGCCCCCATCCACCTGCCGCTGCACAAGCACCAGCAGACACCCCTCACCGCTTACTTTAATTCACCTCTCTCAGGGGCTGCAAACGACGCACTTTTATACACAAGTTACAAACAGGGCCTTATCGCCAGCATCTCTAAAGCTGCTCCTGTGTAGGATGCAAAGGAAACCAGGGGCCCCTCCCTCTCCTGTCAATCACCCACTGATGCACACGCCCACAGCTCTGCGAAACTGACCCCGCCCCTGACCGGGGCGAGTGCGCAGGCCATACACATCCTGTGCATCAGTTTATACACGTTTCTCTGTCATTCTGCAGGATATATTTTGGATGCTGGAAACTGTAAGATCTCCACTAATACTTCAAGTAGGCCTGAGGTTTCTCAGGTTTTAATGCAGCAGCTGTAGTTGGTAAATCCATACATGGGTCTGTAAGTTTAATGGGGTTAAACTTCTCACTAAACCGGACACAGGTGCTCTCAACAGAACCCATGACCAGTGTTGGGGTAGTTACTCTAAAAAAAGTAATGCATTACAGATTACTAGTTACTTTTTAAAAAATCCCCTACTTTACTTAATTACTCACTGCCGAAAGTAAATAGTTACACTACTAGTTACATTACTTTTGGATTAGTCAGCACCATCACCTGAAATTCACCATAAGTTAATTAGCTATATCAGGTTAAACCTGGAATATGCCCAGATCAGCACAAATCTTTATTCTAGTTAGAAGGGCAAACACAACATTTCTCTTTCATGCTCTTCAATACAGCAGAGCCAAAGTTATAAAAATCAGCCCAAACAGCACTTCACAGAAAAGTGAGTCAAGTACAAGGCTACAGTCCTGGCACAAACATGCATGGAAAAGGACTTTTCATTTATTTTTCTGTCCTCGGTCTCGATCGCCAATATACTGAAAAGGGAGAAGAAGAAAAGAAGAAGAAAAGAAGATGTTTTTCTGGCCTCCTGTCCTGCCGATAATGAGGAATTTACAGTAACGCAAGTAACTAGATAATTTGTTAGTAAGTAACTGTAATGCGATTACTTAGGTTATCAAAGAAATGCGTTACGTTACTGCTTTACTGATAAATCTAATCTGATTATAGTAATTAGTTACTTTGGAATGCAACACTGCCTATGACTCCTGACTCCGCCCACCCCGGGACCTTAAAATGAGCAGCACGCGTCCGCAGAACAGGGCTGTTTCAGGGCACAGGAAGTGACGCTTCATTTAGCATAGCCAGCCTGCCAAAGCTGCCACCCGGGGAGACATCTCCTGCCCACACCACAGAACAGCTGACAGAACGAGATGGCCTCAGCTCATCTCAGCCATCCCTCTCTCCTTCAAAGCAACAGGTCGCCCACGGCCCACAGGCGTCCAGTCTTGAAGACGGATAGATCTTATTTAGTGCTTGATGGGGTAAGCGGAATTTCATATGCCCTTTGCATGGGCTGAATGGTGGTTAGTTACAGGAGTCAGAGAGCTGGCCTATCTGTCAGCCTTTAACTGCGATGCAATACGCCTTCAAGATGCCTGAGGTCCTTCCCAACGCAGTAAGAACTGGTTGCACAATAAGCATGACTGCACAGTACCTACCATTACTGCACAGTAAGTGTCAGCCAAGGGGTGATGGAGTTTGACTGGGGCCACAATAAGATCATTGCACCCAGTGGGCTCCTGATCAAGGCCCTGAACACCACACTGCTCCACAGGGTATCAACCTAAACTTCTCCTGATCAAATGCTAGTCGCTTTGGATACTTTAGAGTGAGTGAGTGAGTGAGTGAATGAATGAATGAATGATTGAATGAATAAATGAATGAATGAATATAGCACCTCATAGATACTCAAAGCATTTTACAGTCACAAGGTAAACTCATCTCACAACTACCACTGCATAGCACCCTCCTAGTTGATGTAATGCTAGCTATTTTGTGCCAGACCGATCACCACATATCAGCTCGAGGTGGAGAGTGAGAGGACAAATTTTATAGCCAATCAGGGGATCATTAGGTGGCAGGTTGAAAAAGCCAGGTTGGGAATTTATCCATGACACCGGGGAACCCCCTACTCTTATCGATGAGCGTCATATAGGATCTTTAATAACCACAGTGAGTCAGGACCTCGGTTTAACGTGTGATCCGAAAGACGGCATCTCTTTCAGTACAGTGTCCCCCATCACTGCACTGGGGCATTGGGGATATTTTACCAGAGGAAACATCACCACCGTCTGGCCCACAAACACCTCTTCCAGCAGCAACTGAGTTTTCCCAGGTCGTCTCCCATCCAAGTGCTAACCAAGCTCACACCTGCTCATAAGAAAAAGAGCCACCTAAATAATGGCAATGTGGAAGCAGTAAACGCACCGAGGACAGTGGGGGTTTCCGCTGGCCGCCATTTGTCACTGTAAGAAAATACCCACAGTGGAGAAGCATGAATGTGAATACAGGGTCTTAATTTCACTATGCAGCCTGTGAACACTCACGAAATGGAGCAGTTAAGGCTTGGCAGATAGGACTGTGTTGACTGTAGCACAATAAAACATACATCAACAGACCATACAAAGGACAAAGGAAATGCCACTTCCCCTGCTGAGTATTAAATGAGATCCATCCGTCCGCCTAACCAAATGTCTGCAGGCTACAATAACAATGAATGAATTTATACTTGGTCTCCGGTTATTTCTCAGAGAAAATAGCGAAACAAAAATTTCTATAGCTCGTAAAATGTTTGCCTGTCATGCGTATATGATCGCATGTTAAAAGACAAAAGCCAGACAAGCCAAAGACAGACGTGTGTGGGGTAAAACAGTTGCTACGGCGACAGTGGCGACCCATGAGGTTAAAAAATTAAAAACACTGAAAATAATGGACATTATAATGCCAAAACAATGTCCAGGTGTTTAAAACGGCGAGTTAAAGTGAGCAGAAATGCAAATAATAATGGTTTTATAAACTGTCCCCTAAAACCTCATGTGAGGTCAGTGGGCCTAAATTATGTTGAAATTCGTCATATCATATGAGCCAGTAGTTCTGCAGGGGGAGTGCTAATTTAGAAAGACCGCTGTAAAATGTATGGGCTCTCCACAGTGAATTAGTCTGTCCTATCTGATCCTTACAAGCCGCGTGATGAGTACCGTGTTTACCGTGCATTTAATAAATTAAGTTGATTACAGTGTTAACCCGCCCACAATTCAGAACTTCGGACAGCTCTTATGGTCTCACAGAGTTAATGATTGACGCATCACCGGCGACAATAACACGAAGGGTGACGAATGAAACGAAAGCAGCTGTTCACATCTGGCAGAGTGGAGAAAGAGACGGGGAGAATTAGGAGAGAGAGAGAGAGAGAGAGAGAGAGAGAGAGAGAGAGAGAGAGAGAGAGAGAGAGATCCCATCGTTAGACGCCGCAGGATATTATCCATACGCAGACAATGGCGTAGAGCAGACCGACCACCGTCAGTAAGCAGTTAAGGCTTTTTCACTTCCACTTCTGCTGTTTCACTTGTATGTCTTCTGAATTGCAAACAAACTTGCTCTCATTGTGATTTTTTTTTTTTTTTTTTTTGCATTTCCCTCACACGACGTCAGCAAGCAGTAAGACACTCCTCGCCTTTGTACCTTCATAAATTTCCGTCTGACGTCGGGATCAATTGAATGGCACCTTCGTCGGTGTCTTACTGACACCTAGCGTTCAAAGTGAAATCACTACCTTATATTTCCGAAAGGGTCGCATACGTCTGGCAACTGCTTAACATTAATATACAGTATTATTACTTCATCGGCTGGAAACAGAAGAGCAAATGCAACCAGTGACTTTGTAAACAGGCTGTGTAGTATCATTACACATGTGCAGTGTGACAATGCATACATGTACACGTGCAAAAACCAGCAGCACCAGCAGCTTGGTGAAGTGACTGACGCATGCGTACACGTCCAGTCAAAGCCACGAAACAGCCCATCGTTTTCGACTATAAATGAAACTACTGGAGAAATTAAAACAACCCTTCTCATATCTAGCCTTCAAAGGGGATTGGCTGTGGGACAGTGCTCTCGCACGCCGTGCAGAGGTATGCGGAACAGCAAGTTCGAACAACACCAGCCCCGACTTCCGAGTGCTTATCTCCCAAAAAACACACCCTCTAGAAAGGAAGATTGGGCAGGCGGCTGCCTATACGTGCGGCTTTTCATTGCAGGTCTATTATGCGATCGTCTTCTCGTTAAACGTCAATGCGCGCAGCTAAATGGGAGTTGGTCTATTCCGATTATTCACGGGTCGAGCTAAAAATAAATAAATCGTGATAACTGACGGAAGCGAAGCTTTTCGCTGGTTACTTGGTTCAGACTCAGCCCGCTGGTCTACCTGTGCGGACTTAACTGGAGAAGATTTCTTTCCCCAGCGAAGCCTATTGGAAGCTGTTAGAACCAAAGGAAGATCGTAAGGCATTTCATTTTATGTTTAACCCCCACAATATTAACGGACTGACTTAGTTGGAGAAATGGACGTTGGAAACGACAGAGCAGCTCGTACTTTAAAAGAAATCCTTCAGAGGCCAGGTAACAACGCCTGCGCAGACTGCGGGGCCGCTGGTGAGTGGAATAGCTTTACGCGCGCACACTGCGTGATGAGTTTCCAGCGTGCGGTTGCGCTCTGGAGGGAGCAGGCAAGCGCGGGCACATCAGGGTGGAAGCTGAGCCTACCTTCCTCAGAACACTGATAAGTCGAGGCCGAATGTTAAGAAAACGTTGCGTCAACGAAAACACCTATTTAAAAGTGACGCTGACAAATCTATACATAATTTTTCAGCTTTAGACGTTGAATAAATAAATAAATATGCAACAATAATAATTGTAATATGCAACTTTCAATAATAATAATGATTGTCTTCAAATTATAGCTTAGGCAATTAAATTGGTCACTGTTTCTAGGCCTGAGGGAGTTAATTACCCATATTTAATTTCGCAGGGAAACTTGAAATTACAGCTGTTGCTGGGGTTGTTTTTGTCTGGAAGCAACTGTGAGCAGTTGTTTGCTGTACCTACAGGCTACAAACAAGAGCAATGTTAATTCACCAAACATTCTGCATGAACGCGTAGTACGAGGTAAAATACTGCATCTGCAGGGCTGAGTCTGTTCTAATAAAAGTCCTTTGTGTGGCAGTCATACGATCAATCTCTTAGAACTTTAATTTGGAAATAACATTGCGGCGGTCAGACCTTGGCTTCAGTAAATCAACAAAAGTATTCTACTGTCCCTGCAAAAAAAAAAACAAAAAAACATAGCTGAAATTATGCACCATATTTATAGACCTATCAACATCTTAGAAAATATCATGCCCTTGATTGAATGCCATCTGCACAATTTTCAAATTCTGTTCTTGAAGTCTGAATTTTAAAATTGGGTACACTGTTATAAATGGACTGAATTTAAAAGTTAAACTAACACATTGTTTCTTTGCTATTTTATCTGTAAGCAGACTCCTGCGCGCATTTAACTGTGGATTACAGTTAACATGCACTGAACCTCTGCTATAAACTGATTGTAAAATTACACTTAAAATAACTGGCAAAGAAGATGCAAGTTTATAACAGTGTGACATCAGTTCACAGGTCAAATTCCCATTTCATCAGGTACTGATTCTTCCTGCCACCGTTGTACTTATGTAGTGCGACTTCTCACAAGCCAGAGACTTTTACTGCCCCTCATTCGAAGCTTCATGTTTACACCTTGATAAAGGTCACTTAACCTGCCCTTACCCGTACTCTCTGTTAATCATTCAATCATTTATTTGTGTGAATAAAAAAAATACAATAAGTATAAAATAATATTTGTTGGCCTAACTCGCTTCTGCCAGTTCAATTGCTTCGATGACACTTGGCTGACCTTCATTTTCAATGAAATTTTAATTCTTTTTCTCAGTTAGAAAGCCAAATGCCTGTATATTAACAGCTTGCACAATGCCATACGAATAAAGACATTGTTATTGTCATTGTTTGTTTAGTTGTCAGAAAATCGCTAGACTGGTTTAGCTGAATAGCCTGTTCCAGTAATCTCTCTAATGTTATGAAATGGATCCCTTCCATTTAACCGAACATTTTTGCCACGTGGATTAGTTGCTTTTCATTGAATGGGATATTGGGGGTTGGGTTAGCAGCTGAATTTTCTCATTGGCTCTCGCTGCATTTCTCATGACTCATGATGTACAGGAATGTAGCACTGGCCCAAAGTGAGGAGTCAAGTGTTAAAATATCTGTTCCTGCTTCATTGGTGTTCCAGCTCTCACACTACTAAACCCTTTTATTGATTGGTTGACCTCCAGCCGGTTGGGTTGGTCTGGGGATAGTATAGCATTACTCATAATATTCTGTTTCTGGTGTTAAACGTGGACCATTAGACTGATCTCGGTTGGGCCCAATGGCCAATAAGTTTGATTTTTCCCAGTGAGTAAAGGTCCTCTCACACCTACCCTGATTGGTCCAGACTATCGGACTTTGTGACTCTTTGGACCGGTAGCTTTGTGAGTTTGGGTTGGTGTGAATGAGGACTGAACTTGGTCACCAAAAGCAGGGTCTGGTTCACATGAAAGCTTTGCAGCAGGTGAGGAAGTTGTCTGAACAGGTTACTGGGAAATAACCAGTATCCCCAGTATATTTTTGGTGGAATAAGCGCAGACTGTCGTGGACAGTCGTGGAGCTCCATTGGGCCCAAAAGCCTCATAAACACTTAGAATGATGAGAATACTTTCAGCCGACCGTTGCCCACCTATTTTCTCTGTCAAACAAGCAACTACACAAAGTTCAGCTGAAGAGTTTCTCCAACTGTAGTGCAAGTGCAAATTCATGTGGGTTTGTTCACAAACTGTAGATCATTTACAAATATAGCAGTGAGAAACCACACCACACCAAATAAGAAAAGCACAACAATGTATTTTGATTTAG
Organism: Gymnothorax reevesii; assembly: GCA_029721435.1. NCBI lineage: Eukaryota > Metazoa > Chordata > Actinopteri > Anguilliformes > Muraenidae > Gymnothorax > Gymnothorax reevesii. Next base: position 16,248,916 of record CM056582.1, on the reverse strand, counting down.
ACTTAAGCAAGTGAAGCAGATATGAAAAGACCCTGAGAAAGAGTGGTGTCTGTCAGTCAGTCTCACTCTTTACATGCTGATCAGACACCAGAGATAGGAGTTCGTCTGAGCTGCTCTCGGGCGGGGGGGGGGATTCTGCTTGTGTGTCTTTGTCGTAGTGCAGGTGCCAACATGTTAAGCTGGTCTGGTAATACACGTCTCTTCCCGTAAGATACACAAACTCATCCGCATACACACGTACATACCTGCATAAACACATATACAGGCGCCACACACACACACACGCACACACACACAAACAGAAACACACACACCCCTCATAGAATCGTGCACACCATACTAATACACTCACGTGAACATACGGAAGCCTGACCAGGGTCATGTGACCAAAGTCAGCCAATCACTCTTTGTGGGCTTGTGGGTTCTATGAATGAGCCCAACTGTGGGAACGATGCGTGCGTGTGTGTGTGTGTGTGTGCGTGCACGCATGCGTGTGCGTGTGTGTGTATACTAAGCATAAGTGAAACTGCATATTCGTGGTGTGGGAGCAGCTGTGCTGACTCCATGTGGAGCTGTATCTTGGGTTAGATATACACTGTATTATGCCGGGTGCTCATATGAGTAAATGATATTACACATTTATATCGGTGTCACAGCGTATGAGCCGCCATCACTTAGTTACCGATTTTGACTAAAAGTCCAAATGAGGAATTTTCACGCAGACACACACACACACTCATGCACTGTTCTCATTGTTGAACACATGAAAACATGCCCACACTGTTCTGCTTCTCACAGCACACACACCTCCCACTGACAAACTAACATAAGCATGGAGAGTTTCCACAAGTACGTACAGTATGTAGTTCCCACAATATCTCTCTCTCTCTCTCTCTCTCTCTCACTCTCACACACACACACACACACACACACACACACACACACACACACACACACACACACACACACACACACACACATAATAAATCCTACAATGGGTGCTCAGACATAATGCTTAAATGGGTGTCCTGCCAGAGTCCTGATGTTTGGTCATGTCAGTTATCATATAAAAGGTCACTACAGACTGCAGAATCAGAACTGAGAAAAAATAAATAAATAATAATTGGCTTTGACATGTGATGCCAGAATTAAACAAATTAAAAATCTCACAAACTCTCATTTACTGGCACGGCGCAGGAGGATAAAGACCGTGGGACGCGCAGTTGTGTTGATGTTTAAGCGATCGCACACTTTTGTTGTGGACATGGCCTGGCAGTGAAGGATGAGGACAGCAAATCCTCCAAAAATGAGCCTGAGGCCGGTGTCAGTGTGATCTGGGGTCTGATCCAGAGTTCTCACCAGGTTTAGGGCATGTGTGAGGGGTCACATGCTCCAGTCAGCGAGTTGAGTAATGTGATACCAGCGTAGAGCTCTTGATATCGCAGATATTTGGTGTGAATGCTGTCCCAGGAAATATGGCACAATCACACTGTTACTGTGAGTGACTAGAAAATTGCCCTCGGGGAATTCCTCTCAGCTTAAAGTGTACACTGCAGAAACTCCAACATAGCCTGTCAGTCATAACATTGGCCGACTGCAGTTTAACCTCTTAAACTGCAGGGTCCCCCAATTTTGCACCGCAGCAAAATACCTACAACGCCGCGCTAATTAAGTAGCAATATAGTCATATTACACATTAAATGAAACAGGAGAGCCTCTGCTACAAGCGCATATAAGTCATTTTTACATACATCAAGCACAACTCAAACGCCAAGCATATTAATGTTCAAATATCAAAATCCAAGTTGCGTCAGAAAATCAACCCTCTCTCCACATTTCCATGTCTCCCTCTCTGATGCTTCATGCTACACAAACAGAGATATACTCTATTCATTTTGGGTATGTCATTTTCAAACAGAAACCTAAAAAAGAGGCTGGGGCTTAAGAGGTTAATTTGATCATTTGACTTTTTTCATTTTTTTCTTTGCTAAAAAAGACCAAAAGACCATGTAATGGCCAACGTTTAATATCAATAATTCATTTAATATTTAATAGTTAATTTATTTCAGAAATGTTCAGAAACTTAAAAATGCGATATATTTTCAGCCAAAGAAAAGAAAGATAAGATTATCTATCTGCCTGTCTGTCTTACGATCAGACTGTTTATCCAACTATCCATCTTTCTATTTGTCTTTCTGTCAAACTATCCATCTAACTGACCATACAGTATAAAAAACTAACCGACTAATATTCTCTCCTCTGTGTTTCAGACCCAGAATGGGTGTCCTGTTCCCTGGGTATCTTCATTTGTTTGGACTGCTCTGGAATTCACCGGAAACTTCCGCAGCTGGGCAGGGTGAAGTCTCTCGGTCTGGCCCGCTTTGAAGACACCGAGGTGCAGGTGAGCTCCAGTTGAGCTCCAGCTCGGACTCGAGCCCGACAGCAGGCAGAAGGGGCCCAAACACAGTGACTGGATGTGCCAGAGTTTTACAGTTACAGAGCTGTAGACCTTCAATCCGGAAGCAGGACGACATTTTTTTTAGCCCGGAGTTTCCTCGCCATATTTCCTGTGGGTTGCTGTTCGGGATTTACGGTGGTTAATGTCAGGTGCACAGAGGCTAATGTGATGGCTGTGACTGCTATTTGACTTCCATTGCAGCAACGTTTTCAATGTTTGCTTTTTAAATGAGCGTAGTAGCTTCACAAATCACAGCTAACCCCATAAAACCTACGGACCTACATATATATGGGTCCGTCAAATGCAGCTGCTGTATTCAAACCTGTGGAACTTCAGGCCTATAGTCTAAATTCTTGTGGAGATCCTAAGGTGCTAAACATCCCTCATATGTCCTTCTGAATTACAGGAAAATGTGTTCAAAATTATATGCAAGATCCAGGGTTTCACCACAGAGAACCGGTTAGTCAAGGTGGTGACAGGGGGTTGGGGGGGTGGGGGGGAGGCAGGAGTCAGCGTTTATTTACTCTTTATAAATAAACAAAGCAGTTAAAGTGCAATAACTAAGTGACAAAGTCAACAGTCTTCTAACTTTATTGATTGACACTCAGATATTAAAAAATGCATGTATTATGCTTTCATGGAAGTGAGATAAAAAAATTGCAGTTTGAATAGATATCTGGGTTTCAATGGCGCATTTTTTGTCCTTAACAGTCTGAGTGTAACACTTGCTTGTACACAGTGTATTTTAGCCTTACTGTAAGAGCTGAGCTGAAAATAACAAGATCAAATAAAAAAAACACAATCTTACCAAAATTCATGCTACATGAATGAACGCAGGCAAAATTATCTACATAAAAAAAAAGAATGAAAAGTGTATTAAATGCTTTGCGGTTGTGGTTATGTTTGGGGAGAGGAGAACGGAATTATGTATGGAAGAGTGCATTCCATTCGCAGGATAAAAAAAATATATATACACCTTATCTCGTAATTACGAGATCTAATTACGCGCAGATGGTGAAGTAGGCTGGCTTCTTTGAATAAAGTACCCTGATATTTTAGACAGCTTTTTCCCATCCATTACTGTACACTAGAGAAAATTTTGTGCAACTGTCAAACATAGCAGAAAGCCGTGCGCAAACACATCGGTAGCCTTGATTAGAAACTAAACAAATTGCAAACAGCCTGTCTTAATGAAACGGAATAGGTGGGCACGCAGTTGGAAGGAGACACTATTCAATTGTGTCGTTTAGATGAATACCTTCACATGTCCTTCCCACGACGACGACAGGTTATTGTATATCCAGATAATTGGCTTCTTCTCGATTAAAAAAAATAATGGCGTAGCAACAGATGATAGATGGCGCAGTAACAGATGCAGGCTGCTATTCAGCCTCATCGCTATGCGGCCTTATTTTACTGTGTATGCATGCGTGGATGCAGCAGAATTTTTATTTATTTTCTTTTTCCCGGGGGGACGTAGTCAAGGCGGCCGCCCTAACTATGAAGCGCTGCGGGAAACCCTGAAGATCCATATATTTGATGTAATGCTGCTGCTATGAAAATATGGTGTCCTGGCTTTGATTATTATTGTCAATAACTATGATGTAGCTTCAGTGAAGCGCTGCTGGCAGCAGATGCAGAATATGAGTGTGACTCTGTTCTACAGCATGGAAAAAATGCTCTTTCCAGCTTTGAACCAACTTAAGGGGAAATTTAAGGGGAAAAAAATAATTTTAAGGGGTTTAAGGCATGAAGGAATTTAATTTAACACGTGGAACACAATGTGACCTGCTAGTGAGCGTGGCCTACACAAATAAGGCCCACTGAGAATCTATCAGGGGAACACACTTCTGAAGAAATGTCCGGATTGATCCATAAGATTATGTCACATCTGTTGCATTTTGTAGTCTCATGATCTGAGTGGGTGTGGTCCCGTCAAACTGCTATTGACAGGCTGCTAATGCTAACCTGACCCTCAATTTTGGTTACCTTTTGTCCTTGTCATCTCCCCTGTACTTCACAGAGGCTGGTCATCATCTACCTCCATAAGTTAAGGACAGAGAGTTTACATTGTTTAAAATTAGTGCGGCAGGAGTAATTTCAGTGTATGTAAACATAAGCCCATAAGCCGGTAATGACACCCTCTTAATTAGTCTGTGTCTGGGTATCGCCCGTTCCTGTCAGGCTTCTTCTATGTTCTTATTAAAATGCAGTGTCTCTTTGAATGTGTGTTGCAGTTCATGGCGGACAACGGGAACCAGGCCATGAAGGCGAAGTACGAGGCGGCGGTGCCGGTGTACTACTACAAGCCCACCCATGCAGACTGCCAGTGAGTCTCAGTCACACCTCTCTATTGGGCCTCAGTCACAGCCCTGGAACACCACAGTGCATGCTGGGATTTGGTGTTTTCCCGCACAAGTGGTTCATTTAAGTCTCTGATTGGACATGGAGTCAGTGCACTGTGTCCTCAAAGAATTAGGCTCCTGCTGTTTTTAAGGAGACCGTGACTGCTACAGGCACTGTGGCCCCCCAGGGCCAGAGTTTCTCAGAGCTCGTACTGTGTGTAGAAGCCAGTGACAAGCTGTGGCGGAAAGGGGGGCTTTCCAGGTCAAAATAAAGTCCTTCCCATTGATTTGTTCCAACCACCTGGATTCACTTACTATTTTCAGATCAGTGGCCTATGAGTGGGTGTACATAGGCACATATGATTATTAATATACAACCCCAATTACGAAGTAGTTGGGACAAAAGGTAAATTGTGAATAAAAGCAAAATGCATTGACTTTCAAAGCTCACCAGCCAGTATTTTATTCACAATAGAACAGAGATAACATAGCAAATGTTGAAACTGAGAAATTTTACAATTGTATCCACAAAATGAGCTCATTTCAAATTTGATGGCTGCTGCAGGTCTCAAAAAAGTTGGAATAGGGGCCTGTTTGCCATGGTGTAGCATCCCCTCTTCTTTTTAGCACAAAATGGAGGCGTCTGGGCACTGAGGAGACAAGTTTCTTGAGTTTAGCCATTGGAATTTGATCCCACTCTTGTTTCATACAGGCTTCCAGCTGCTGGAGAGTTTTGGGTCTCCTTTGATGGGCTTTTCATTTAATTACGCGCCACATATTCTCAATCGGTGAAAGAGGGGGGGAGGGGTGGTCTCTCTCTTCTTTAGCCTGGAGGACACAACACCCATGATTTCCAACAAGAATGTCATATTTGGACTCATCTGACCACAGGACACTTTGCCACTTTGCTAAAGTACATTTTAAATCAGCCTTGGCCCACAGAACATGGCGGCGCTTCTGGATCATGCTCAACAATGGCTTCCTTTTTGCATGTTCGAGGTCTAGCTGGCATCTGTGGAGGGCACGGCAGACTGTGTTTACAGACAGTGGTTTCTTGAAGTATTCCTGGGCCCATTTAGTCATGTCAATGACAGAATCATGCCGGTGAGTGATGCAGTGGCGTCTGAGGGCCCGAAGATAAGGGTCATCCTGTACAGGTCTTCGGCCTTGTCCCTTTCACACAGAGATTTTTCCAGTTTCCTGAATCTTTTGATGATGTTGTGCACTGCCGGTTATGAGACCTTCAAAGCCTTTGCAATTTGACGTTGAGGAACATTGTTTTTAAAGTATTCCACAATTTCTTTACGCAAGCCCTCACAGGTTGGAGAGCCTCTGGCCATCTTTACTTCTGAGAGACTCAGCCTCTCTAACACATCCCTCTTATAGCCAATCATGTTACACACCTGATGCCAGTTAACTTAATTACTTGCTAAATTACAGCTGATTCTCTTATGTATATTAATTGCTTTTTCAGCCCTTTTTTGCCTGTGTCCCAACTTTTTTGAGACATGCTGCAGATGTTGTAAAATGTCTCACTTTCAACATTTGAAATGTTATCTATGTTCTATTATAAATAACATATTGGCTCATGTGATCTGAAAGCCATTGCATTTTGATTTTATTCACAATTTTCGGAATTGGGGTTGTACACATTTAAAATATGAAAATGAAGTGAGATGTAATGTGGATTCTCATGACACTGACTGTGCTCATTACTGCACAGTAATGGGTGCGTTACATACAGCAGTTCATATAAGGCCTGTATTACCAACTCCCGCTCCTCCAGGTGTGAGAGCCTCTAGATCCCCTCTCTCCCTTTACCTGGGAGTCAATGAATTACCAAGGGAAAACAAAAACCAGGGCTGGATTTGCATTTGAGGGCCAGATTTCTGATCCTGGATATAAATATGTATTTTGAGCTGAGCACCATGTTGTTACCGCAGCCTAAGAGCGATCCCATGCTCACAGCGAGAGACCATGTTGAAATCTGCTTGTACTGCCGTCTGTGGGAATACACAAAGGTCAGCAGTTCAGCAGTTCACAGCGTCGTTTCCCACGATCCACTGCTCTTGGAACGACTAATATACAGTTTTTCGCTGAAGCAATCCGGTGGCTTCAAAGTCATGCGCGCGAGCGTGAGTGTGTGTGTGTGTGTGTGTGTGTGTGTGTGAGTGTGTGTGTGTGTGTGAGAGAGGGAGGGAGAAAGACGGAGCAGTCACAGAGCTTTCATTGACACAGCGCTTGAGTGCGACTGGAGTCCGCCCCTCTCCTGGGCAGCGGACTTTGAGCCGGTGCGCTGTGACACACCCTGTCTGTACTGCCTGCCAGGTGCACAACAGGTCTCTCGTGATCACACACACACACACTCCGGAGCTGGAATGTCAGACCACACTGGATCCTCCAAACATGACCTTTACCCCAGTTTGAGTTCCCTACTGCCTCATTCAGTGCAAATCAATCTGACCCATCTTATGCTTTTATTGGCTGTCACGATTTAGCCCCCATTCCCTAGTTCAGCTTGCTTGGTGAACATCACTGAGGATCCCGATTGGCCAAAGAGAATTACTAGCAGGCAAATAGGCGTGGCCAGAATCCAAGTCTAATCACTAATGCTTGATTACGGTTTAGTTTGGCCTAGGAAAACCTAAACGACCAATGAAAATACAAAAACAAGTTTGCCCATCCAATTCTGATTTCTATGAAACATAGATACCCATCGGCATTAGTGATTGGATGGATGGACAGCCCCAAAGGTTTCGGGCACCTCACATACTGGCTAAAGGCATCCTATTGGCCAAACGTTGAGTGCTCCATTACTGAGTTGTGTGCTGTCGCCATACATGTTTGACCTTTAAATTCCTGCCTCTGGTCTTTAGCAACTTGTGATATGCACTCTCACACACACACACACACACACACACACACGCGCACACACACCTCCTCAAATGCATTTCTTTTTTAAATGAAGCCCTTGACTGCTGGCTGGACCTGTTGTGCATTTGTATCAGAATGCTCGGGTCAGAATTTCAAAATTGTCAAACCTGATCATTTGTCTAAGGTTTTTCCCTAAAAGGTAGATTAGCAATCGTAAGTTTTGTGGATCTATGATTATTAGCCCTTTGAGTGCTAAATGCAGCTATTGTTGGTCAGTGATGTACAAACTTAAGATAGGTTTTCAACAGCTCTGATTTTCCTATCACGTGTCAACTTGTTAAAAAGAGCTCCCGCGGGGGAGCTCTTTTAAACAAGTTGCCATATTATAGGTTTTCAACGAAACATGATAACTATATTCATTTGTTTACTTTTAATTTATCACAGCGCTCTAAGGGTCAATGCTATGGTTACATGCATTACTTTAATGTGTTGCTCATACTGTCCTGCACTATAACACCTCTAAAGACCTGTGAGGGGCTCTGCAGGAACGTTAGCGAACGCCCGTGCATTTAAGGGAGGATTGTAGCTCCGCGGTCAGCATCACCCATCGTCAGTGTCGGGTTACACACGCTGCCATGCAGGACTGACCATGGTTCAGACGAGCCTGTTCCTGAACACCCAATGCTTGTTGCATAGGGGGAGTCACATTATGATTATTTATCACATAACTGCAGTACTTTTCCTACATCTCAGCCGATGGTATATTATTGATATTACTTGAAGGGTAATATAACTTTTGCGAAAATTTCGTTGGCTGAGAGCGTGGGGAAAAAATTGCTCTGCGTTAACTTCACGCTGTTAATATTTAGCCAAACTGAATGCAAAGTATCTATATCATCTTTGGTAACGTTGGCTAAATAGGTATGGCTCACTGCTGTTGCAAGCTTGCTAGGTGGCACTCACATGACTAAGTTCACGTTACTTAACTGGCGTGTATGCAGTATATTTCTATAACCATTACGCAAATTAGTTTGTTAGCTAGCAAGCTAACAATAGATAGCTACTTAGTTAAATGAATTTACCAACTGTTCTGCCGTGAATGTCTGTGACTCACTGACTGACTTTGTTAGCAGAGCGATAGAGTTAGCTCAGTGCTAATAAACGATGGGCACAAACAGAAATTATACTTTTTTCCATTAAATTGTGCAATTCAGTTAAAAACTGCAACTTTTCACTTAAGTTATACCTTAAGCAGGTTAAAAGTCAGGAAAAGCATCTTTTTCATATTGTAGGACAGTGTCAGATACATATTCTGTATCTGCTGGTTGCAGCGCTTCACTGACGCTACATCACACTTATATTTAGAGAAATATTCAAGCCCAGGACAACAGGTTTTATGGCCACAGCATAACAACAAATGGAAAATATCTAGATCTTATGGAGCATTTTATGCACATTTCTCTGTAATTCAGCAGGACATGTTTGGAATTGTTGAATACCTTGCAATCTCCACTAGAATTTAAAATGGCCCTGGAGTTCCACAGGTTTGAGTACAGCAGATGCGTTTGCAGACCCATATATGGGTCTGTCGGTTCTGTGGGCTAAAGCATGAGTGCTACCTTCTCTTGGATCAACAGGGTTGCCTCGATCCTCTTGATGAAAATTGCTCAGCGAATCTCATCCCTCTGTAATCAGTAACCATTAATTCTCTTTTTCATTCATGGGCAGCGAGACGGTCGCCGTGCTGTTTTTCCCGGCGGCGCTCTCCCGGTGAGTCGGCACCACCGAGGGGAGCGGGACCGCATGATTGGTCCACTTGACCTTCACCAATCCGACTGCAGGCAGCGATGGGAAGGCTGTAAATAGCGCTAGCGTGTCGTGCCTAGCGAGCACTAATTGCCTCTCCAGCTCTCTTAGCGGCTCCTGCGCGTGTGCCGGGCTCTTCCCGAACGTCATACTGCCGAGCAGGCTGGTGATTAGACCTACCCTGCATCAGCGCGGAGCGCGACATCGCCCAACCCTCGACACCCCAAAGTTTTTGTTGGAAAGCTTGTTGCCATGGCTACTAAGGGAGCCCCCCCATGCTGCAATTGGTGATGTGGCATTGTGTATGGACATTGTACTCATTTGTTTTTAAGGCACGGGCCTAAGTAAGCGAGTGTCCAGTTGCTGTGTCCAGGTGTCCCTTTTGTCGCTGTGCGTTTGGTCTTGCCGTCTAACCACCTCATTGTTCTGGTAAAAACAGACCCGTGTCATTGCTGGTCTCACAGCCCTGCTTCTCTCAGGCTCTCTACGACCTCTCTGACTGCAGATGGCTAACAGAGTTTTGACCCGAGAAAAGGTCCTTGCTGAACAGCCTCAATAAAGGACATGAAAGGTTCACAGCAGCACTGTCCTACCCTGTCCCTGCTGACCCACTGGCCTTGAGGTTTTGGATCCATTCCCAGCAGAACACACCTCATTTACCAGCTAGAGCACAGCTGTCAAACCCTAGTCCTGAAGCTCCACAGTATTTGCTGGTTCTTGATGTGTTTCCACCCATGTGATTCATTTCAGAGTCTGACTGGCTAAGGAGTCCATCCATCTTGTTTTCCGGTTATTAATTAGCTACTGATAGAATGGAGACCTTCACTGTGGCCCTCCAGGCCTGGAGTTAAACCTGCAGGCACTGTGGCCCTCCTGGACTGGTATTAAACCTGCAGACACTGTGGCCCTCCCGGACTGCAGTTAAACCTGCAGACACTGCGGCCCTCCAGGACTGGAGTTAAACCTGCAGACACTGTGGCCCTCCAGGACTGGAGTTAAACCTGCAGACACTGTGGCCCTCCAAGACTTAAGTTAAACCTGCAGACACTGCGGTCCTTCAGGACAGGAGTTAAACCTGCAGACACTGTGGCCTTCCTGGGCTAAAGTTAAACCTGCAGTCACTGCGGTCCTCCAAGACTGGAGTTAAACCTGCAGACACTGTGGCCCTCCAGGACTGGAGTTAAACCTGCAGACACTGTGGCCCTCCCGGACTGGAGTTAAACCTGCAGACACTGTGGCCCTCCTGGACTGGAGTTAAGCCTGCAGACACTGTGGCCCTACTGGACTGGAGTTAAACCTGCAGACACTGTGGCCCTCCTGGACTGGAGTTAAACCTACAGACACTGTGGCCCTCCTGGACTGGAGTTAAACCTGCACACACTGTGGCCCTCCAGGACTGGAGTTAAACCTGCAGACACTGCGGTCCTTCAGGACAGGAGTTAAGCCTGCAGACACTGTGGCCCTCCTGGACTGGAGTTAAGCCTGCAGACACTGTGGCCCTCCTGGACTGGAGTTTAACCTACAGACACTGTGGCCCTCCTTGGACTGGAGTTAAACCTGCAGACACTGTGGCCCCCCTGGACTGGAGTTCAACCTGCTGACACTGCGGTCCTCCAGGACGGTATATACCCCAAAGCTAGAGACCTGCACTGCACTGCTGGTTATTTGAGTCAGACTTGCAACATTAGGAATGGAATGAAGCCTCATGGGAGTATTGATCTCCTGCAGCAGAATTGAGCAGCCATGGTTTACACAGACATTGGATCACTAGCTGCAGACTTTATTAGCTCTGTCAGTGTTACTGTTAGTGAGCCTGTGGCCTTGGTTTGATGCTTTGGTGCCTATTCTCGGACTGATGGCTCCGTGCTGAGATTCTGGTCCGGTTGAGTGGGTTTGTGTTTGTCTCTGATCTGGTCTGATGGCTCTCTCTGTGATTTTAGAACGGGGTGGCTGCTCTGTGCTGGATTGAGCCAAGGATTTTAATGGCTGTGGTTGATGGACTCTGAGATAGTTTGGGTTGTGTGTTTGCATTTCTCTTGTGGTTACTTGGCTGTTTGTGTGATTGTGTTCTGGTTGGTTGGCTCTGGGTATTTGAGGAGTTTCCTCTTCGTATTTCTGGATTTGTGTGTGTGTGAGAGTGTGTAGTTCTGGCTTAAGTTTATTATTATGTGTGTGTCTGCGTACGTTTGTGTGCATCTCTGTTTGGATCTCAACACTCCGTGTGAGTGTGTGTGTGTGTGTGTGTGTGTGTATATGTGTGCCTGCATCATACGTTTGATAACTATGTGTGCTGCGTGTCTATGTGTTTGTATGTGTGTGTGCCTGCGTCATGTGTGTGATAACTGTGTGTGCTGCGTGTGTATGCGTGCATGTGTGTGTGTGTGTGTGTGCGTGGCTGCGTCATGTGTGTGATAACTGTGTTGTGCTGTGTGTGTATGAGTGTATGTGTTTGTGTGTGTGTGTGTGTGTGTGTGTGTGTGTGTGGCTGCGTCAGGCGTTCGATAACTATGTTGTGCTGCGTGTGTATGCGTGCATGTGTTGGTGTGTGTGTGTGGCTGCGTCAGGCGTTCGACAACTGTGTTGTGCTGCGTGTGTATGCGTGCATGTGTTGGTGTGTGTGTGTGGCTGCGTCAGGCGTTCGATAACTGTGTTGTGCTGCGTGTGTATGCGTGCATGTGTTGGTGTGTGTGTGTGGCTGCCTCATGCGATCGATAACTGTGTTGTGCTGCGTGTGTATGCGTGCATGTGTTGGTGTGTGTGGCTGCCTCATGCGATCGATAACTGTGTTGTGCTGCGTGTGTATGCATGCATGTGTTGGTGTGTGTGTGTGGCTGCCTCATGCGATCGATAACTGTGTGTGCTGTGGTGTCGGTGCAGGGTGCTGAGGGAGGAGTGGATCAGAGCCAAGTACGAGCGGAAGGAGTTTACAGAGCCAGGGAACAAGCTGACCTACGAGGAGGGTGGGTAATGTAGGCCACGCCTTATCACTCTCTGTCACGGCGGAACCTTCCGGCTGTATTTACCAAATTATGTGCCTCAATACATACTGCAGTTTCACAATCATTCTCTCTGAGGCCTTGTTACTAGGGCTACTTGTAAAATTGCTGTGGTCTATCTATCTATCTATCTATCTATCTATCTATCTATCTATGACATAGAGAATCGGAAATTACGCGGAGGTGTTCGGGTATTGTATCATAAAAACAAGGTCATGCATTCGGTCACTACCCGTTTTCTCCACGTCAAGCGTAGACAAAGTGGGACGTCAAGCGTAGTCTTTCGTCCTCATGCTAACTGCATTTTCGATCACTGAAAGTGGACTTTTTGGAAAACGCTGTCCACAGTAAAGATTTCCAGGAGCTCGGTTTTCACTGTTTATGTGTGGACAGGTGACGTCAGAGTCTGTAGGGCTTATTGTGAATTTCTAAGGCTTGTGATGGGCCTACACAGGTTTACATTGAAATTATATCATGGCTGCCAGTGTATTTGGCACGCTCATGACATCGCTTTAATTGCGATTTTGCGTCTTCGTGTGGATGGAGAATTTTATTCAGAAAAGGGCGGTAAAACAGCCCAAGATACACGTGTGGACTCGGCCTGAGAGAGCTCCCTTTAATAATATTTATTGAGAGAGGTTCACTGCTTGGTGTTGAACCATTTGATTGCAGCTTTTACGAGGTATCAGTTCTGAGTCATTTGGATTTGCCTGTCAGGGATGTCTGAATTGAAAAAAAAAAGAAAAGATTATTTTTAAACTTGCTGGCTAGTTCGGCGCCCATAGATGTTGAACATTGAATGCGTATTGGGGTTTAGTTTTATGCTGTGCATGCAGTTATGCATATAAAGGTGTGTTTGTGCGTGATGGTGAACTGCTGAATGGTGTTTTTGTGACAAATCCACGTTCAGAAAATCAGAGTCCTTCTCTACTGTTTTGTTTCAGTCCGCTGAATTTGCAAATTAGCTCAATTCTTAAGCCACCAGTTAGAGATAAAGTCATCTGGATGAATTCAAGAGAGGAAGAAAAAAATGGCTGGACTTTTTCTTTCTGACCGCCGGATTTATGACAAAATGATGGTGAAATTATCACGGCAGTTTCTTCGTTAGCTGGTGACGGCACGTATTCATTGTGCTGTCACCGTTCACGCCAGCTAAGTTCTATGCTCGTTTCACTGTTTGCCTGTTGCCATGGTTGCGCAGGGACGAGGGACGGTATGCTGATGAAGAGAGGGCGAGATAACGGGCAGTTCTTCAGCAGGAGGTTCGTCCTGGCGGAGAGGGAAGGAACGCTCAAGTACTTCACCTCCTACGACGTGAGTTTAAGGTGCCCCTGCACTGTGCCTAGATGTGATTCATGAGGACCGGATGTGAAATATGAGGAATGGATGTGACACATGAGGGTCAAATGTGACTTAATGAGGACTGGATGTGATTTTGGAGAGACACGTATGATTTTTGAGGACCAGACGTGCCTTATGAAGATGGGATGTGATTTGAGAGAGACATGTGTGATATTTGTGGACCCCTTGTTATTTTAGGGAGACGTGTGTCATATATGTAGACCAGATGTGATTTTAGTCAGACGCATATGATGTATGAGGACCAGATGTTATTTTAGAGGGACACGCGTGATATAAGTAGACCAGGGGCCTCATTTATAAACGGTGCGTAGGCACAAAAAAGATGTGTACATCACTTTCCTTGCAGATTTCTGATTTATAAAAACAAACATGATATTAAAAAGGGGAAATTATTAAGATTATGCACAATGTCAATAAATTCCAAGTCCATCCTGATTAAATAAATGAAAATTCCATGCAGTTTATTTTACGAATAGGTTTATAAATCAGGTAATTTTCCACAAATTTCATTTTTATTTTTTTGCATGAAATCCACAAAAATTTTGATAAATAAGGCCCCAGATGTGGTTTAAGTTGGACACATATGATAAATGAGGACCTGATGTTATTTTAGAGGGACACATGAGATATTTGTGGACCAGATGTGGTTTAAGTGTGACACGTACACCAGATGTTATTTTAGAGAGACAAGTGTGACCAGATGTGATTTTGGTGGGACATATATGATATGCAAAAGAGATGTTATTTTAGGGGGACACGTATGATATATGAGGACCAGATGTGATTTGAGGGAGATATATGTGATATAAAAGGACTGGAGGTGATTTCTGAGGAACATATGTGATTTGTGTGGACCACATAAGCTTTATGAGGATTAGGTGTGATATATGAGGACCCCATGTGATTTGCTAGATGTGACTTGTGTAGACCAGATTTGACCTATGAGTACATCACTGATGACTTAAGAACAATAGATGTGACTTTTAAGGACCATATTTGCGTCACGTTAGCATCACGTGTCAATTCTGAGGATCAGGTTATTGAGTGACCAGTTTTAACACCCTGATGTGGTGAATTCCATTTGATCTCGATCTGTCATGGACTATTCTCCAAACTTTACTATTTCAATGTGAACCAACTGACACGCTGATTAATTATGCTGAGGAATGGTAAGCACAATTCAAAACATACAAAATATATGCATTAAAATATCATGGTATATCTGCAAAATTTATTGTTGAATCATGTTGCAATTCCTATTCATCTGAGGACTTTTGGACGGGGGCATTCTGAAAGAGTATATGGAATATTTAATAAGAAGTTTCTGGGCACTGGTGATAACTGCGCTGTAAGGAAATGCAATTGCACTTCGCTGAAATGTGTTCAGACTAGACTGACTGCTGGCTGAAACTACCTGCAAATTTCATGCGCTTATTTAAATCCCAGTACTAATTTTCGGTAATAACTGCAAGAAGTCACTGTTTACCTGTGTGCAGTGCCTGATTCCCATAGCCAGGGAATGGAGTTTACTTCCAGGGAAGGGAATGGCTTAGTTATTCTTGATAATGCAGTCAAAGCAAATCTTGGCTCTGTATCGGTTGCTCAGATTGGTCTGCATAAGCCAGTAAAATAGGCCAGCCGTAGGGTTGCGTCAGAATAGCACTTCATAAAATATTCAGCTGGAATTCTCTATATAGCAACCATTTACAAATCCCTCGGTCTCATATTGACTGGATGCCAGTTTTAGAAAGGAGTTCAACTATTTTTGCCAGTTTCTTTGAACTTATTTACAAATGACTCATATTTGTGAATCATTCATTTGACATATCAGTTCCCCTATTCGATGTGGCTGAATTGGCGTCTACATTACACTGCCTTAAGCTTATGTGGCTGATATTTCAATCCACAGCAATGTTCAGTACATTTATACAAAAGGTCTCTGGTACATCTGCCCAACATGGGTCAGATATGGTGCTGTAATATATGCATAATGCATAATCCATATTGCATCCTCAGAGAAAGTTTGTGCAAGAGCGCGTAAACTAGACTAGAAGTACAACTGAAACAATTAGCTGCCGAACAAAAAATCAAGGTGTGTTTAGCATTAACAAACCATCCTTGAAGAGTTTTCTGCCTGACTGGGGAGGGGTGTTGTTTTTGGTGGCATTTGTTTTGCTTGTTTGCATGTCTGTTAGCACTTTATCACAAAAATGATTGGATGGATCAAATATGTTTGAAATTGTCAGGAAGGTGTGCAATTGTGCAGGAATCATGTGATTACATCAAATAGATCAAGGTCAAGGTCACCGAAAAAGTGATTTTGTTTTTCTTTTTCACAATAACTCACTTAAATATTCTCTGATCAATTCCTAACTGGATCCAGAATATGCATTTTTTAATGTCCAATCAAATGCTACACCATGGTGTGACATCATCAAGCTTATTAGTCATTGGGGTCAAGAGTCTGGGGGTTTCAGATTAACTAAACACCCAAAGCACTCAAACATCTCTCTTGTCCCTGGCACCACTTTTTATCATGAAATCGCTCATTTATCACGTGAGGTCCTATGCAAGGTACCATAGAAGTGATAGATGATCATGAGGGATGTCGGAGGGGCGGAGTTTGTCTGTAAGAGAGCACATAACAGATTCTTCATGCCCCAAGATGGCTGTGGTTGACCCTCCACACTAACCCTGCACACCGCCACCTGCTGGTCTGCTCTATCCCTATCTCCCCTGCCAGGCAAAGGATCCCAAAGCGGTGATCAAGGTGGACACCATAAACGCCAGCTTCCAACCAGAGAAGATCGGGAACCCAAACGGCCTTCAGATAACCTACCTCAAGGACTACAACACACGCAACATCTTCCTGTACCATGAGAGCAGCAAGGTATGAGTGTGGGGCTCGGAGCCGGCAGGGCAGAACCAAACTGCGAAAACAAACACAAAAATACAAGTTAAGTTGATTACTACTTATTCCTTGTCCGTAAGCATTCGGGAGGCTACCCATGCTTCAGGAAAAGGAGCTCTCAACAAGTGTTTTAGTTTGGCATTGAGACCTAGGAGATCAGTTTCACAGGTGTAGATATCTGGCTCAAGACTTGATTACATTTTGAATCTGGATGCACCTTACAAAACTCCAGGTTTTAGTCTAATATTAAGCCTGGTCTACGCTTGCGAAACTGACCCTTTTAGTCACAGAGCAGGAACTGGACTTTTGGTAAAGTCACCATTCAATCAAATCAGATCTTTTCCGTCATTTAGTAGGTGCACACGGTCACGTTATGTGTTTCCAACATGGATATTATTGCACCGCAAAATTCTGCTTCGTTCATAATTCCTCATTTAATGGTCTGTGGTTCTCCTACTGTCACAAATCCCATAGACAAATTTTGACGTCAGATAGAACTTTTCTCTGGCTGTGATATTTGGAGGGAATTCTCTGATGGTTAATGGAACATTAGCCATTGCTGACCAATAGAATTGGACTAGGCTACTCCCACCACAAACCCCCCAACTTCACATATACCCCCGCCCTGCAAAAACATGGTTTTTCATTCAAAAGTCCATTGAATACTGGAAGTAAAACTTTTGTTACATTTTAACATTAAGACAGGCCTTTATTCAGCGTTACTCATGGGGTAACCTCTTTAACCCTAACCGCTCATACCTCTCCCTTCTCTCCTTGTGCCCGACAGGAAATCGTGGACTGGTTCAACTCCATCAGAGCAGTTCAGCTCCACTATCTGAAAGTGGCGTTTCCAGGGGCCTCGGAAGTGGAGGTCAGTGCGCTGTGACTGTGATTCTCACGTCTGCACAGATGTTAGGATGTGTTTTTCTCTCTGAGAACGGTCACAGACCGTGCCGGGAATTTGGTAGAGGTAGAAATTCTAGAAGTTTTTCCAAGAACAGGCTTGATCCAGCATTAGATACTATTTAGCTGTAAAGTTACCAGAGAGTTAAGTATACTTTTGCAAATGGAAAATTGGAAACTTTTTTCAGGCTCTTGGGCCTGTTCTCTGCAGTTTTGTTATGTTATGTTATGTTATGTTATGTAATATGTTATGTTATGTGTTATGTGTTATGTGTTATGTGTTATGTTATGTTATGTTATGTTATGTTATGTTATATGTTATGCTATGTGTTATGTTATATGTCATGTTATGTTATATGTTATGTTACGTTACGTTACGTTAACAGACTGATACGTGGCCTCCTCATTTGTCTTGACTCCCTTCCCTGTCTCTGTCTTACCATCTCTATTTACTTCTGCCTCCACATGTAATTTTTCTGCATTTTCATTCTCTTGGAGACCTGAACTCTGTCAGTATCCTTCACATCAGCACAGAGAATGGTGATGTTTCCAGTAGGAAAACTGCAGTGTTTTTTCCTGGGTAATGCCATACCGGTACCTTATTATAGCTGTAATAATAACAATAATGCATCAGTTTTATATAGCTTTATCTGGGCACTCAAAGACGCTTCACAACATGAAACATTATTCATTCACTCACACATTCACGCTCTGATGGTGGTAAACTACATTTTTGTAGCCACAGCTGCCCTGGGGCAAACTGACGGAAGCGTGGCTGCCAGTATGCGCCTACAGCCCCTCCGACCACCACCAAACATTCACACACAGCCACACAGAGTTCCTATATTGCATGTTTTTGTCAGTGGGGGAAACCGGAGTACCCGGAGGAAATCCACACGAACGCGGGGAGAACATGCAAACTACACACAGATAGGCCCCAGGCCGGATTCGAACCCACAACCTTCTTTTTTTATTGTTTGTTTTGATTGAAGGAGACTTGGATGTTGAAACCAGGAGAAACTGACTGTTCATACATACATGGTTCTGTCCCACAGCTGAAACCCAAACTGACCCGGAACTTTCTGAAGGAGGGCTATATGGAGAAGACTGGGCCAAGGGTAGGTGCTGTTCTATTGAACAAAAAGGCTGTTTTTCCAGTTATGGCTTCTGATATTGGGGGTAGAATCAAAAAACAAGTATTTAAAAAATGGCCTCAACTGCCTGTCCATGAAGACTGACCAGTCGAGCTTTACAGATCCGCCAATCAGATCAGTTCATGGATCGACCTTGTCAGGAGCCTTGAGTATCAACTGTCTGTCACCGATACTTCATAGCCAGGTACTCAAGGTCGTTTCACGATGCTCTGAGCCAATGTTCTTCTCAGCCGCATTCCCGTCAAACATTCACTTCATAGTGGACATGTACAGTGAGCACAATAATGCATTAGACCGTGGTACTTTTTAAAAAATTTTATTCTGTTCTGTAAGACTTTGGGTTTGAAATGATAAAGTGACCATGAAGTTTAAGTGCAAACTGCCAGCATTGATTTGGGGTGTTTTCATCCATATCAGCTACACTGTTTAGAAATGACTTCACCCCTCAAACATACCCCACCCCCCGTTTTAGTGCACATAAAAAAATTGGACATTGTTTATAATGTAGAATAATGAAGTGTTATGACTTGAAAATCACAACAAAGAAAACCAGCAATGACAACTTAAACAAATTTCTTCTTCACTGATTAAAAACAAACTTCTACAAATAATCCACTGTTCAATCCCATAATAACACTCTAATGCCACTATGAAACTCTGTTGCCAAAACAAAAACTCTGCTCCCAAAACAAAACCTCCGCTTCTGGTGACCAAAATCACAGCATTTATATAGACTAGCAACATTCTGGAAAGATCTACAGGATTCCTGGGTGATCCTGCCCCCTCCAGGCAAGAAGAAGCCAGAAACTTCTAGAAAGCAGTAGTCTATTTCATTACAAAGAAGTGGTATTGCATCAGATCCTGTTTCACAGACAGACCACCAGAGGGTGCTGATGAACAAAATAATTAGCTGACCAGCAAGCTTCAAAAACAGCATGTAACAAATCTCCATTTACAAATTATATACAATGCTGTACATAAAATACTCATACATAGCAGAATAAAGAATACGTTTTTTAGAAATTGGCCATGTATCCTCTGCCTGTAATGGCTGCTTGAAGTCTGTGATACGTAGACATCACCAGACACTAAGTATCTTCCTTGGTGATGCTCTGCCAGGCCTGTACTGCAGCATCTTCAGTTCCTGCTGTTTCAGGGACTTTTCGCCTTCAGTCTCCTCTTCAGCGTGTAAAATGCACATTCTGTTGGATTCAGACCTGGTGATGAACTCGCCTGACAGAACCGCAATAAGATAAAAAATGTGTCGCCATCTTATGAATTTTGATGCACATATACACACACTGAACCTTGTTTTCCTCTGCTGATAATACAGAGGACGCCCACAGCCTCAGTGTGTTGGAGAGATACTCTTATCCCAAAACCTGAGTCACAGTCGAGCGTCAGACTCAACTTCCTCTTCCAGTTCATTTTCTGTCTCCAGCCTCAAAGTGGTCATTGTAGTTGTCGGCTCACATCGCAATAATATGCACCTCTGTTGTCTCACTCCGCAGTGACGTGGTCCTGTCGCCTCTTATCGCAAAAATGCGCCTTTCATCTCATACTGCGCTTACGTAAAGTCGCCCTTTCCCGTGAACATTCCCCTTTGTTCTCTTGGAGAATGAAGTTGCACACAGACAGATTAATGAGCGACGCAGCCAGCTCCGGTATCGTATATTCGAACCGGGATAATTGACAGAGCGGTTGTTCCCGCGAGGTTGAGCCGCAGCGATTCGGGCGGGTTCGTTTCGGGAGCCGATTTGGTCTGAACAATGTGCCTGTCGCTCACCGCGCGGCTTAATTCCTTCATGCCTTTCATTGCGGGGTGAAAAAAGCGAGCTTTTTAATTGAGTCGGCGAGTAAAAAAAAATGCGTATCTTCAAAGGCAGCAGCTTCCTGTAACAGCCATGGCCGCCACCTGGAGTGAAGCGTACATTCAGGGAATATCGCAAGCAAAGGAGCAAAGTGAAGATTAGAGAATATTAGGCTCCAGAGGGGTCTTTAACCCCCAGAGCCCGAGCGGAACAGATCTGCACCACAGACCCAACTCTGAAAAACCGTCACCAATTAAGGAAACTAGACGCTAATTTGGCGTGCGCTTCGGCTACCCTTGACCTGGATGGAAACGGGTAGTGACCTCGTGCGCAGCCTCGTTTTCATGACACGATACCCAAATGCTTCTGGATAATGTCCTATTCTCAACGTAGACGATAGATGGATAGATACAATCCCATTTCCAAAAAAGTTGGGACTCTGTGTAAAATGTAAATAAAAACAGAATGCAATGATTTTTAAAATCATTTCCACTTTATGTTTATTATAAAATAGTAAAGACACTATATTAGATGTTAAAACTGAGATATTGTATTGCTTTGTGGAAAATATAAGCTCATTTTGAATTGTTTGCCGATGAAACGTTTCAAAAAAGTTGGCAGTTGATAGATGGACGGACAGACAAATGGATGGAAGGATGGATGGATGCAATGGTAGACCTAGACACAAGTTACCTCTCTGGATGTTCTTCCTTTGTGTGGTAAAATTTAACCCTTCACACTTCACCCTGAGCTTTGTCTGGGTTTTGTGCATCACTGAATCTAGTGGCTGATGAGCGCAGACAGAGAGAGCTGTAAGGGGAGAGGCGAACCCACTCTGATGGTGTTGTTGCATTGTTTTCAAATTGGTTTAATTTGTTCAAGTTCCCGTATTATTTTTATTTTGTTTTTTTTTTTGGATCTAGGCGAAATAAAAGGAAGCGTGTCTTCAAATGCTTACAGCAGTGAATTCTCCTTACGTCAGTGAAAAAAAAAAATGATGCCTGTGACACATTCTTAAAACCTTTATACGTCAGACAAAACAAATTAATGAGAAAACGGGCAAATACTTTCAGGCCTTTGCTCGTGTTTCGGGCCTGGCTGTCCTCTGATGGCAAGACTGGTGATTGGGACAGATATTTCCCAGGAACAGTCAGGAGAGAATAGGTTAACCTATGCCGGGAGTCCTTCTGTGTACTCGAATACTGCAGTACCTATGACACTGTGGGATTATAGTGTTGATTCCCTGGTGAAGAGCTACTGTTGTTCCCGAGAGCACTAAACTTATCATAAGCGAGATACGTCTGCCATTTAAATTTCATTAAAATATCCGCTGTGAAACTCACCATCATCTGTCTGTTCTTCTCTGACAGCAAACAGAAGGCTTCAAGAAGCGCTGGTTCACCCTGGACCACCGACGGCTGATGTACTTCAAAGACCCCCTGGTACGACAGATGTTGGTGATTCGGGGTGCTCCTACGGGGAAGCTGTTAGGAGTCCATGGGTTCTGACTGAGAGGGGGGCCCCAAAAAATATTAGGGCATAGCATGAATAGAATTCAAATTGGTAACTTCATTAAGGGCTTAACTTAAACCCCCATAGCAACAAGTACTGATGTTTTATAACAATATTTTCCTCTGATCCATGTCTACTCTTCTGAAGATGAATCACCAGGCATCACAACGAATGTTATCTAAAAACACACCGACTTTTGGCACTGAAACAGTTTGCTTCAGAAGACCTCAGCATGCGTATTCTTGGAGCTCTATCTATGCTAAGCTATTGCTGCTGAATACCGCTATGTGGTCCCTCGTTGAATCAAGTCTTGTTGACGTAACTTTAATAGAAGAATCTTGCCGTTAGATACAGGGAATAAATTGATCTGTGGAGACTGCCATTCTGGTTTAGACTGCATTATATTGTGATTTTAGGAAGTAGCGTGTCTCAGTCGCGGTCTGATGCTAGGCTATGTTAGCGTGCTCTGACTCCTCACTGCTCCACTGTGCTTTACCCAGGATGCCTTTCCCAAGGGAGAGGTGTTCCTAGGCCACAGTAGCCATGGATACACTGTTGGCCCCGGCCTTCCCCAGGGCACCCACTGCAACAGGGCGTGGAATTATGGCGTCACCATAGTGACGCCGGACCGCACCTTCCTGTTCACCTGCGAGTCAGAGAGCGAACAGCAGGATTGGCTGAAATACTTCAACACCGTCATCAACACTGTGATGACACCTCAGGAGTACTCCAGTGAGTAAGAGTGTGTCTTTATGTCTGTGTGCGTCTGTAACCCTGTGTGTGTGTGTGTGTGTGTGTGTGTGCGTGTGTGTGTGTGTGTGTGTGTGTGTGTGTGTGTGTGTGTGCGCGTGTGTGCGTGCGTGCGTGTGTGCGTGCGTGCGTGTGTGCCTGTGTGTGTGTGTGACTGCATGTGTGTGCATGTGTGTATGTGTTTGCAGGTACATGTGTGCGCGCGTGTGTGTGTGTGTGTGTGCATGTGTGTGTGAGATTGTTTGTCTAAGTGCCTGTATGTGTGTGCCTGTGTGTGCGTGTGTGTGTGTGTGTGTGAGAGATTATTTGTCTAAGTGCCTGTATGTGTGTGTGCATGTGTGTATGTGTGTGCAGACTCATGTGTGCGCGCGCCTGAGTGTATGTGTGTGTGTGTGTGCGTGCGAGATTGTTTGTCTAAGTGACTGTATGTGTGTGCAGGCGCATGTGTGTGTGTGTGTGTGTGTGTGTGTGTGTGCGCGTATGTGAGAGAGATTGTTTGTCTAAGTGTCTGTATGTGTGTGCGCATGTGTGTATATGTGTGCAGGCTCATGTGTGCGCGCGCCTGTGTGTGTGTGTGTGTGTGTGTGTGCATGTCTGTGTGAGATTCTTTGTCTAAGCATGTGTATAAGATTGTTTGTCTATGTGTGTGTGTGTGTGTGTGTGTGTGTGTGTGTGTGTGTGCGCGTGCGCTCAGTATACTGGATCATAATCTCTGCTGATGACATGTCCTTGCTTGTATTGCAGTGGAAGCCGTGCTGAGGCACAGACACTAATGGACTTGAACACTACAGCACTGCACCGCTCCTGCACCAATACAGACCGGCCAGCCCCTCCGCTTCTGCCCTCCAACCCCTGACCCGGCCCCACCCTGTCACTGCCGCAGCCTCTACAGCACTGAGCCGGGGAATCTGGGATATGTATTCACACTGAGTCCTCCTCCCCTCCCAATGACTACATCTCCCAGGGAGTCTTTCACTTCATGCTAATTATTCACAGACAGCTGAACCGATCAAAACCTGATTATTTACCCCATTTGTTGGTAATTTGAGTTCTTATCTTGGATCTTAGCAGGACCATTTCAAGGTATTAAATTCAAGGTTCTACTAGAATGAAAAGCCATCTCCGAGATCAGAAGTGAATTATACTGTCTGTAGTTTCATTCAGAATGGTTACCCAGTGCCAGCACTGATATCTATTATCTGTGAAAGTTTGAGGTACTCTGGTTATTCAACTCAGTGTTTTATTTCACTATCTCCCCCTGGTCGCTACAACACTGAGGATTTTTTATTTTTTTTTTAAAATATGTGTATGGTAATATTTTTTGAAAATACACTAAGTTCATATTTTCATGCCAGCCCGTGTAAATGTGTTTTAAGTCCTTAGAAAACCGTGATTTGTTTGAATGTTTTTGGTTTAAAAAAAAAGTTCTCGTAGAAGTGCATTTTCCTTTATAAAACTGACACCTACCGGCGGAGCTGGTAATCATGATCATTGCAATTATGTCAATCATTGTTAATGCCGCTTTTTTTATAAACCAGTTCTGTTTGTACTTTGTTCTTGGGATGATTCTTTGAAGGTGGATTATCGGCTCAGGCAGTTCTGCATTAGGATTCCATGTACGTTGAGTAAATGGTCTCGAATTATTTCCCCTTGGGCACTTCGTTCTGGCGTACTGCATCCTATACTGGCACCTAGTGGCGGATCAGAATGACAGCTTGAGTGTATTAATAAATACACCTTTTCTAACAAATGAGTCATGAAGACCCTATTTAGTTGGTGTGTACTGGTATATGACTCTCAGTGGACTCTCAGTGTGAAAACAAACCTGTATAATATTTTATTCTTTCTCTTAAAGTAGTTTTATGATCCACTGGAATATGCATGTACCGTTTAAAAAATGACAGCACTGGGCTGAATTCATCAGAACATTCGGTTATGTCCGAGAACAGCCTCTGACTAAATTGTCATAAATAAAACACTGAATTCATATCCGTGCGGACAACCGCTATTTGTGTATTTCTCCGTGAATCATTCCCCTGTCTTTCGTTTATTTCTTTTGTAACGTGCGAAAGAGTTTCCGGCGCTCTTCTGTCAGAATCGCCCTGGTTTAGTGGCGTCTTTCTCCATTCGCGTCCCTGCAGCAATTCTTCGGCACGACTCGCGGGAGCGAGCGCAGATCGATCTGAATGTGTGTGTATAATTGAAGCACCTATTACTAAAACCCCATAAGTCACACTTGACTTGACTTGACTTGTGGGGTTTTAGTAATCAGTGCTTCAATTAGGCTTGGATAGCTATACTTTGCGGAACCAACTCTTGAGAAACCACATTGTTGGGAGGAGATTTTGGTTGGTCATCGCAGAGGATAACGGCTTGTGACGGCTAATTGGTTGAAGATGGGGTTGCGATTGAAGTTCAGTTTATATTATGGTTAGAGTTAGCTTGAGGCATAATTTGGTCAAGTTTAGCGTTCAGGAAAAGCAGTGAATAATGGATGTAAGTAAATGCAATGTACTCACAAGCACAGCTGTACCTACGTTTTCGTGTGTGTGTGTGCGCGCGCGTCAACTTTTGTGTGCGCGCTTGTGTGCAGCCGCGCACGCATGTATGAGTGTGTGTGCATGTATATGTGTGTGTGTGTGTGTGTGTGTGT
The DNA here is from genome assembly GCA_029721435.1 of Gymnothorax reevesii. Taxonomy (NCBI): domain Eukaryota; kingdom Metazoa; phylum Chordata; class Actinopteri; order Anguilliformes; family Muraenidae; genus Gymnothorax; species Gymnothorax reevesii. The sequence goes on along the minus strand of CM056582.1, from coordinate 16,223,381 downwards.
GCTGACCTGCTTGTATTAGAGGCTTTATTCAGAAATCCACACTTGCATGCATGCGTAGTCATATTCCTGAGTGCACATACATGTGCATGCATTTGAACATTAAAGGCTGTGGTTTAATCTGCCCATGAGAGTGTGTGGCATGTTGTGTGTTTTATTTTTGTGCGTGTGCGTTTGTGTCTCTGTCACACTCAGGACTAAGAGGATAGGAGTGACACACAGAGGGGGTGTGACATTCTGTTGGCATTTGTTTATATGAGCATGTGTGATCGTGTGTGAGTGTGTCGGTGTTTTTGAATATATGTGTATGCACGCACGTGTGTTGTGTTGGTGTTTATATGCTTGTGTGCATGTGTTTGAATGTGTGTGCATGTGTTTAGTGTTTCTGGGTTTTGGTAGTTTCGGATGCTGGGGTTGGTTCTGGTTTTCGATGAGTACTTAGCCGGGGCGTGTGAAACCGCAGGAGGGTGATTGGTAACGGAACGAGCCAAAGAGCCAAATGCATCGTAAATCCTGGGCGTTAAGTCAGGTGACACCTGCATGAGAGGGGGAGAGGAGAGGGCGAGGAGGGCGTCGCGATGGACGCATCATCATAGCCTCCGCGCCTCAGACCACTAACGTCCCGGTGTGAAGCACAGGGTGACCCACCGAGCGGACGCCACAGAGACGCGGCGCGGGAGAAGAAGAGTGAGGTGGAAAGGGATCGCAGGTTTGAGGGAAAAGCCCGGGACTGTCTCAGCCCATTGGACATCGGGGTTCGCAGACTCTGGGACGGAGTTTCGGAGGAACTAGGGAGAGTTGTGAAGAACCAGCCGGTCCCATATCTCCCTGCAGTCTGGACCAAAGTCTGCACACGGCAGAATGGCTTCCGGAATGAGCCAGGTGGCTGTGCGACACGCAGTAAGTGCCTTAGGGTAAGGACGGCATGCTCTTTCACCCCTGCCGCACTGAGGCGCACCTATGTGCCCCTGCCAGGACCTCTACGTCGAAAACTTTTTGTCCTGGAAGTGTCTGAGCACAGTTTTTATACAGGAGTGTGGGGGGGGCTTATTGCTGGCAAACTCTGTCCAGCAGCCATGCCTGAGAGAACTGCAGAGTGGACTCGTAAAATAACGGCCTCGTAAAACCGCCAACTCCCTGTTGCCATTATACTGGCAGCCTGGCACTGATTGACTGCATCTTGATACTTTGCCACACCGCATTCGGCTGCGCTGATCCACCAGTGGCCCATGTTCTCCACCTCAGCATCGAGAAGTGAACTGGAATAATTTCATCCTCATTGAGTGCCTTTTTTTTGTGGAGTGTTTTCTTTTACTGTCTATATCAAGATTATTAGAATAAAACCTCATGAGCTGAATCATCTGATTTTCAAGTAGGTGCTTGAAATAATGCAACAAACCAGTGACAAAGAAACAGTAAAAAAAAAAATAATAATGAAATAAATCGAGGCTTTTGGTGGCTGTTGACAATTCTGACGTCACAGAAGCGTTAGAATGTTCGGCTCAGAGATCTTGTAGATCACTAGACCGTGAGCTCGGGCCTTAAGGAGTTAAAATCCGACTGAAAACCTGAACTCGTCTCCGGCATGAACGAGACCTTGGGAAACTCCTCGTCTCCTCAGCCGGTGGGGGGCGGGACCTGGGTCACGGCGCTGCTGAGCACCACGCTGCTCGCCATGTTTGTCCTGGGCACGGCGGGGAATGTGTACACCCTCGCCGTCACCAGGACGGCGGCAATGCGGCGGACGGGCTCCATGTACGTGTACATCCTGAATCTGGCGCTGGCCGACCTGCTGTACCTGTGCACCATCCCCTTCGTGGTGTGCACCTACGTCGCCCACGACTGGCTGTTCGGCGAGGGCGGCTGCCGCCTGCTGCTCAGCCTGGACCTGCTCACCATGCACGCCAGCGTCTTCGTGCTGACCGCCATGAGCCTGGAGCGCTACCGGGCCGTCGCCGCGCCCTTCCGAGCCCGCCGATCCTCGGCTCGCGCCCGCCGGCTGGTGGCGCTGGCCGTCTGGGTCCTGGCGCTGGTGCTTACCCTGCCCATGATGGTGCTAATCCGGCTGAAAGAGGGCAAACCCAGTGCAGCCGGCCGAGCCAAGCGCATGTGCGCCCCCACCTGGACCCTGGAGGCTTTTAAGGCCTATCTGATGCTGCTGTTCTGCACCAGTGTGTTATGCCCCGGCCTGGTGATGCTGGGGCTGTACTCGGCCCTCGCCCGGCGGTACTGGGCGGCTCAGGCCAGCCTCGGCGGGGGCGGGGACAGGACGTCACGACGGCGGAGGCTGAAGCAGAGGGTGGTGTCCATGATCTTCTGCATCATCGCGGCGTACTGGGCCTGCTTCCTGCCCTTCTGGGCGTGGCAGCTGGTGCGGCTCTTCGCCCCGGACTCGCTCCGAGCGCTGCCGCCGGCCGCCCACACCTACGTCAACTTCTTCGTCACCTGCCTGACCTACGGGAACAGCTGTATCAACCCGCTACTCTACACCCTGCTGACCCACAGCTATAGGGAGTACCTGGCGCAGAAGGGCCACAGCTCGGGGTCCACCAGGGGGGACCCCGCTTGTCCTGCTGGGGCAGTTCCTCTGCAGGACCCTTAGAGTTTCTCCCCAGTTTACTCCCCTCAAACACCTCACAAACCGGCTGTCCCCAGAGATCATGGATCACAGTGCTGCATCCAGTGTTGATTTCATTCGGACAAAAACATGTCAGCTGGGGAATTGGGGTGGTTGTGAAAAACGGAGGGGGATTTTCATTGGTAGTTTAGTGTTTAAGGGGAGTGACTTGTACAATTTACACATTTCCTGGTTCCTTTATTCATGCCAAGCTTGCTTAAGGTGCAGAGGAAAAGATTAGTATTTTTGTTTAAATACCTACCTAAGACACTACCCCCCCCCCCTCCCCTCCCCCTACTACAGCCCTGTATTGCATGCCTGTTGGGCCCACATGTACACTGAAAGTGTTGATTTCACACTGAACAATATTATAAACAAGAGAGGTCAGGAGCTGTTGCCTGAACTCCATTCAATGTGCAGGAACCTGACTGCAAATGACTAAAACTTACTGTCAGTGACCTGACACTCTTCCACAGGGACAGATCTTCAGCAGAACTGTGGCACAAGATGGCTGAGCCGTGCTGCTCAGCAATAGACTCAACCTGATTTAAAATGGCAGATAAGTGGAGGTAGTCATTTTTAAAACGTAAACTAGAAAGATTGGTTTAGGGAGCCCGCATCACAGGAAGTTCTGTATGGTTATGCAGATAATAATTGGATTGTTTGTCTTTTTAGCTCAGATGGACCTCTGGTCAGGTGAGCTTTTGTTGAGGCCTGTTTGTCCGTTGTCGTTATCATCATTGTCGTCGTCAGCGTCCGTGACTGTGACAACCGGACTGATCGATCTGTAATTTGGTATACATCTCCCCAACCACGAGGACACCAGTGTTTGTTTGAGGCATTCCAATCCAACATCAACCAGGGTTGGGTTCAATTACTTTTTTCAATTACAGTAATTGAAATTAATTACTTTTGTAATCGCAATTTAATTTTAAGTGAAATTTTTATCATAAGGTACTTGTAATTGAAAAAAGTAATTTAACCCAACCCTGACATCAACTATGGCTGCTGTTACAATTTTTAACAAAACCAATAAACATCATCTGCTTATCCAGTTGACTTGAAAATTTTGAAAGTTTGCACACATGTACCTGTCCATGTCAGTTTAAAGGTCAGGGTCAATTTCAAAGTGAAGGTCAAGTACTCCAGGTGAGCGACAGCACCATGCCACTATTTTTGTGTTGTAAAATGAACTTTGTTAAAAAAAAAAAAAAAAACACTCCTCTCAATACTGTTTATTTTTGAATCACCCAATAAGAAGCTGTTTGCCTACTTGCCAGTGGATAATACAAATCATTACAAACTTGTTTATAAGGAAAGTGATTGAACACAGGGCACGAGTAATTACCAGTTTAAAGGGATTTTTGTGCCTCCTCTATTGACAGGTCAGTTGTCACTACTGTCAACTAGAGCTGGAGGGAACATTTCTGAGTGACTTAAATCATATGTTTGAATGATTTTATGATCCAGCTGAGGATTACTGACTCACTAAAGAAATAAGAGACTTCATTGGGCCTTTTTTTATTGTATCAGAGAGGAAATGATTTAGTTTCACAGTTTAGTCTCTCCTGTGTGTGTGTGTGTGTGTGTGTGTGTGTGTGTGTGTGTGTGTGTGTGTGTGTTTTTTTTGTTTTTTTTTTTACTAGCATTCATAATGGTGTTTGTAGTAGTTTTCACGGATCTCTGAATTGGTGTCTTGCTGTGTTCACAAATTTCACTTCATCTCTGCGTTTTTAAACCTTCAACACAAACATTTATGTGGCTGCATGTTAGGCGGAGAGGGATTACTCAAGTGGGAATACAGTTTCAGTTTTTAAAGTTTAAATTTTAATTTCACATATTAACATTGTGGACTAGTTACAATTGCGTTATATAATCAGTTTTTTTTATTTATTTATTTTTTTCAATTCCTCGGGGAGCAATGGCTGAGTTTAAAATGCACAGTTTTGACAAACTTCAGAAGTCGTTTTATCCAGTCTCCTTCAGAACCAAAAAGAAGCTAAAAATAGGAAAACATAAAATGTTCGTTAATATTTCTAGAATTTTTATTATTTTTTCACCATAAATAAATAAATAAATAAATCCCTGCGCAATCTACCTTCCACCGACATCATAACATTCCTGTGTGGTTGATTTACGCAGTTTCTTACCCTCAGGTGGCAGTAATGAGTATTTATTCCGATGTACCAGAATGCTATGACATCAAGTAGACGTGGTCAACAATATTCCCCGCCAAATGCCTGAATCGCGTGCACCTCATTTTCAAACTCCATCAAGGCCTTGATGGTCTGAAGCTACGCACCACGTTTGGTTGTCCGATCTCAAATATTACCTGAAAAAAGCTGTCTGCTTTTCGGACGTATGGACGAACGGATGGACGGAGATCAAACCTATATCCCCCTCACACTTCGTGGCGAAGGATAATAATGAGGTGGCTGCAAATTTCTCTGTGTGTCTGTGTGTGGAAAATTAGGCAGTCTCTCAACTGACCTCATCCAGAAAGCTGATTTAGGTGCCTCGTATTAATTTAATAGAGTAAAACCAAAAAGATGTGTGAACGTGATTAAGTGTATGATTATAAAAGGTCAATCCTGTAATCCTACCTTAGTGTGCTGCAGTTTATTTCAAAATTACCAAAAATATATTCTGTGAAAAAGGATGAACCCTGCCAATTTGAGGATTGGTTCTTGGGGAAAAAGCATTCCTCGAGAAGTCGTCGTCGCCTTCTGTCTGATGTTTCAAATGTATAGTGCTTTGCTTCTTGTGCTCTTCAGTGCATATATTCATGCGCTTTTGCTTGTCACACACTCAGTGTCTCCAGCAAAAGAGCGGCAGTACCTCAGGGGAATTCCTGGTCAAAAGTGCAAGTATGTGTGTGTGTGTATGAGTGTTTTGTGTATGCATTTGAGCATGCCATGTGCGTGAGTGCACGTTTGTGCATGTGTGTGTGTGTGTGTGTGCGCATGTGTGAGTGTGTGTGCATGTGTTTACATTTGTGTGTGTGCCCTCACTCCCATGTTTTTATTTGTGCATTTGTGTGTGTGTGTGTGTGTGTGTGTGTGTGTGTTTCCCAGCTTTTGTGCATCTGTTCGTATGTATTAATGCGGGCGTGTAAATGCATTTGTATGCATGTGTGTGTGATGTTTATGTATGTTTCAGTATGTGGTGTGTGCATATGTGTATGTATATGTTTGAGTTGATGTGAGTGTTTCTGTGAGTGTGTGTCATTGTGTGTGTGTGTGTACATACAGTACCTACGTGTACGTGTGTGTGTATGTGTGAGTGTGTTTGTGTGTGTGAGTGTGTGTGTGTGTGTGTGTGTGTGTGTGTGTGTGTGTGCATGTGTGTGTGTGTGTGTGAGTGTGTTCTCCTACCCTCATTGCTGGTCTCCGGGCTGCGCCTCCCCGGGCCCTCAGGAATGTTTCCTCGGTGCGCCACATTCCTCAGTGGGAGTGGATCGGCCGCTTCTCATTGCCCTGTGAATTACCCTGAGGAATGTGGAGTCTCCCCTGATCTCCAGCCGTGGTTCAGCACCTTGTTTGGAGTCCAGTAAAGGCCCGTCTGCCGCACCGGTCCTGGTGCTCTGGTCTGAGTGTTCCTGCTCGTCAGGAGGTTTCTCAGGCTGAGAACTCTTCAGTCATCAGTGTTTGAGGTCTTCATCAGCTCACTCTCTTTCTCTCATATTCATGCTCCAAACTCTTCATTTCAGTAACCAAAGGTTTTTGCGAACATTATGGCTTCCTTGACTTTTATTGGCACTACTGTAGTCTTTGCTGTTGACAAATGCAATGCAATGAACTCTTAAGGGGGGAAAAAATGTGATCAGTATTGTGTCTCTGTCTTGATTTACCACAGTTGGCTTTTGTTGCTGTTATTGTTATACGCTGCCATCTGAGCGTCTGATCGAGAGCAAAAGCAAAACTTTTCCTTTGCTTTTGTTCAATAACATCCACAGAAAAAAGACAATATGCCTGAAGTACAGAATCACAAACTTTATGGAGCAACTGAGCTTATGCGACATCGGCCAAGACTGGTTCAGTTGACAACCAATGAGAATGGTTTGTAATAACATCCAATCAGTATCATGCCAAGGGGAAAAGTCCCACTTTCTCACAGAATGCTTTTTTCATTTTAATACTGTTACAACCCCAATTCCAAAATAATTGGGACAAAGTGTAAATTGTGAATAAAATCAAAATGCAATGACTATCAGATCACATGAGCCAATATGGTATTTACAATAGAAGATAGATAACATTTCAAATGTTGAAACTGAGAAATTAGACATTTTTATCCACAAAATGAGCTAATTTCAAATTTTCTGGCAGCAACAGGTCTCAAAAAAGTTGGGACACAGGCAAAAAAGGGCTAAAAAAGTAATTAATATATAAGAGAATCAGCTGAAAGAACATTTAGTTAGAAATTAAGTTAACTGGCATCAGGTGTGTAACATGATTGGCTATAAAAGGGATGTCTTAGAGAGGCTGAGTCTCTCAGAAGTAAAGATGGCCAGAGGCTCTCCAACCTGTGAAGGCTTGCATAAAAAAATTGTGGAATACTTTAAAAAAAAAATGTTCCTCAACGTCAAATTTCAAAGACTTTGAAGGTCTCATTATCGACAGTGCATAGCATTATCAAAAGATTCAGAGAAACTGGAAAAATCCTGGTGCGTAAGGGACAAGGCTGAAGACTTTTACCGGATGCCCGTGATCTTCGAGCCCTCAGACGCCACTGCATCCCTCACTGGCATGATTGTGTCATTGACATTACTAAATAGGCCCAGGAAAACTTCAAGAAACCACTGTCTGTAAACACAGTCCGCCGTGCCATCCACAGATGCCACCTAAATCTCTATCATGCAAAAAGGAAGCCATTGTTGAGCATGACCCAGAGGTGCCACAGCTTTCTGTGGGCCAAGGCTCATTGAAAATGGGCTGTTGTAAAGTATTAAGTGTCCTGTGGTCAGACGAGTCCGAATTTGACATTCTTGATGGAAATCATGGGTGTCGTGTCCTCCAGGCTAAAGAGGAGAAAGACCACCCCTCCTGTTATCAGCGTTCATTTCAAAAGCCAGCATATATAAAGGTATATAAAGGTTTTAGAGCAACATATGCTCCCCCCAGACAACATCTATTCCAGGGAAGGCCTTGTGTATTTCAGCAGGATAATGCAAAACTACATACTGCAGCTATTGCAAAAGATTGAGAACATGTGGCGAAAAAGTTTGTCAAAGGAGACCCAAAACTCTCCAGCAGCTGGAAGTGTGTGTTAAACTAGAGTGGGATCAAATTCCAATGGCTAAACTCAAGAAACTTGTCTCCTCAATGCCCAGACGCCTCCACTCTGTGTTAAAAAGAAGAGGGGATGCTACACCATGGTAAACAGGCCCTTGTCCCAACTTTTTTGAGACCTGTGGCGGCCATCAAATTTGAAATAAGCTCATTTAGTGGATAAAATTGTAAAATTTCTCAATTTCAACATTTGCTATGTTATCTCTATAACAAATTTGCAATTTGTTATAAACAGTGCATACATGTACTTGAAAATGAAAATGCATAGCGGACAATTACATTATCATTTTCATGATGATGCAAATAATGTGCTTGCTTCTCGAAAAAGATAAAGCATTTCCGAGAATGTATTTCCATTATGAAATTTGTGTTTTCATTTTACTTTTGATATTACGGGGCACTTCTTGAAAATGAAAACACAACCGGGGAATGTTCTTTTTTTTTTATTTTCAATCTGTTATTGCATACATCCTCAAAATGAAAATAGAAAGTGGAGGATTACATTTTTGTTTGCATTTTGATACAAATGATGCATTTGCATCTTGAAAAGGAAAATGCATCTCTGAGAATGTATTTAAATTTTAATATTGTTAGCTACAGTGGGGTCCAGAGTTACTGCCACCCCTGACTGACAATGTACAAACAATACAGAAAATATAAATAATATGATAATGGAGAAACAGTACATACCAACGTGAAATACTTAATCAATGTTTCGGTGGAAAAAACAAAAATCATAACAGTCATTTAATACAAAATACATTTCAACAAAATGAAGGTTTCATAATGATTGGAATCCTTCGTTTCGGACTTAGGGCAAACACCTCTGGCAAGGATAACAACATGGAGTCTTTTCCCATCATTTTTGACAAGGTCATGGCACACATTTGGGGGGATTTTGGACCATTCTTCCGGGCAGATCCTTAACAGATCCTTCTCATTATTGGGTTTGCATTTGTCTACTACCCTCTTCAACCCAGCCCACAGGTTTTTAATTGGATTTACGTCTAGCAACTGAGATGGCCACTGCAGAATGTTGATTTCGTTGTCAAAAGACTATTTCTGTGTGGATCTCGAGGTATGCTTTGGGTCATTGTCTTATTGGAAAGTCCATCTACGGCCAAGTCCCAGCCTTCTTGCAGAGGCAGCCAGATTGTCAGCCTAAATATCCTGATACTTGGTGGAATTCATTATGCTTTTAATCTTAACCAATGCCCCTGGACCTCTTGAATTAGAACAGGCCCAAAACATGACTGACTCACCATCGTATTTCACTGCGGGTCTGAGATGCTTCTCCTTGTGTGCATCTCAACATGCCTGAGCTGTATCTGACCGAAACCTTTCCAGTCATGACTTGTTCCAGTCATAATTTAAATGATGTTTGGCAAACTCCAAGCACTTCCTTCTGTGTCTTCTGGTCAGAAAAGGCTTTATTCTGGCAACCCTTCCATAGAGCCTGTGGTTGTGGGGGTGGCACCTGATTCTGCTTGTCCTCAGTACCCTGGGGGGCAAAATGCAGTGGCTTCCTCTTTGCTTGAGGTTTTCAACAGTTCCATATCTTTGGAATTTGAAAATAATTGTGCTGACAGCGTTCAGTGGCATATTAAATTGTTTGCTAATCATTTTGTAGTCATTACCAGATTTATGAGGGTCTATGTCCATCTGCCTCTTTCAAACTGACAGTTGATTTATTTTTTTTGTTTTTTGAGTGTGTTACCTCACTTTTATACTCCTTGTGAAACAGGAAGTGGTGTAATGGCTCAATGGCTCCTTAAAACTTAGATAAAATTCAATATGTGGACGTAATTACCTGGTTTGATTTTTGTTGATGTTTTTTACAATAATCTTTCAGGGTGCCATTAATTGTAAAACATTTGATTGGAGGAAATAGTTTTTTAATTAAATCAGTAAATGATTTTGGTTGGTTCCATTGGAACATTAATATTGTACAGTGTTTCTCACATTTGGAGTGTTGTTATTTACAGTTCCTCAATAAATATATTTTTAGAATTTTTTTTTTTGAGTATGGTTTGTGCATTGCCAGTCAGGGGTGCCAGTACTTTTCGAGTCCACTGTATATGCTTCCATAGTATTCTCTAACAAGGTTTTTCATTGGTCGCTAGAACTTGGAAGCCACCCGATCAACTGTTTGATAAACGGTAGATGGCAGTGTTTCCCTTATTGTGAAATAAATGTTAATACGAATTTAATGGACTGCGGAAACGGCATACCATGGAATCTGCAATGAAACGTACTGCAGCAGGGGAGACTGGGCTCCGATGAGCCATATCACTTTTCTGCGATCAATCGATGCCAAAGGTGTTTAAGATAGGCAAAATGGTGATATGGCTCATTTATCCCCATGACTCATTAGTCAATGATCAAATATTTTAAGCAGTTCTGTCATCGATTGATCGCAAAATAGTGATATGGCTCATTGGTCCCCATGGCTCACCGGACCCCAGTCTCCCCTACTATTAAAATGTGCCTCACTCTTACCCTTATTCTCAATTCGCTCATAAGCCAGAGTCATTCTAGGGCCATCCTAATGGACAGGGTGCTGTGGGTTTCGGGGAAAACTTTCTTTCTCATTCTTTCTCTCTCTCTCACGCTCTCTCTCTCCCTTTATTTCGTTATTTCATTTTCTTTATCCTTGACTTGCATGCCAGTTGTATCCTTGCCCCATATTTGTCAGGTTCATAACACAACATCCAAACAAAAAACAAAGCTGACCATTCACTATTCTGCATTGAGTCCTAACATTGAAAAAATGTTCAATAGGTTATTGCTATAAAAATGCACTGAAAGGCACACAACTCAATAATTCATCTAATAACAATGTAGCAGAGCTAGAATCAATTAAATGATAGTTTGTTTGATTGTTAAACCATTGTCAATTCTCTGTACAGACGAGGTAAGCATTTTCGATCCACATTACATTGACTATGTGTTGTGTTCCAGGGTCCTGGGCCTTTGGCCAGGACAGTTTTAGCGTTTTAACAGTTTCTTGTGCCAGGTTTTATCATTCATAGTCATTTCCCATATAACAGTTTTAACAGTTTCTTGTATCAGGTTATTACATATCATAATTCATGTTTATTGTTCATGTTTTTGCTTGTTTTGTGTTCTGCCAGGTCTGCCATGCCATTCCACTGCCTGTCTGCGTTCCGCCCCGTGCCTTAGTTTTTGCACATTTCAGAGCTCTGGTTGGCTTTGGTGTTTCCCTCTTCCTTCTGTGCTGTGCTGGATTCAGGGCTGCCTAAGCTTAATTGACAATTAACTGTTTTTAAGTTACTAACATTTACTAACAGTCACGGGAGGTGTGATTCTTAGATAGGCACATTACTAATATTACTAATTTAGACAGGGAGTTTATTGTCATGATTCCTGCTTTGCTATTTCAAGTCTTGCTGTGCTTTCCTGTTCTGACATTCACGCTTCCTTCCAATCTGCATGCTTCATTGGTACTTAAGCTGAGCCGCTCATTCTCTTAATGAGCAAGTCATGTCTACCAATCTCTGTCCTTGTCTCATGATCTTGCCCTGCCCCTTGTTTCTTCTCCAGGTGTTGCCCCTCATGTGTCCTAATTTCTGTTCCTTTATCTGGAGTCGGTGGAAGTTGGCTGGCAGACAGAGGCCGTGTTCGAAACCGCGCTCTACGGTCTACATACTACTCTCCCTACACACTAGTCACACTACTCGCTTCTCCCTACGAGCGAACCCTTCCTTCTTCTTCTTCTTTTGAATTATATGGTGAATAACACACCAATTTGTGTATTACCGCCATCACCTGCGTGGTATAAAAGAATGATTTACGAACGAACCCGTTTGAGAAATTAATATTTTCCAATGTGATCTGTAAAATAAAACCCTCTAAACCCAACAATACGCGGAAGACCAAAGAGGAAAAAATGTGCATTTGTTTTGAGGGGATTGAAACAGGATGTTTTGCCAACCTAAAATAGCAGTTTTGTACCCCCCGACCGGCATTTCGCCGTTATGCCTTACCTGCTGAAGATGCGGCCAAGGACACAACGGAGTCAATCGGCCCGCCGTCAGCGTTTCATCTGTGCGCTTATGAATATTCATCAGAGGTAAGATACCATTTAAAAACAAGTTTCTACTTTCACTCAGCTTACTTACGCCCAGTGGATGATGTGAACAGATGAGAGTGAAATGTTAACCTGGCTTCAACCAAAAAACAGTTGTCAACCAAAGAATGACCACAAAGAAAGTATTCTTTAAATTACCATCTAATGTTAATTATCATGCATAATGTTATCATATTTCTACTTGAAACAAAACTTAAACCCAAACAGTTACGTATAATGAGCAGAACGCGCCAAATGCTCTGCAAATGAATTTGTAGGGAAAAAGTGGCCTACATTCACAATTCACATTAACCCCTTAGCGCAGTTATATACACCTGAATTCATGAATACCGAAATGTAATGGCTATATTAATTCTGTAATTGAATTTTTGAATGTTTTACTTCAATTGAACCATTTTGGCCAGTATCTGCAATACAAATACTGAGTGATGAAACATTAATTAAGCTCTTGCACAACTGGGAAAAAAAACTCCTTTATTTGTATTCTGCATAAAGGGGAACATTTGAGCTCAGATATATTAAAATAAGACACAAAATAATAAGATGGCAAATGTGAATTTAATCTTTAAAAAACAGTCAAAATGCAATAATTTCATAGAAATATTCCGATGAGAAATTTAATAATTGAATTCAATTGCTTTTCTTTAAAGTTTAATAAATAATTACATTATCATATAGTTTTAGAAAATGGCTCTGTAAATAATTGCATTAAATAGTTAACAATGTATATGAAATTATTTAACAACATTCAATACATAGTCCAATTAATAATTTAAAATATTGTCCTTTATAGTTGGGTTCGAGAGGGCCATACTGCAGGGTGAATCCCCAGGGTCCCCTGTTGCACCTGTATTTTGAGGGAGGTGACCTGCGGAAGGACTTTGGCCAATGAATGTCATCGCTGGAGAGCCTTATCCATCTCCTGGGAGAGAAGGACCATGGATGGGGGAAGTCGATAGAGGTGCTGGTGTTTGTGTACTGGCTGGCCTTTGGAACGTCCTACCGGGTCGCGCCAGAGGCCTTTGACATTCCCCGCACCTCATGCCATGACATGATCCACTGGGTCAGTAAGGGCATCCAGGGGGTTTCCAGGAGGCTCATCCACCTCCCCACCCCGGATAAGCTGCAGGAGATTGGAGTCGGGTTCCAGCAGCTGTCTGGTTCCCCAGCCTTTGGTTGGGTGGGTGGGAGCATTGATGACTGCCATGTCCACATTGTTCCACCTGGGCGGTTTGCAGTGGACTATTACAACAGGAAGCTGTTAAACTCGGTCCAGTTCCAGGCCATCTGTGTCCACAAGGGTCGCTTTCTGTATGTGGTGGTGGGCTTCCCTGGCTGCGTCCATGATGCGCGGGTCCTGAGGTGCAGCCCCTTGTATGGTCACCAACTGTACCCACCTCCTGGATGGTGTCTGCCGAGCGATGGCGGATTCCCATGCTTGGCAGAGCCATTCCAGGAGCCAGTCCGGAATCCTGTGGAGGGCAGGTACAACACCAGGCTGTCCAGGGCACGGTGCGTGGTGGAGAGGGCAGGTACAACACCAGGCTGTCCAGGGCACGGTGTGTGGTGGAGAGGGCAGCTGGGGTCCTCAAGACCAGGTGGCGCTCCATTTTCCTGAAGGCACTGGAGGTGAAGGTGGAGTTAGTGTCCGAGGTCATCTGTGCCTGCCTTTTCCTGCACTACGTCTGCCTCAGGAACGGGGATGTCTTGGAGCCTGAGGTCAAAGACGAGGATGACGGGGATGATGGCGATGATAGGGATGATGTTGAAGCCCACGCGCCACTCCAGTGGTCTGGAGACACCCCCAGGGACAGACTTGCAGCATAAGTGTTTGCCTCTGATGTTCCCATTGCAGTGCTGCAAGAACATGATTTTTGTTAGTTTTTTTTTTTTTTTTGGTTTGTGTTACTCTGCCCAGGGAGTTCTTAGTTCCTGATTTATCTCAAATGTTAAGAGTGATTCACCCCTGGTGTACATAGTTGTCTTATAGTTCTTTAATTATTGCCTCTTAAAAATCCAACCCCTCGTCCGAGTCATAAGAGGAGGAAACAGGTAAAGTATAGGACTGCCAGGCAGGGAGAAGTGGGTGGGTTTAGTGGGTGGTTTAACCACCTGGGCTGATACAGTAACCACGAAGGCCTGTCTTGATCTACCTGGAAACGCGCTGGCTAACAGGGCTCTGGTAAAACTATGTGGACCAATCACCTGCTTAGCGGATAAGTCATGATTACAGAAACATTGCTGGAAGACCTATGGCTAAGTGTAGTAGTCAAAGGTCTATCCCTCAAACATGGTGCTGGATAATGACAGCTAAAAAGAAGTCGCTCAATTCATGAATGATCGTTGCCACCTGAAAAAGAGGGGTTTTTAGTGAAGTTAGTCAACAGGTTGATATTTCTCTTTTTCATGTTCCCTTGCAATATTTAATACATTTCTGCAGAGCAAAAAACCGACGCAACGCCTTCCATTATTATTTAGGTTCTCACAGGCAATGCAATTTGTGTGCGTATTCCATGGTACTTGACAGTTTTTTCTCTCGTGCTAGGCTGTTATGCAAAATCAGACCAGAATAATGTAAAAGTATATGAAAATACACAATGCAGTAAGCCAGCTGGTCACAACTCTGATATCACTTGTCGCTTACATTTTCATGGTCTCTTGAAAATCAACAACGCTGCCTTTTTCCCTCAACTTTATTAACTTTTTCCCATTCAGAACAGAATTATACTAAAAGCATTTTTTTGTTAACATTTTGATTAAGCTCACGATCCCCATCATCATCTTGTTTCATTAGTGTTGACTGCGGTGCATATGATTTTTCAACTTACTTTATATTTCTGTTTGAGGTTCTCCCATTTCTGTTTTATCCACCGGGCTCCACCTTGCTCTTCGGGCCATGCTCCTTTATGAACATTCTACACAAACATAACATCGGTGACGTTGACATAACTGAATATAAGAATTTCCTAACGTTGCAATACACCGATAATAATTTTTCAAACTGAAATCCTCTGATCACCGCCGCATTGAGCCCCACTGGGAAGAGCGCCTCATTGCAGGCTCTCCAGGAGATGAGGCGCCCTGTATCTTCATCTGCCCCTATAAGAAACGGACAAACGAGCAAGATGTGCGTAGTTAGATCCAACAAGCTGACAGTATATAACCGGACGGAAACGTTCTTTGCAACTCTGAAATAATACATTCAATACACCTTCAGCTGAATATTATTTCACCATATATGACCCGTATTACAAGATTAAAAAATTCTACTCACGTTTGTATTGACGCTGGCCCTGGCTGGTGCCGTGTCGTCTCCCACAGGTTCCGATGTTTTGCAGTTAAAGTGGCTTCTTATTATTTCTCAGCGAGTTTTTTCCTGGCAGTTTACGTCGCGTTGCATCTTGGGCAATTTGTGTATGAATAGTGTGCATACGATGCACCCACAAAATATCTGCACGTTCTAGTATACATCCGGGAACTTCTTCCGGACACAAACTCACTCCCCACGCATCAGTGAACACCCTACCCCCTAACTCTGACGTAATTGGCAGTGTTAATGTACGAGGTTTCGAGCCCAGGTAATTGAATAGCGAGCTTGCGATGCACCCACGAAATATTTTCCCGATGTAGTATACATCCGGAACCTTTTCGTGGTCACAAAATCACTCCCCACGAATAAAAACACCATGTCCCCTTAATCTGACGTCATCGGTAGTGCGAGCAGTGCGAGTAGTACATTAGTGCGCGGTTTCGAACACGGCCAGAGTCTCAAGTTTTTCCATGTTCAGTACATTTCATGTCCACGGTTTCCTTGTCATTGTGTGTGGTAGTATTCATGTATTGTTGCCAAGCCAAGCCAAGCCAAGCCAAGTGTAAATTCTTAGTCTAATTATTCTTTTCTGTTCACGGTTTTCTGCCTGGAGGTTCCAGTGATTTTTGTTTTTGTTGTTTTTAGATTTTTAGTTAACAGCTCTGTGAAGCTCTTCTTAATTGGATTTTTGCAACCCTTTGGGCCAAGTTTTCTGCTGGCCCTCATACCTGATTTTCTTTCTTTAATAAACTCCCAGTTCCTCCTCTATCTCGCGTTTGGTGTCTTACTGATCTCGCATCACTATGTATACATGGACTCAAGCTTTTGCCAGTATTCTAAATTACTGTATACCGACTTGCTAATACAGCTATTCAATATGACCGTTTACATGCAGAGCGGAAATCCAGGTTTATCCACAAACCCAGCCATTATAGCATGAGTTGTGAAGCAATTAAATAGCTGTATCTTACTCTAACTAGAGCAAAAACTAAAATAGGATGTCATGGAGTGATTATGGTGAATATTTGGCTAAAAGTCATTCAATAATCTGACTAAAGGTGGAAGACTGCATGTCTTAATCCAAGTATTCCTTACACTGAGTATAACCTTAATTAGTAGTAAGAAAATATTTTTCACATGAACACTTATTATTTCAAATATTGCCATAATCGGGTTAATATCAGAATATTGCTGCCATGGGAATGTAGTCAGTGTCCTTGTGTGGGGTGAACTTGACGTCTGTGCCCAGATGGCTGAGCTTTATTCTCCATGAATAAAGAATTGGAAGGTTGCACCAGTGTCACGTGATTGAAATAAGCGACACGCTGCCTGAACAAGGTTGCGACTCTCCAGCAAGACGCCTGAAATCGTACCCCTTAATTTTAATTATTTAGGGCATTGCAGGCCTGGAGGAAATTGCCTGTTTGGACCAGCAGTGTTCTGTCACATTCAATGAAAATACTTTATTTATTTATTTATTTTTAACATGAAGCAGTAAAACAAAGGCACAGCAGGGACCTTTAATAGTGTCACATAATGCCAGCAATCTGAACAGCGAAACTCTGCAGGAGAAGAAGAAGAATGAGACAAAATGGTTTTTAAAATTTTTCAGGAGCTTTGAGGTCCATGAGGGGCACAAATGCAAAATTAATCTGTTTGCAGATTTCAGGGATAGACCTGTTGTTATTCTTCTTCTTCTGAGGAAATCCCACCTCCCAAACATGAAAATTCACCAGACTTTGCACAAAGGTCCAGTCCTTTGCCACATTTACTCAACTTCAAGCACATTTCGATATTCTTCCGGGGGGGTGGCACAATAAACGTTAAAATTTGAAAACTGAAAATTCCTACCAAACCAACCGTACGTGCTAAAGTTTTGCAACTTTGACCAAAATGTAGCAGATGACCCGTTGATGTTTGCACTGAAGTCGAGCTGCTGACACTTCAGCTCGGAGGCATGTGGTTACTGTTCTGAGGGAGGGTCAGGCCTGTGTGGACGCTGATATGGCTGCATGTAGGCAGTGTGTTTTACAGTCGAACGCCTCTAGGTTCCAAACGTATCTGTTGATAAAACATGATCTCTCCGTACCCAGGGTCTATAATGCAGGTATTGTGGGTGGTGTGTCAGAGCACCAGAGAATGGTTTTTCGTCATTTTCGGTTGTCCTCCCACAGACTGCCTGTAGAAATTGGTCGGTGGCAGCAGTTACCTCGGGAGGAGCGTACATGCGATTGTCCTGCGGGAGGGATGCTGGACAAGCTACATGTGTTGGCAGTATGTGAATACACTAGTTTAGTTCATGATAGTTTCCCAGATATAAAAACTCAGGATCTGGACAGGCTAATGAGCTGTGAGGATGCCTGCATATATGTCTATGAATGTATGAGAAATTTTGTTAACAAATTTTTTTTATGTGTTCATATATAATGTTGATGTGTTGATATGGACTGTAAGATGTGGAAAATGTTAAAAAAAGTGTATATTTGCTGTGATATCGGACAATGAATTACTTGCTTACTTACTTACTTAGCCCTAATACTTAAACTTTTGTCCACTTAAACTTAGGACAAACTATATATGAAGTCTATCACTCTGTTTTTTTTTTTTTTATTTTCGAAAACTTTGAAACTTATAAAACCTTTCTTGCCCAACAATTTTTGCTCAATTGTCACCAAACTTTCTACATTGAATCTTCAGACCTTCCGACACAAAAATACCACCATGGTCTCCGTGTTATCAAGATGCAACAGCATCCATTTTTTGCCTCGTTTTGCTCAGAATTGCCTAAATTTGCCTGTTTCCAATATCGCTGCAAAGCAGCTTTAATTCTGTTTACTTTGCGTTGCACTAATCATTGATTTAACAATAATTTAAAAACATCATTGTCTAATAAAGCATCACATGCATTTTTTTTTTTTTTTTCTGAGGGATACGTGTATGGTAAAAATATAGCTAAGCAATTAGGGGGTTTTCATAACCATGTATATCATTAAAAGAGTAAATATTATTTAAAACAAAACCAAGTGCCGACGTATTAATACCCCCGTTCCACAGAGCTTTCTGGCTCATCGGTCACTCGTCGGAGGCAAAGTTTATGTCTTCTGGTCTCCCACTGAAGACTATCATATCACAGATGAATCCGATTCATGTTTGATTCAGATCATTGTCCGCAGTCCCGGACGTGATCCGATGAGGCGAAGGTGATCCTCATGGGATCAAAGAAGTTAACTTTGCTTCCGACGAGTGACCGATGAGCCAGAAAGCTCTGTGGAACGGGGGTATTACTAAATAGAAAATCACATAATAACACTCTAATACTTTTATTTTTTTTTTAGTTTCACTTTTTGGCAGTTATGTCACTTAAATTTTTTCATTAGCATTATAACCCAATGCAGCAGATTTGCTACAATTTGGTGGAAAGGTGGGCCAAATGTGTCATTTTATTTTGTCTACTGTTGTTAAATAATGGCCCAAAATTAACATTTTTGCATAGGGAAATAATTTTATCACAAAAATGGAAATGGGTTTGCTTAAGAGAGGGTTAAATTGCATCACTCAGTTCGATGGATGTATTTCCTTACATGCATGCATCGGCGGAACCAGACATATTTTACTGGGGCACGTGTCCCAGTATTGGTCTGCTGTGCCCCAGTATAATTTTCCCCAGGGGATAAAAAAAATCACGTTTTAAGTCTACATGTCCACATAATCTACAGTAAGAGAATCTACAGTAACAGAAAGTGCATAGGCACACAACTACTTAATATGATAACTGTAACTCATTGCTACTTTATTCACTTCACTCCGTATAGTACACAATGGCATGTGGCTACTTAATATTCATGTGGCTTTGGCTGAGATTAGCTAGTGCTCACTTCAGAACTTCGGAACACAAGGTCACACAACGGTGTCTGTCAGTGCTGACTGCTCTCACCGTCATTCGTTCACCTGTCTTCAGGTCAGTGCTGGGCAACTGCCTGTCCTTATTGTTTGTTTTCTCCTCTGTGTCGCCATTTCCAGGGGAATTTAAATGTCACAACTTTTTAAACTTTCAGCTGCCGTCTTGCCATCTAGCTCTGGCTGTAAATTGAAGAAGCCTAGTGCAGACATTAGCTGCTGCCATATAGCTAACTGGCTCATCATAGGTATAACCTTGATTCATATTGGTTAGCCTTGCACTGTCAACTCGGTTTCTAGGGATTGCTATCGATGTTTGATGAGTATATATGAGCTTTTTCACGTTAAAACATGGGTTCTGTATGAACAGAAAATCAGGCTCATCGAGTACTTTGGTTATGTGACATTGAGGATAACAAAGGACAGTACACAGTTTTGGTAAAGACTTAAAGATAGCCTACTGTTATAGCCGACTCTAGTGAATACAGTTTTATGTTTAGTAAAGATGCACTGATTAGAATAGAACATATTAGATGCAGTTTAATGATTGCAGTTATTGGTACCTTGATGAAATGGTTTATTTGAATTACACAATGAATGTTTAGCCTACAGTTAATACTGCAGTGAAAATGAAATGTGATTTGAATGTGAGTCAGTTGTCTGGTGTAGCTTTGCACACTTTGTGCCTTGATTCAAAACTGTTGATATGGTAATGTTTTCAGGTGGTTAATCATAGATCCAGACAACAAGATAATCTGACACGAATGTATAATTTGAAGCACTATTTATGCTTTTTTATGATAAATTAGTGCTAAAAAATTTGTGCTTGCACGCTCGCGTTGTTTGTGCCCCAGCTGTGCCCTAATACCGTATTAGGTCTGGTGACGCCCCTACATGCATGTCTGCGTCATTTTAGACATTGAATTATTTTTTTGCTCAGTTTTTTTGAGTAATATAACCTGCATCATGATAAAATCCTCACCAGGGCAGGGACCGCAGTGGGAGGGAGCCGTCGCTCTTTGATCCTGTCGAATGGAGGCTCTTACGTCTCGTCTGTGTTTTAAAGCGAAGTGCGCCGGTCACCCTCAAAACACTTAAAAATGAATCAGCATCTGATCCAAGGCGCCCAGAATTTTCCGTGGCCTTTTAAAATCCATTATCAGGCACTTGGTGACTGATCTGTATTTATCTATCATGCAAATATCAGCATCCCTCTCTCTGAAACAGTTCTTGTGCTGTTCCTCAATTTCGCTGGCAAACCTTCCCCCAATGAGATGATCTGTGTAAAAACCAGAGATACTTTCCGGTAAATTCTGATTAATCAATTGCAAAAGAAGTTAATTCCAGGAGGTGTCCATGTTTAACAGAAGGCTTTTTTTGGCACCAGAGCGACAGGTAGGAAGAATCACATCTGCTGTGCGGCTCGCAAATAAGGATCATTGGAAAGTCGTGACTTAAGTACAGTATAATAAAAGGGTAGAAAGAATATTAAATAGCAGAATCACACAAAATTGAGCTTGAATTAAAATTTTGATGTGGAAATGAGATTTTTGCCCATAGGTATAATTGTGACAGTAAATGGTGAGAAGATTTGAACAGTGTCTTGTTATGAACCATGGAAGGGCAGCAATATGCCGAACGGGTACAGCCTGCTGGAAACCTAGAAGAGAGAGAGAGACACGCATTACATCGCTTAGCTGACACCGCTGTCTCCGGAGAGACTGACTTTGGGAAAGAGATGGAGGTACACAAAGGTATGCCGAGGGGGGGGGGGGGTTCTTGCAAAATACTTCACCTGTGGACACAATTCTGCCCCTTTTTACGATGTTAGACTTAAATGACACAAGAAAATCATAATTGTCCAATTTGACCAATTCCAATATGGCTGCTCCCGGAGATAAATCAAGCCATATCTCTTGCTCTGAAAACGGTATAACCTTGTGTATCTGTGTGGGATGCGAATTAATTGTCAGTGGCATGTTGGGGCAATGGGTTACACTGCCACCTCACAGTAAGAAGGTTGTGGGTTCCAATTTGGCCTGAGGCCTTCCTGTGCGGACTTTGCATGCTCTCCCCATGTTTGTGTAGCTTTCCTCTGGTTACTCCAGTTTCCTCCCAAAGACAGGTATGTCAGGATAACTGCAGACTCTAAATTGCACAAAATGTTCTCAGTGAAAGAGACAGAAGCCTCACCATGTATTTTTCCTTCCAGTCCTTCGAAGCACTTTGATGCACAGCTGCCAGCCCAGGTCCTGGGACGTACTCTGACTGAATTAATCGGGGAGGTAATTTTCTATTCGCGGTGAAGACTAACATTCGGGTCTTATGGTTCTTCAAATTGGGAAGTCAATCTATCACTATACTGACTATACTAGTCAACAGTCAGAGATTACCTATGACCTGCATCAATGGCTGGTCCTTTCTCGACAGGACGGGAACTGGCCCCTGTGTGCGATGAAACGAGGTTCCAGGTTTTTTATCTGTGCTCAGTTTGCACAGATGTGTACGTAGACTTCATGAAGGGCAAGTTTATGGAGCAGAGGACAGAGGACAAGGTTTTTACTCACAGGAGGATAGAATTGAGATCTTGAAAGATCGCTGCAGTGCAGCAGAGCTCGACGGCGGAGATGAAGGGAAGGACTGATCTCTGAGACAGCTCTGACTTATCTCTGAGTTTGAAGCGGATCCACCGCCTGAAACATTTGTCTTCAGCCCAGAACATTCCGAGGGATGAAATTGCCTTCCATCACAAATTCATCAGCAGCCTCTCTGCTCCCTGTGATCTCCTGTAGGAGGAGGCTATCATTAACCATTACATGGAGACCCACCCAGAACTCATCTCTTCTGACACCAGGAACATTCTCTATCAGACCCTGTAGTTTGAAATAGCCTTAAAGGAGAGCCAGCCAAGCTCAGGACATGGTACAATAATGAATAAATGTTAAAGAGTGCGATTAATCTCCCACCATTCCAATCTCAGACACTATTCCCAGCAGTCAATAAATACATTTTTTATGATAATTTATTGGGTTGGTAATCTGTCTAGAGAGTTTTGGGTCTCCTACCTACTGGACACTAGGATAGGCTCCAGGCCCAACCCCCCCCCCCCCCCCCAACAACCCCAAACAGGAATGAGCAGGATGCATCATGGAGATATCTAGAGTGTCATTGAAAAACTGAGAAGGTAAGTAAAGCAGATTTTGAGAAAATGATCCCCCTGGGGTTTAAGCTGTTGGGCGTAACTTCTGTTGCCCCCAAGAGGAAATTTGCATTGTAAGAACAATACAGCCGGCACTTCCATATGACGCATGCCCATGTCATCAATTCGCTAACTCCACACAACTGTTCACACTAACGGAATTTACGGTCTGTAAAACCTGTATTATGTTCATAACATAACTGGAGCTTTCTCTAGCTGTCGTGTACCATAATGCGCCCATTTTCCGCAAGCAAACACTGGTCATTCCGGCGCTATAAATAAGCCATTATCACGGGTAATTTCTGAAAAGACCATTTAGCCTGGAGCTTTCGCCCCTCAGTCATATACCAGCGCAGAAGCTGTGCGTTACTCCATGCTAACTACACACCACAGCTATGCGCATGAACCAGCAGGTCCAAATACACACCGAAGCAGTCCATAAGTTGTAGATCCACTTTAAGCTGCTCCTCACTGTACATGTTTCCCTCTAAACTCAGACCCACTTGATTTCTACGGTCTCCGGTCTACACTTAGGCATTTTGACCCGTTCTACAAATGTGTCTATATGGGGTGGATTCTAGCTTTCCCTCAATCCAGTAGTAGAAACACCTCCATACTCACCAAAGCAGCCATAGGTAGATAGCAAATTCGGCCCACTTGAATCAGAACGATGCAGCACTGGATTACACCGCCAGAGGCCGATGACGACTGATGACAGTGTTTGCACTGTTATAATGCTTGTGTTATTTTGGTTAGCATCATGGTGGTCATTTATCATAATGATACATGACCGTAGCTGTAACAGTTGATGGAGGTTGAAAACAGAATACTTTCGCCCTTGCGTTTTTGGCTGATTATGCTGTCAACTGCCCTTACCACGAAAATTTCTCTCTCACATAACTTGAGCTGCCACACTTTCACACTGTGTCCTCCACTTTGAAATATCGCAACTGCAGTTTCTTTAGTTCGTCATGGCACTGTTCTACTGTTCTTTGGTAACTACGCAAATGCAGGTACTCACAAATTATTCCATAAATCTCTGCTTCCATAATATTTAACCAATTTATTTTTCTACACAAAGTCCAATGTTGTTTGAATTAAAGTGAGTTGTGAACTCATGAAAGTCTTGAAGTCTTGAAATCTCCGGTGCTGGTCTAAACAAAACAAGTCACATGGGGTCAGGAGCTCTCTTGATAGGAGACTCTCCGCTCTTCCTCCCCCTCCCTTCTTCTTTTAAATAAAACCCGTCATTTCCTGTGTGCCTGCGCGGGAATGTCGCCGGTCGACACGCTATACAAAACAACAAATACGGAAAAATACAGCAAGATGTTAGCGGAGCCGATCGGCTTAATCAGCATTGTGTCATCTCTAAAAGTGGCTTGGATGAAACAGACATTTATGGAACATGTAAAAGTTACGTACCATAGCTTTAATTTCTTGGCTGCAGTGAAACTGATTTGGCAGTTATTTGCTCATTTCATAATAAGAAATATTTAGGAAGGACCTTTATTTTCTTTTTTTGTCAGTATCCATGGCGATATGACTTACAAGGTTTTTCCATCCAAAAAAGTAAAATATCAGTGATTGAAATGATAGCCAAAAACCTTATTATGTAGTTGCAGTGGCATTTGGCGGATTTTCAGTGTTAATTTCAGCATCTGCTTCCTTCTGTAAGTCATTTTTCAGTGGTTATTAGCATGTGATTCATGAATTCTGACCTTGAATGTTCTGCACATCCTATGCTCTGCATGGGGACTGACCTGACATCATTCAATAGGTGTGCTTCTTCATAATTGGCTAGGTTTTGCCATCACAAAAAAAAGAACATTTAATGCGAAAAAACTCAGGAGTATCAATTTTCTAAAGTTTTTGCTTCACAAATGATTAACTACCGATGACTTGCTAGGTTTTGCCAAAGCAAAACATAACATTATTCTTTGTATCATACTGTATGAGCTGAGCCTCGTTAGCACAGAAATTGTCCTACTCAGTTTTGAGCAAAATTAGAATCATTAGGTTTTTGATAACGAACATAAGATGGATGGATGAATAAATGGATGAATGGATTTTGGCCAGTGGTCAACGGAGGGCTCTGTGCAGAAAGAGGGGCGGCCATTTTGTGCAGAGGACCTGCTGCATGTGGAACACATATTACTGCCATGGCCATCTGGAGCTGAAGTTTATCAGTCCTAAAACTCATCATGTTATCACACCGCCCGGGCATCACTCTCCTGACCATCAAACACACAAACTTATCTGCAGAGACCTCAAGCGCAATAAAACCTATTATCTGTGTGAAACACACATGCAGGCCCACATGAACACTCAATCACACGCATAACACATGCTCACCAACGATCACACGCATACTGATTCACGCCTGCTTGCACACACAGACACACACATGCACGTGCTCATGAGCACACACAGACACGCACATGCACACAAACACACAAAATCTAACAGATGCACTCTTTCATACTGTTCAAAGATGCAAAATAACTATAACAATTATTCTGCTTCCATATTTACTCATAACAAGTGTATTCTTCTGCCAGTTAAAAAAAAAAAAACAGCTATTCTAAATAATGATCTGAAATGGTTTAGTTTTGTGCATTGCCATGCTAACGTTGCGCTAATGTGTTGCTCAAACAGGCCTCAGATGTAAATGTCATTATTCATACACAATGTTTAACGAGCGGCTCTAATGATTATCATTAGTTAATGTAAGGGAGACCGAGGTTAACTCATTCTGATTTTGTATATGACTCCATAACTGTTTTTCGCAAAAACTTAGAGAAATACCGTAACGGTATATGTACAGTAGAGAATGTCGCCTACAAAACGTGGTGAGACAACCTGGGAAGAACCGTCTGGAATGTCGAATCCATCCTTGCACCGCTGCAGCGTCAATTTGGTCACAGGCCTCCTCCATGGCCTGAATGAGGGGTACCTGAGCCTGGGGCCGCAGATCGTAAACTTCCCACTGCCATGCCGAGAGAAACTCTTCGATTGGGTTCAAAAAGGGAGGGTACGGTAGAGGGAATAGTACTGAAAACTGTGGATGGTGTTGAAACCAGTTCTGGACCAGAGCAGAGCGGTGGAAAGACACTGTCCCAGATGATAATGTATTGCATCTGGTTGATTTGTTTTACTGCTGTGACGATGCTGTGCAATCGGTCCAAAAATGTGAGAATGTGAGGTGTGTGGTAAGGGCCCATATTGGCATGATGGTGGAGGACCCCATTCTGTGTAATAGCAACGTTAATTGAGATGTTACCCCCATGTTGCCCTGGGACATTGATTATAGCCCTGTGGCCCATGATATTTCTGCCCCTCCTTCTTGCTTTAGTGAGGTTAAACTCTGCCTCATCAGTGTAAATGAATTCATGCAGGATTTCCTCAGCATCAATCTGTAAAACTCTCTGAAACACAATGAAAGGCAAGATCGTGTAGATCAGCACTGATCAAGTATACAGTCAATTTACATGTATATCTGCTAATATGTGGCTGAACTCTTAGTCCAGCCTCCCTCAGCGTTAGTCTGTGGTTCACAACATGGTCAACTACTGTGGCACGAATTTCATGTGATAAAATTGATCCTCTTTTTCTTTGAGCCCGATCTCCTCCTGCTCAGGTCCTCCTCTACCTCCTCCTCCACCTCAGCCTCCACTTCTGGTAAGGCCTCCCCCTCCTCTCCCTCCTACTCTCCTCCTCTCCCTCCTCCTCCTCCTCTCCTCCCCCTCCTCTCCCTCTCCCCTCCTCTCCCTCCTCCTCCTCTTCCTCTCCCTCCTCCTCTCCCTCCCCCTCCTCTCCTCTCCCTCCCCTCCTCCTCTCTCTCCTCCTCCTCTCCTCTCCCTCCTCCTCCTCCTCTCCCTCCCCCTCCTCTCCCTCCTCCTCTCCTCCCCCTCCTCTCCCTCCTCCCTCCTCTCCCTCCTCTCCTCTCCTCCCCCTCCTCTCCTCTCCTCCTCCTCTCCTCTCCTCCCTCCTCCCTCTCCCTCCTCTCCTCCTCTCCTCTCCTCCTCCTCTCCTCTCCCTCCTCTCCTCCTCTCCCTCCCCCTCCTCTCCCTCCTCCTCCTCTCTCCTCCCCTCTCTCTCCCTCCTCCTCCTCCTCTCCCTCCCCCTCCTCCTCTCTCTCCTCCTCCTCTTCCTCTCCCTCCTCCTCCTCTCCCTCCTCCTCTCCTCCTCCTCCTCTCCCTCCTCCTCCTCCTCCTCCTCCTCTCCCTCCTCCTCCTCCTCTCCTCCCCCTCCTCTCCTCCCCCTCCTCCTCTCTCTCCTCCTCTCTTCCTCTCCTCTCCTCCTCCTCCTCTCCCTCCCCCTCCTCCTCTCCCCTCCCTCCTCCTCTCCCTCCCCCTCCTCTCCCTCCTCCTCCTCTCCCTCCTCCTCTCCCTCCTCTCTCTCCTCTCTCCTCCTCCTCCCTCCTCCCTCCTCCTCTCCCTCCCCCTCCTGTCCCTCCTCCTCTCCCTCCCCCTCCCCCTCCTCTCCCTCCTCCTCCTCTCCCTCCTCCTCCTCTCCCTCCCTCCTCCTCTCCTCCCTCCTCTCCCTCCCTCCTCCTCCTCCTCCTCCTCCTCTCCTCTCCCTCCTCTCCTCCTCCTCCTCTCCTCCTCCTCCTCTCCTCCTCCCTCCTCCTCCTCCTCCTCTCCCTCCCCCCTCCTCCTCTCCCTCCTCCTCCTCTCCCTCCCCCTCCTCTCCTCCTCCTCTCTCTCCACTCCTCTCCCTCCCTCCTCTCCTCTCCTCTCTCTCTCCTCCTCCTCTCCCTCCCCCTCCTCCTCCTCCCTCTCCCTCCCCCTCCTCTCCCTCCTCCTCCTCCTCTCCCTCCTCCTCCTCTCCCTCCTCCTCTCTCCCTCCCCCCTCCTCCTCTCTCTCCTCCTCCGACTTTCCTCTCCCTCCTC
>CM056582.1:15984129-16195967 GCA_029721435.1 Gymnothorax reevesii | reverse complement strand
TCCATTTTCGCTGAGGACAGGTGAACTCATCTACTGCATTTTTATGGTGCTTAAACCTGATTGGTGTGTCCACATTGATTTTTGATTGATTTTTTTTGTCACAAATATCAATTATTTCAAAATGAAACTAATAGTTTTTTGTAAAATAAGTATTTTCTTGAGGGGAAAGTAAAGGAATTAATTAGCAAGCTTTTAAACATACTTTTAAAATAACACAAGTTTTAGTAACGGGACAGAGAGTAACAGGACAGAGAAAAATGCTGCCATCCTCTGCTTAAATATCTGGTAAAAAAAAATTAAATAAAATTAAATGGATTCGGAAGTTAGTTGGTGATTATTGTCCACACATTGCAACAAAAAAATTGTCTCTTTATTTTGCATTGATAGAATTGATTCATCATGAATATTGATTTTTAAATTGACAAAATGTCAACCGTTTATGTCACATGGCATCATGGTTATGTAGGGATGTGGCTGATTCAAATAATTTTTGTCAGTGCCTTTAGTTACAGTCATGTGAACAGTTGTGATGGTTGGTTTTTTTTGAGACGCCAAATGCCGTCAACAGTCATCTCTTTCCTACGTACTGTCATGTCAGGGCCGAAATATTTGCTTATTACTGACTTAAGATTCTTGCTTTATTTAATGAGCTCATTTTCAAGACCTTATGCAGAAAGTAAATGCAATGTAACAGACAATCACAAGCATACATCTCATGCGCTTATCTTCTGTGGCTCAGTGGATGGGCTTCTGCAGCTGATGCAAGGCAAACTGTTGAAGCATGGCAGCTTGTCCATCTTGGAGATGTAGATTAGGGGCTCAATGCTGGAACTCATCTCCCTGGACATAAAGGCAATAAATTTTAACAGACAAAATTCTGGAAAGTTAAAATAACGGACGTTTGCGACAGCAACGATAGGCAGGTAATTTAAAACTATGATGGCCAGAGCGATTAACACTACTCTGTGGGCTTTCTTTTTCATGGGGTGCATCTTCTCCTTGCCCAAGATCGACTTCCTCAGATTCAACATGATAGAAATGTTGCAGAAAACCATGGTGGTGAAGGTCGCCAGTAGCAGCCCAACAAGAATGTGATCCCCAACCACAGGCATCTGCGACCAGCAGACAGCAAAAAGTAATGCGAACCCCCACACAAGCATGGAAATAGTCACTCTGATCTTGTTATCCCTGATGCTGGTGAACACAATGGGGTGGACAACAGCCATGTAACGATCGAGGCCAATGCAGGTGAGGAAGAGTGGGGCGGCGTCTTTGATCCCATAGACAAAGTAATAGAACTTCAAAAAATGTCTGATTTTCAGCATGAAAAAACCCAACATTACGATGGGGACCATCATGCAGCAGCAGACATCGGCGATGGCCAAGTTGAAGATAAAAATATCAGAGGTGGAAAAGTCAGACTTCTTTCTGTACACCAGCCACATCACCATGACGTTAGCAGGGTAGCCCACCATAAGGTTGATGATCCTGATGACAAATTCGAACGAAGTCTCTTCGAATGTTTGTATGCATTGTTTATACGCCACCCCGACTGGGAAACTGGATCCTGAAGATGAGTGGTTGAACAGTAGGCTGGAGTTGATGACAGAGGTGTTCATTTTGGTTTTGATTAACCTAGCAGGATTGAGGGCTGATGTTCCTGAGAAAAGAGAGTGAATTTAAGCTAATGGTAAAGCCCAACTATTCAGAACAATGGTTCTTACAACTAACTGCAAGGTTCAATTATATTCTAATATTTATGTCAATTCCCACATTACTTTACATTACATTCTTTGACTCGCTGCATTCTTAATCATGTCACATTTACTGCATGACAGAAATGGTCACACTTTACAGCGAGTAATAAGCAGGTATAGAGGATGGATTCTGAAATTACTTCGAACGAGCATAAACGAAGGCATTTGGGCTTGGATATGCAATGTGAAAAGAAGCCACTAGATGGCAGTACTGACCTTTTTTTTTGGTAACCCAGACTGGAGCAAGGTTTGGGCATGTATTGGGCATGTCTGAGACAAGTCCAAGAGAATTTTAAAAAAGTCTAAAAGGTGGGAGGGGTCTGCAAAAGAGTATATAAGGAGAAAAATTGAGACAGTAAAGTAGTAGGAGAAATTGCAAGGAGAAGGATACATGTGACCAGACCTGTCATTCTGTTCAAGACCTGTGAAGCTTGTAGTGGATTTTTGCCTGTGTTAGAGCATTTTCCTCACCCAGTACATCACCAGGCAACCCAACCAAAGGGACAGTAAATATTTTTGTTCTTGTATTTAACAATCTTGGTCAGTAGAGTAGTTCGTTGTTAGTTGCCTTTGTTTAATTCAATCTGTAGAAGTTTTTAAAGTTGTGTCTGTCATCCCTTGCTGTCGTAAATGTAATAACAAATTGGGGCCATAACAGATGAGCTAGGATTTTTTCGGCCCAAGACAAACGAGATTGGGTTGAAGAGGTGAACACGATCAGTGAATCACAAAAACAATTCATATCAATCAAAGATCATTCATCGCAAAATCTGCTTATAACATTATTACTAGGCCTGCAGAGTGTAATAGTATAAGTCATGACTTCAAAAAAAAAAATACAGGAAGGGTGCAGTCCCATTAAGGGCGTTTTCTGGCCCAAGCCATAAAATTCAAAATAATTTTCAGCTTTGATAAACCACCCCATGGGGTTCATGAATCCACCAGAGAAACCTGCTATATGAATTTTCTTTATGACAAAAAATGATATTTTGGTTACACTTTACTTGAAGGTACCGTCATAAGAGTGACATGACACTGTCATAACTGCTACATGTGTCATGTGACATTTATGACAGCATCATGTCACTCTTATGACGAAGTTGTCATAATCAAGACAACCCAAACAATGTCAACTTGTCATCTCAAAAAACCGAATGACACTTAATGACAACGTCTTTGACATTTACATAATGTTTATGACACGTTCATGACTGTGTCATGTCGCTCTTATGATGAGACCTTCAAGTAAGGTGTTACCGATATTTTTTAACATTTTTTAGTTTTTGGGAGGGAACACCCATTCTGGGGCCCCACAAAGTGTTACCAATGATTGTAATCATGTGCTCATCGATGCTTGTTGTAGCTGAAATATTTTTCTCATGAAAGAAAAAAGAATTTGTTGAAATTGATTTCATACTGCCGAGATAGGAAAATATTTCCAATGGCCACGTGTGTAAATGGCTGTACATTTGACAAAGTTCCCGGCCATGACACATGAAGAGAATTTGCTCAAATTTGCCCTGAAGTATGGCCAACATTTAATGAATATACCAGGATGTGTCGAAACCGGTAACATCTTCATCCGAACACTTGCATCAAACGACTGCTGTAAACCCTAAAATGGGGTGTGTTGAAACAATATGGATTGTGTGAGTGTGGCTCTCACTTAATTCTACTAGTGTAAGTCTCCAGTTCCAAAGTTACTTCTATCTTTACTTCTGAGACATCGGTCGCAGACTAAATATAATATCTTGGTCAAATAGGACTCTTCTGATGAGAATGATCCACTCAAGGATTATTATTGTCTTTGCCCAACAGGTAAGCGAACTGTCAGAATGTGTGCTGATGTGGCCACGACTCGCCAGCATCCTGTATTATCTTGGATACCTCTACTCCCAGTCACAAACAAAGATGCAGCTACAAACAGCCAAATTCAAATCTGAGCTAAAATTTAAATGTATTATTGAATTTGTGCGAAATCTAGCCAAATGTGTATCAAATATATCAAAGGTTTCGTAGGCATGATACAAGGGTTGTTATTCCTCAAAGGGACCTGTCAGCTCATTGTGGTCTTGAGGTTCCTTCAGTTTGAAGGTCTAAGAATAGGCAATAATTTTTAGCATGAACATCATAAGGGTCATAGTTAATAACTATATTACTGAAAAAACTTAAACAAGTAGAATTAAGTGAGAGCCACACTCACTCATATAGCATATCCATATAGTACCAACACACCCCATTCTAGAGTTTACAATGGTCGGTTGTTGCAAGTGTTTGGATGAAGATGTTACAGTGTCGACACATCCAGGGTTTTTTTATTGTATGTTGGCCGTACTTAAGGGCAAATTTCAGCAAATTCCATTCGTGTGTCATGGCCGAGGACTTGTCAAATGTACTGTCGTTTACACACGTGGTCATTGGAAATGTCCATTTCACAACATATTTTTGAATAAATATCTTCCTATCTTGGCAGCATGATATCAATTTCGACAAATGCTTTTCTCATTCATAAGGAAAATCAGCTACAAGGTGCATTGATAAGCATATGACTTTCACCATTGGTGACACTTTGTGGGGCCCCAGAATGGGTGGCCCCTTTCAAAAACTAAAAAAAAGTTTAAAATATAATTTTTTGTCATAAAGAAAATTGATGTCGCAGGTTTCTCTGGTGGATTCATGAACCCCATGGGGTGGTTTGTCAATGCTGAAAATTATTTTGAATTTGATGGCTTGTGCCAGAAAACATTCTTAATGGGACTGCACTTTTGCGCAGATTATTTGCCGTGTTCTTACAGCAAACTCTATATACATTCTGTTCATGCACACAAGCCTGAGCAACATCCTTCTCTAAGTCAATGTAAGGGGACAGCCCACTGGGTTGCTTCTGCATGATTTTGAGGCATTCAACCAATTCAGTTTAAGGGTCCAAATACTGTCACATACAGAAAACGTGCCCACCCCTCCCCCACCTCATAAACGACCGCAGTCAAGCTATCTACTGCTCGGTAAATCGACGGTTGAACTATCACTGTTAAAAAGTGCAATGCACAAATATAGCAAATATGTAATACCACACCTCCAGCCGTCCAGCTCACTGGTCTACTCAGACCCAGACTGCACCTCTGTGATAATTCAATTATCAGCGGCACCTGTTTCTAATTTCTATTCGTCTAATTGCTGCACTGAATAACTAGATAACTAAGTCGCCACAGGGAAGGAGCCGAGCATCTCCCTGATCCCCAAATTTCAGACAAAATGGCTACCCGCAGGCATATTGGACGTCCGAAATTGCCGAAAATCGGTCTTGAGCATTGCCAATTCAATATCTTCGCCTGTGTGAAATTTGAAAAAATTTCTGCAATAATTGTGGCTTCCATAGCCCAGAACATAAAATCTCTGCGGGCGTGGCGGTGGCCCCGGAACTAAACCATAGTATCTTCCGACTATCGTCGTCGGGGAGTCACAATAATTTTTGTTTTCTGGGAAGACTACCTCCATCCACGGAAAACTGTCCATCTTCCAGTAAACCAGTTTTTGCCCTTTTGAAACTGCACTAGAGCCCCCCGAGATTGGTGACAGTTATCCTGAAGACAGGCTATACCATTCGGATGCACTATAATACAATCTGCTTAAGTCTCTCACTCATAAAGAATTCTGCCGCATTTGGATCAAACACACTATAAGAAATGAAAGAGTGGCTCATCACTTTGAAAGAAAGTATAAGTTACTCACCTGAGAAACTGCAGTGGCTTCACATACACTCCTTTAGGTTAGACAGCCCAGAAGATCCATGGGATATTTATTCAATATCACTCCTCTTATGAATACGAGTGGTACATAATGAGTGCAGACTATAGCCAATTACAAGTCCTTTGAGGGGACAATAGTACTTGGTGAGACTGTTCAATTCCCTGTAACCACAGGATTATTTTTGAGTGTGTGCAAGAGGACTGG
Source organism: Gymnothorax reevesii (assembly GCA_029721435.1). NCBI lineage: Eukaryota > Metazoa > Chordata > Actinopteri > Anguilliformes > Muraenidae > Gymnothorax > Gymnothorax reevesii. The sequence continues at coordinate 16,190,256 of CM056582.1, read as the reverse complement.
TATATAGGGGTTGGTTAGGGGTGTGTTTTTCTGTTGCGAGGAATAGATATACAGTAAAACAGAGGAGAGGCTGAAAGAAGGGGAGAAACAAGAACCCCCCCATACAAAAATGTATTATTAGTCAGTGATGCTATCCAAGAAGCGCATCCCAGACAAACAAGTGATGCCATGCAGTCGGCCTATTGGAGCACAGGTGAGACTGTGTAACCTACTGTAAGGTCTTACACATGAAACCTTAAGGTTCATCATACCAGACTCAAACAACGCTTTCATATCCACTATGAAATGAAACTGAACAGTCAGAAACAGTAAATCTATTTCCGTAGAAAATATTAGGTATATTTATGATGGTTTGACTTTAACTAAAATTTTTGATAATAAGGAATCTACAGTTTTCTAGTACTTTTCTTTGCTCTCACTGCCTAGACTTCACCAAAGCAGGGCTTTATTTCTAGGAATTTAAAGTCCTTTAGTTTTTCATGCCAATCTTCAGAGAGGAGAGCCCAATCGAAAGGGAGAGATGTCACTGAGCTTCTGATTAGTAGAATCAGGTGTATTACAGTTGAGTTGAAAACTTACAGGATAGTAGGGCTGTCATGTTAGCTCACTCGGTTAAGGCGCCGCGTTTGTGGAGCAGTAGTGGCTACTACGGCTTGGGTTTGATCCCCTGTTGTACAAACCAGCAGTGCTTGGCAGCTTTTTCAGAACAGCGCACGATTGGTTAAAGCACTGTAGGGATGCAATTGGGAAGGAACTGCTGGGAAGGGATATTTTAAAAGATGAGTGCCTCCTGTTGGTCAGCCAGGCGCTCGTCAGCGAGATTCTAAGCTTGCTCATGTTCGGGTATCCTCCGCCCTCGTTCTGAACTTGGAATAGTTTCAACCAATGAGTGTAAAGATGCAGGAGCAGACAGGCGCGTGCCTCAGAGGAGAGCCGCAAATCTGAGCTAGCAACAGGGGTTTGCATACAACCAATTGTTTTGCTGCAAAAATAATTACCTACGTAAAATTCCAATGAATTGTTCCAACTGTGTCTTTAAGCAATAAGTTAATAAAACAACATTTTACTTCTACCATGTGGCAATGAACGGATGACCAATATTATGGTTTGCTGTAGTCCAGGCAGCTGCTAGCCTACATAAGGGCGTTATCCACTGGACGTCCTCGACCTCAACTTATTGAAGTCTTCTGAACCATGAATTATCAGCCTCAGATGTGATATCTAGAGACCAAGGAGAGATTTTCTTATTCAACTGGAAAGAATTCTGTATTCAACCTCCACCAATATCGAAGGAAATCATTACTTTTCCCGCTTACCTTGATGTTTGGGCACCTAGCAAACTATTTCTTGTGCTGCTATTCGTGGTAATGGCTATAACGGTGGCAGCCATGTTACTGATGATGACACATCAGGTTTCTAGGGCATGCACACCATATGCATAAAATCTAAACCCCCTTCTCACAAATAAAACCCCCCGAAATACAACCCCTATTCCGAAAAAGTTGAGACAAAGTGTACATTGTGGATAGAATCAAAACGCAATGACTTTCAAATCACACCAGCCAGTATTTTATTCGCAATAGAACAGAGACAACGTAGCAAATGTTGAAACTGAGAAATTTTACAATTTTATCCACAAAATGAGCTCCTATCAAATTTGATGGCTGCTACAGGTCTCAAAAGAGATGGAACAGAGGCCTGTTTACCATGATGTAGCATCCCCTCTTCTTTTTAACACAGAGTGGAGGCGTCTGGGCATTGAGGAGACAAATTTCATAAGTTTAGTCACTGGAATTAGATCCCACTCTTGTTTAATACAGGTTTCCAGCTGCTGGAGAGTTTTGGGTCCCCTTTGACGGACTTTTTGTTTAATTATGCACCAAATGTTCTCAGGATAGCAGGCAGGCCAGTTCAGCACATGGACTCTTCTACTGCAAAGCCATGCTGTTGTAACAGCTGCAGTATGTGGTTTTGCATTGTCCTGCTGAAATACACAAGGCCTTCCCTGGAATAGATGTCATCTGGAGTAGAGCAAATGTTGCTCTAAAACCATTATATACTGTTCAGCATTCATGGAACTTCTTAAAACATGCCACTGTCCCACACCATATGCGCTAATGCATCTCCATACTATCAGAAATGCTGGCTTTTGAACTGAACACTGATAACAGGAGGGCTGGTCTTTCTCCTCTTTAGCCAGGAGGACAAGACGCCCATCATTTCCAACAAGAATGTCAAATTTGAACTCGTCTGACCACAGGACACTTTGCCACTTTGCTACAGTCCATTTTAAATGAGCCTTGGACCATAGAACACGGCGGTGCTTCTGGATCATGCTCAACAATGGCTTCTTTTTTGCATGATAGAGTTTTTGGTGGCATCTGTGGATGGCATGGCGGACTGTGTTTACAGACAATGGTTTCTCAGTATTTCTGGGCACTTTTAGTAATGTCTATGACAGAATCATGCCAGTGAGTGATGCAGTGGCATCTGAGAGCCCGAAGATCACGGGCATCCGGTAAAAGTCTTTGGCCTTCTCCCTTACACACACAGATTTTTCCAGTTTCTCTGAATCTTTTGATAATGTTATGCATTGTCGATAATGAGACATCAAAGTCTTTGCAATTTGATGTTGACGAACATTGTTTTAAGGTATTCCAGAATTTCTTACGCAAGCCCTCACAGGTTGGAAAGCCTCTGACCATCTGTACTTCTGAGAGACTAAGCCTCACCTGATGCCAGGTATCCCTTAAATGCCCCCTGTCACAAATTTGTCACACGATTTTGGGGGTTATCAAAACCACTGACCCCACATAAATTTTGCAACGTAATGCCCATAGTGACATATTTAGACCATCAATGCTGCCATGTGATGCATAAAAGTGGAACTGACACTACACAATTTTTTTCTTTTCCAGCTCCATTGTAGAAATTTCAAAAAAAAAAAAAAAACAGCCCGCGCACTGCACAGAAGTCATGAGACGACTTAGATGCCAGAAAAATATATATTTAAACACAAAATTAACAGGTATGGTTTATCCAAATATACAATAGAAGTCAATAATAAGTCTTAAACAGGGAATGAAAGTATAACAGTATCTGTCGACATTATACAAAGACAGCTGGAACATACGGCTATGATTTACTTTAATTAGGGCAAAAATCTCACTTAGACGTTTCTGTTCACCTGATCTGGACTCTGCTGAGGTACAATTGTATACTAAGTCGGACCCATATATGTGAATAGAACATGAAAAAAAAAATTTCTATACTGGGCAATTCGGTGTCTATCAATCAAATACAGCGCAACAAACAATTATAGAAAACAGACAAGATTAAGCTCTTCATTCAATTCATCTGGGTGTAAGGTTTTTAAATAATAGATCCATTTGGATTCCAATCGCAAGAGTTTCAAATCAATATCCCCGCCTCTGCGAGATCTCACAATTTGTTGGATTACACAAAACGAGAGAGTTGACGGGGCGTGGTTCTCGTCATTAAGATGTCTTGCTATTGGAGACTTTATATCTTTTCTTCGTATTGCACTCTTGTGTTCAATATTTTGTGTTTTCACTGGTCTGATTGTTTTACTTATACAAAACCCAAAACCAGTGAAGTTGGCACGTTGTGTAAATCGTATATAAAAACAGAATACAATGATTTGCAAATCCTTTTCAACCTATTTTCAATTGAATACACTGCAAAGACAAGTTACTTAATGTTCGAACGGGTAAACTTTGTAATTTTTTGCAGATATCAGCTCATTTGGAATTTGTTGCCTGCAACATGTTTCAAAAAAGCTGGCACAAGTGGCGAAAAAGACTGAGAGAGTTGAGGAATGCTCATTAAACACTTATTTGGAACATCCCACAGGTGAACGGGCTAATTGGGAACAGGTGGGTGCCATGATTGGGTATAAAAGCAGCTTCCCTGAAATGCTCAGTCATTCACAAACAAGGATGGGGCGAGGATCACCACTTAGTGAACAAATGCGTGAGCTGATTGTCGAACAGTTTAAAAACAACATTCCTCAACGAGCTATTGCAAGAAATTTAGGGATTTCATCATCTATGGTCCGTAATATTGTCAAAAGGTTCAGAGAATCTGGAGAAATCACTGCACGTAAGCGACAAGGCTGAAAACCAACATCGAATGTTCGTGACCTTCGATCCCTCAGGCGGTCCTGCATCAAAAACCGACATCAGTGTGTAAAGGACATCACCACATGGGCTCAGGAACACTTCAGAAAACAACTGTCAGTAACTACAGTTCGTCGCTACATCTGCAAGTGCAAGTTAAAACTCTACAATGCAAAGCGAAAGCCATTTATCAATAGCACCCAGAAACGCCGCCGGTTTCACTGGGCCCAAGCTCATCTAAGATGAACTGATGCAAAGTGGAAAAGTGTTCTGTGGTCTGACGAGTCCACATTTCAAATTTTTTTTGGAAACTGTGGACGTCGTGTCCTCCGGACCAAAGAGGAAAAGAACCATCCGGACTGTTATGGGCGCAAAGTTCAAAAGCCAGCATCTGTGATGGTATGGGGGTGTATTAGTGCCCAAGGCATGGGCAACTTACACATATGTGAAGGCACCATTAATGCTGAAAGGTACATACAGGTTTTGGAGCAACATATGTTGCCATCCAAGCAACGTCTTTTTCATGGACGCCCCTGCTTATTTCAGCAAGACAATGCCAAGCCACATTCTGCACGTGTTACAACAGCATGACTCCGTAGTAAAAGATTGCGGGTACTAGACTGGCCTGCCTGTAGTCCAGACCTGTCTCCCATTGAAAATGTGTGGCGCATCATGAAGCGTAAAATACGTCAACAAAGACCCTGGACTGTTGAACAACTTAAGCTGTACATCAAGCAAGAATGGGAAAGAGTTCCACCTGAAAAGCTTCCAAAATTGGTCTCCTCACTTCCCAAACGTTTACTGAGTGTCGGTAAAAGGAAAGGCGATGTAACAGTGGTAAAAAGGCCCCTGTGCCAACTTTTTTGCAATGTGTTGCTGCCTTTAAATTCTAAGTTAATGATTATTTGCACAAAAAAAAAAAGTTTCTCAGTTTGAACATTAAACATCTTGACTTTGCAGTGTATTCAATTGAATATAAGTTGAAAAGGATTTGCAAATCATTGTATTCTGTTTTTATCTACGATTTACATAACGTGCCAACTTCACTGGTTTTGGGTTTGGTATATTGTAGTCCACTTGGGCATGTGGGAAGGTATAAATGGTTAGAATTTGGTGCAAACAACATAAAAACATGGATCCATTCTGTCTTGTGTCAACAGTTCAGGCTGGTAGTAATGGTATGGTGTTTATTTTTTGCACACTTTAGGCCCATATGTACCAATTGAGCATTGTTTAAACACCACAGCCTACTTGAGTATTGTTGCTGACCGTGGGCATCCCTTTATGACCACAGTTTACCCATCTTCTGATGGCTCCTTCCAGCAGGATAATGCACTATGTCACAAAGGTAAGCAAGCAGAAGTCCATTCTAAAAGATAAAGGGAGTCAACGGAGAACAGCTAAAACAGGAGTAATGTGGTCTGCATTAGTTGTAATTTTTTAATTGTCTTTTTCAGAAGACCAGCGAGAACAGCATTTTATTTTCCAAACTGCTTGAGATAAAAGAGTGAATTAAGTTCTCTGCATTCAGTTGAAAAAAAAAAGACCAAACTTCGGGAATGCTGTTTTGATGACCTAATTTATGTGAGGTATAAAATATAAGTCAGAATCAAAAACTAGAGGGCACTTGATAGAGCGGATACCTCTGCCACGCCATATATCTGTTCTTTTCATTACAGAGTGTGTTCCAGATGTTTCACTTCCAAAATAAAATCAACTCCTCCCTGGACTAACTCTTTCTACCATCTCTCATCCTGCCAAATTTCATGCCAACCGCTCATAACGTCTTGAGTTATCAGATTTATTTTAATTTTTCCGGATATAAAATCAAGAATATATTCCGGATCACTTCCAAAATTGAATCAACTCATCATTTGACTACCAGCTATCACCCTGCAAAATTTCATGCCAAAACATCCAAAAGTTGAATTATCCTGTTCACAGTCAGACGGATACGCAAACAGAAGCACATAAATGCCTCCGCCAGGATAAGTTCGCAATTCTTAGAAGAGCCGGTCTATATTTCTCAATGAACTTTCATGTATGGATACACCTTATGTGTAGATGTGCCTTTTCATACTTCCGTCCATCCTCCTGCCCATCTGTCTGTCTCTGCATCGTGTTTTGTTTCCAGGCCAGATATCAGCCATCCCATGGTGGGGAGTATGTTACGCTTATTTTATAACTGTACTCCATAGACCAGGAAACATTTAATAAATTGCTGGCAATTTCTTTAATACATTTACAGGGAAATGATTCAAAATTGATTGCCATTAGCTAAGATTAAAGGAAGTAGTTGTACCTTTATTTTCAAATAGTTTCTACAAAATTTATTGTGATCGTGCCATCATAAGGCTCATAGTTCATAGCTAGATTACTGAAAAAACTTAAACTAGAAGAATTAAGTGTGAGCCATACTCACACAATCTATTATGTATCAAGACACCCATTTTAGGGCTTACAACGCTTGGTTGATGCAAGTGTTCAGATATAGATGTTACCGGTGTCGCCACATGCTGGTTTTTTCACTGAATGTTGGCCATACGACAGGGAAAAGTTTTTAGCAAATTAATTTAGTGTTTCATGATCGAGAACTTTTACAAATGTACCGTCGTTTATGCATCTGGCCATTGGAAATCTCCATTTCCGAACATATTTTTTGACCAAATATCTTCCTCTCTCGGCAGTGTGACATCAATTTCAACAAATTCTTTTTTCATTCATGAGGAAAATATATTGGCTACAATGTGCATTGATAAGCACATCATTATAATCATTGGTGACACTTTGTGGGGCCCCAGAAAGGATGGCCCCTCCCAAAAATTAAAAAAAATGTTAAAAATATCATTTTTTTGTCATAAAGAAAATAGCAGGTTATTGCAGGTTTCTCTGGTGGATTCAAGAACCTCATGGGGTGGTTTATCAATGCTGAAAATTGTTTTGAATTTGGAGGTTTGGGCAAGAAAACGTCCTAAATGGGACTCCACCTTTGTCGGCACTCTGGCTCTGCGCCGGCGAGAGCCCCATGAATTTTGGAAAAAATCCCATTTGCCAAAGTATACAGCAAGTCATGCATGCACAGTAAAGCAGCGTTATTATTTCATTTTTGCTGAGAAACAAGCCCGAATTTGCACCAAATAATTGAACGCTCATTTAGGAGTGCTGTATTTAAGTTTTACACGCTCTGGTTAAGTTCAACATTAATTCTACAATAGAGTCCTTCATTTTTCTGAGTTGAATGTATATTATGTCAAAAGCCAACAGGTGTACTTATTGCATAGACATATAGTCATTAATAACGGGAGTTTCAATACAATGGAGCGGGATTCTGCACCAGTGATTAGTCAGATGAGATTTGCTTGTTCAGATGTTGCTCAGTATTTGTTTACCAGTAAAAAATCTGCAGTCCTCACAAACTCTTGCAGGTGTTCCACAAATAATTCTTTCTTGTCTTTTGATCGGAATGGAACTTTGAAATAAACCAAGATCTGTTTAAGCATCGGGATGCTGAACCATGTAAGCTCATTAGCTCTAGCTAATTTGGACAAATTGTACGAGTCGTATGATGTAGGGAGCTGTGGTGAAAGTTCATTGCAAAGTTTCTCTATGAGCTTTTGTCTCGTTCGTCCTCCATGGCTGCACATAACTCCTCATCTGCCTTGATTGGATGCAGCCAGCCTTGAAAAGAAGACTTGCCTGTTTGTTAGCCATTCCTCATGGCTGAAAAATCTGGGTTTCTGCTCATTTTTCGCATTACCCATGTCTATTGCCACTTGTAATGGCTTTGCTTTATTCCCAGATTGCTCCCCAACATCACATTATGCCGTGAGATATTTGCATACTTTATCAGAAAATTGCTGCGCTCCACCTAGGGCCTATGTAACGCCCATCCCATTTGCAGATGGTTGGGCCCATGGAGCGCCTCATCCGCGGACTCGCTGATCTTCAACCTCGCTGTTTTCTTTGCCAAGCAGTCTACTGCCAGGAACTTGTTTGCCCAGTCTATACAAAGTTTATCATACACACCGATATCTGTATACAGATTGACTTGGTGATTTCCGACTTCTAGCCGATAAATGGGTCAACAACCCTCAGCGATGGCCAGGAATTAAATATAAAGATGTAAGCCATTATCTCATCAAATCACCACATAAGTCATCAGGGTCGACAAAACAGCAAAAGCCGCCGTGCCCTCAATGTTTACCATTACGCTCCTAGAAAAACGCACCCGTTCAATGGCAAAAGTTGCTATCATGCCACTTTCGCTAACCCGTCGGAGTCTCTCCTAGCAGTGTTGTGCACTTAAGGGTAAAAGCGAAACCTGCTTGACAGTCGGTCGTTCTGGCTAGACAAACCCAGCAGTAGCAATAGCGGCTCCCATATTTCTCAGCTTCACGACAGCAGGGCGATACAGATAAGGCGCAATCCAGATAAGACAAAACCGCAGCCTTTGTATTTGAATTTAGTAAAAAATGCAAAAGCAACATGTATTACGTTAGAATCATGGTACGATAACAAGGAAATCCTCAAATTGAACCTTTTATTTGTGACCCCCATAAGTTTGTAACAGCTTACCGATGGTTCATTATCCTACTTGATATTGCGCTGGTTGGATGGTTGCAACCTACCTAAAATTTGAAGTCGCTCCATCACGTCTGTGGTGTTATAGCGTTGTTGACACAACTGTTCAGGCTGTGTCTCACGCCTAATACATATGTATCGCGTGTGAAATGCCACTCCACTCACAAGTGTTTATTCTTTCTTGTTCTGCTTGTGCAACTTTTTGAGTGCTTCCTCATTGAAATGGTATAGCGCAGACAAATCTGACATCCTGATCCCACATAGTCATATCATCATATCGTACTGAGCACGCCAATCTATTCATTTTATAGCCAAAAGCAGCTGGTAAGGAGGCACGATTTTGTTCGCTTATCCGGCAACTGTCATGGCCGCCGCTGTTATCATGGAAGTTACGTGGTATGTCTGACCGCGAGAATAACATCTGTAACAGACCAGTCATACCCAAAAACCGCTCCCCCCTATCAACAATCCCCCCAAGTTCTGCCTGCCGTGACCACACCGACATGTGTTCTAATCCTTCGCCGACCGCCAGGCCGATCAGAGAAAGGTGGACGAATACGCAAAGCCAACTCCTCGTTAACTTTAGCGGTACCTTCATCCACGCAGGTACTGTACTATCACTCTGCCTCTACGATAGACGTGCCGACACGGAAAACCAGCTTAAATTCTGAGCTGGTCTAAGCAGTGCTTAATCACAAACGGGGGGGGGGGGGTTGGGCGCACACCTACTGTCCTGAGGCGCTGGCATCGACAGTGATAAACAAAAAGATGTCGCACACTCACTCAACTTCAGCGCAACGAATTGAAAGAACTTTACATTTAAAACACACCAGCTTTTCGGCGTAAAGCCTTCATCAGGGTCATACGCATGTAAGCATTTGAGAAGCTTTTATACCCACAGCCGTGAAAGTGAAAAGATCAGTCGACACATTTGTGCACTAAAGATAATTAAACACACCTGATTACTAATTAGTGGACCCACTCGATAAAATAAAGTGTAACTAGCAGGTAAAATGGCCTAATGAGATTTGTATGTAATCTTGTGTAAAATGATGATTAAAAAACATCATTCAGGATTTTTTTGGACGTAAGGACAAAGAAATTAGAGTAAAAGATGGCTATTTCAGCGAGACCCTTAAAAACCTTTTTTTTTTCAAGTGTCACGTCATATGACGTAAGAAGAGGAACACACTGTACCTGAGTCTGCCTCTGACCAGTGTGCAGTAGTAGGTGGTATTGAGTCTTAGCGGTTGTCTTTTGGTACGTGCGTATTTTTTAGCTTGTCAATTCTGGTGACCATGGCGAATTATTATGTGTCCTACAAGTGCACAAACTCCTGCATTTTAGGACATCGAGTCCACGGTTTTCCTGAAAGAAGAGTAGGTGATAGCTTTTGCTCCAGGGTGCTGATCGAAACTTAGCTAAGTGCTCCTCTCATGACTAACGTTACTTGAATAGCTCGCCAGCGTACCTTTCCATAACCATTATGTTATCTGAATTGAGAAACCCTTGCAGCCTAATTTAAACTTGCATACCTGCTACTAGCTGACTGACCGAGTTGCAGAGTAATGTTAGCTGGCTCTAAAGCCGCTTTCACATCGGACGCAAAACAAATTTTTTGCACGACAGATTACATTCAAAGTCAATGCAAAGTTTGCATCTTTACATTGACTTTGACTGCTATCTTTTCCCAATCTTTTAATTGGGAAAAGATGTTGAGACATCTCTTCTCCACCTCCTCCGACGAGCTTCGCTTCAAAGCGACGAATGAATTATACCCGTACGGTTTTACCTTATGAGATCTTATAAGATTCTTATCAGAAATGACTGGGAATAAGAAACTTATAAGAGACTACAATGGCGTTTCTTACTTGAATCTTATACATTTCTTAGTGAAAACTATTCTTATAAGAATTTTTCTTACCCTTTTCTTATCTCATTTGAAAATTCAAAAAAGGAGACTTGTTCACCTTTTTAATCAATTTTATTTTTCGATGCTTATTGATACGAAACAGACAAACCAAGAAAAATATACAAAAATAGCCGTTTTGGATAAATACATAATTTCATGGGTTTTCCAGCCAAACACATCCTTCCAAATAGAAATAAATTAACAATTTCTGTGACAACAAAAGTTACTTCTCTGGAATAATGAAGATGCAAAGACATGGCCTTTTCACTTACCGAATTCAATATCAGTTGAACATAAGTTTAACAATTAACAATTTAAGCTGACCTGAAAAAAGCACCTATAAGTACAGAAAACAGTTAAAAAACAACACCTATTCTAAACAGTGAAAACAGTTGAAGGTATATAAAACAATAATATAAATAATAGAGGAACTAGAAAGTAAATTCTTAATAAAAACGGATCTCTCGACACTTTCTGTTGTAACACACACAAAGTGATAATGCCAAAATCAAAGTTCGACCATAGCGGTCAAGCCACCAGAACAATGATAATCAAAACTTTTCCAGCCCAAGAAGACATTGTAAGGAACATTTGTCTATAATTTGAAAAGAATCAGCCCAGTTGCTAATGCTGTAGAGAAGACAAGGTTACAACGGTCCAAATCTAAGTTCAAGTTTGGCAGTTGCAGTCGGCTCAAGCCAGTACCTAATCAATGGTTACAAAAGCTTTTCATCTCAAGAAGAGATTGTAAGGACCATCCGGGCATGTGCTTTGTGTCTCGGGATGACACTTCGCTCATGCAGAGGTTCTTAAAGTCATGCAGGATGACCCCGCAGATGTCATTTGATGAAGAGACCGTTCATCAAGAATCTTGACAAGAATGCATCATGAAATTAATGTGAGGCAGAGCATTGATTGTTGGTAAATTGAGAAACCTTCATATTTTTATAAGTTTCTGATAAGATTATTATAAGATATTTGCATTCAAATTAGATGAGAACTTATAAGAGTCTTATAAGAAACGTGTAAGATTCTTATAATAAACTTGCAGGATTCTTATAAGTTTCTTATAAGAATCTTATAAGAATGTTTCGTATGGGTTTAGACTTTCCGTTATCATCAGCACCTCACCTTTTTCTTTTCAGGAGTTAAGATCAGACCCAGCTCTCCTCGCAGAATGTGGTTATACTCAGCCTCATAGTCTCCGAGGGCCAAACACTCGTAACTTGCCAAGTTTGGCTTTCGCTTTTTCTGACTTCAATTATCATCTGTAAACTCAGGTGAGCCGTCACCAAATGGACGTTCCGAAGAAGTGATTATGCACCTAATTTCGATAGTAAAGCTATCTCCATGTTTAGAGAGCTCTCCCGTTGTCAAGGGTGAAGCGTTAAAAAATGTTTTACAATCAAGGGAAATTTTTTGATAAGAATTCCGTGAAAGTTTTTTCATGAATACATATTTAAACGCTCATAGCTGGCATTGGGATCCACATTTCTTAATGTTAATTATTATGGAATTCAGCCCTTCCGCCTCGATCTATGTAACTTCCAGTTCGTCGTTTTTAGACGCGGGAGTGTAATTCTATCACGAAAACGGCTCCAGAAGTCACTGTTATGTGTATATATGTATATATTTTTTGAAAATCGAGTTTCTAAAGCATTTTATGAAACATTGATTCACTATGGCTCCAACCTGCAAGTTACACTTTAAGTACACAGTCTCCAATTACCATACAAAAGCGACATCACAAAATAATACTCAATTGTGTTACAAGCAGGATGGCAGTTCAACGCTCTTTCAATCAACTCAACAAGAGCATAAAAGATAAGCAGAGAACATGGCACAATATGAAAACCACATCTACCATGTAAAACATTATGAAATTAATGTCATAATTAACATTTTAAGGCACCATACAAACAAGTGATGGTATTCAGGAGGTAATTGGACTGATAATTTATATGGCCTCAGATTTATCATCAAGGGAAGTCATCATAGTCCTTCAATCAGTCATCTATAGAAAGAAAATTCAACAAACATCTTTCTCATACAGGTTTTGAAGGACAATTGCATAGTATTAAAAAAATACAATGCGGAGAAAAACATTTATAAAACTATCATATACTGTAAATCAATTACCAATTAAACCCTAGGGAGGTCAAGTCAACAATTGGAGAATCTAAATGGTAGTCAAGAATAACAAGATTACCCAAATCCCTGTAAGTCCTGTAATGTTCCTATATTCAATAGAAAAAAGTAACTACAATGTTTTACCCACATATGCCTTACCAGAAAGGCAAGTAATTAGATAGATTACTCTTTTCGCAGTACATGCGATTATCCCTTTAATGGGTATTTTTTTGCCTGAGTGAGGATTTTTAAAGTGTATATGTCAGGTTAATTTTCCAAAGATTTTGTGCTATTTTCTTTTGGGAAATCATATTTTTATATTGTTGGTTATCAGAAAACGGAATATAATTCAAAAAAGTAGGTACTTTGAACAGTGGTTTACAAAGCTCCCATGATGCAATCTACGTCACGAAAGGTAGAGAAGAGCCTGTCAGGGTACGACTGTCAATGAGCCTGCACTATACAGCAGCTTACGATGAAGAATTATTGTGTTTGTCCAGGGTGTAAGAATTCATCCTAAACAGGGCATAGGGTCCATTTTTTCCCTGTCAAAAATAATCAAATTTTATGCCAGCGGGTTCAATTTGTTCACGTCAGACGGGCAAATTTTTCGTAGGCTAATTTCACCCCACAGTTTCCACGGGATGACCATGTGGATGACACCGCCCACACAAGCACCTGTCAGAAATAGCGACAAAGGACACCACTCTCTCTCTGTATATCTCCCCCCAGACAGATCATAGCATTCCCATGAATCAGCTATGAAGTCTGATCAACACCAGATTAAACCTGGCATTTAAGATTTCATTGATTCGACATGTCAACAATGATTATGTATGCACACATGAACGTTCGGGCCCGCAGGAAAAAAACTGCCGCCACCGCTAGACTTAGATGTTGTAGAGCTAGTACCATATTATCGAAGCATGGGACAGTCAAGCGGATATGTTTACAACGTTAGGGTGAACACATCCTATAGTCGCTTTCACACCGGACGCGAAACAAATTTTTTACATGACAGATTGCATTCAAAGTCAATGCTAAAATGCGAATACTCGCGAAATGCGTGTATTCGCGTCTTTGCATTGACTTTGAATGCAATCATAAATGTAAGTTGAATCAAAAACCTCTTTTTTCAGTCTTTTACAAGGATTTTGAATTATATTTACAATCAATCAGTGCAAAAACAAGAAGGCTGCAAAGACTATGAATGCATGTATGAGTTGTAATCTGTACGTGTAAAATGTTGCATGTTTGTCTTTCCTTTCTTTGTTTTATGTTTTCTTTTCTTGTCCTACTGTATGTCCCCTGGCGACTCTGGGCCTGATTTACTAAGGCCTTTAGCATATGCAAAATCTATTTGCCTGTGCAAAACCAATAACATTGCCCATGATTGGCTATGGTACTTGCCTTGCACCAATCAGTGGCAATGTTATTGGTTTTGAACGAGCAAAAAAGATTTTGCATGTGCAAAAGGTCTTAGTAAATCAGGACCTCTGTGTTTTCATTTTGCACTGATAAAACAAAATAAAAAAAAAGAGAGAATATATTTCTGGAGGGTGGAGCCACATTGCTCTTCATATTCTTCTTCTGTGGAAAAACAGTGCATTGTGGTATAAGGCACAACAATGTAGTGTACATCGCTTGCTCACCCTTTGCTCACTCGATTCTGCTGTGCATTATGGGTATTTTATAGTTCACTATATAGTGGATGAAAAGAATTCGAACAACACTACACAATGGCGGACACACTATATAGTGCACTACATCCGTGATAGGGGGCGATTTCGAACACAGCTTATATTTCTTATTGTCTGAAACTTTTCGCTCTGAGCTGCCCCCTAGTGGATTTACAGTTGAACATCCATGCCTACGCCAGAGACGTATGGAAGTATGAGGCCAGAGACGTTTACGACGTTTCGAACTGACGTCTCTATTTTCGTACGTTAAAGGGAGCATAAATGAACCTACAGTCAGATTTATTGAGCACCACAACAGCACACCCTTTATCGGCTTGCCTTAAAATGATTAACATTAACATTATGATGAGATCTCTGTCCATCTTTCACATACAAGAGAGCCATAACATCATCTGCAACCAATCTACTGTAAGTTTCAACAGACAAATTAAAGTTCACAGGGGGGAAGAATCTGCTCTTACCCCTAAAAAATGTGACGGCAGGGTCAATGGTCGAGCTATATATACTAGTATCAGTGGGGTTACTGAAAAAAAAAAATCAAAGACATATTTTTCTAAAGAATTTGAATAAATCAACTTTCACATCAAAGTCCCCTGATTGTGTGGCTGGTACGGAACTGAGACCTTTAGACAACAGTATCTAATGTGCATATCCCAACTCCTTACTTGATAAGTTCATCACATTTAGTCCAGTGGGTTGCGAGCGCGCGTCTGGTATCTTCTCACGCCTGGTCCTTTTGCCTAGCCTGGTCCATTGTAGCCTCCACGGCTGTGCCCCGTCGGCTGCTGGTGTCGCGGTATAAAAAACCAGCACTGGAGGCAGATGAAGCGCTGGAGGAGTGCTGATCGGAAGGGGGAAGGTGCCCGTGCAGGGGACGGCCTCCCCTGTGTGTAGGGCGGGTCAGAGAGACTGAAGATTCATTCTTTCTCCAGAAGTAGCCGGAGCCCTCTCTACTCTCATCCTTGTCTTCATTAAATTTCGTCATCTTTTTCTCCTTAAGTTCAGAACTGAGTTTGTCATTCTGCTCCTAATTCAATTTCAGGAGGTCATTGAATTTATTCTCATTATTTATGACTTGCTCTAGCGCTGTGCGTTTCTCCATAACAGTCTGGTCAATCCCAGACATGTCTTTGCATAACTGATCAATCAAGAGTGTCACAAGATCAATAGAGCAGTTATTGAGAATAGCGCACCAGCGATCACAAAACTCATCCGTGCGCTGGCCGAGGGACAGTTCAATTTGCCACCTCAAGCCTCCAGGGATTATTCCTTGTCGTACATAGTCACTGAGTGTTGCTCTGTGCAAAGTGCATTCTTGTCTTACGTTTGGTTAAATTCAACAGTTCTTTAGATAAATCTAGTTCACCAAAAGGTAGGTCAAAAAGGGACTCTGTACCAATAATGGTCTCGTGTTCCCGTTGACTAGCATGGTTTGTTGATTGCATCTTGAAAAATGCTTGAAAAGGGGGCTGTGCACAGGTCAAGTCCAAAATCACTAACGAGGGAGCGCAAACCTACTGTCCTGAGGCGCTGATAAACACGAGATAAAACATAAGATGGCGCACACTATGCAACTTCAGTGCAAGGGATAGAAAGAACTTTATATTTAAACACACCAACGTTTCGGCGTAAAGCCTTCATCAGGGTCATAAGCATGTAGGCATTTGACAAGCTTTTATACCCACAGCCGTGAAAGTGAAAAGATCAGTGGATACATTTGTGCACTAAAGATAATTAAACACACCTGATTATTAATAAGTGGACCCACTCGATAAATTACGTACTGTCTCCAATTAACATACAAAAGCGACATCACAAAATAATACTCAATTGTGTTAGAAGTAGGATGGCAGCCACACCGCCAGGGGCCGGCATCGGAGGCCGGAAAGCTGGACGATGGAAGGGTAGGGGGAAGCTGGATTCGGATCAGCTCCCCGCCGCTGCCGGTCCAAGGGGACCATCCCACTGGTGTCTCTGTGACAGGACTTCTGTTATGAGATGGCGGGCCACGTGCCACGCACTGAACGGGGAAAACTAAGGGACTCGGAACTTGGGGGGAAAACAGAAAGCCTGGGGTACTCGGAACAACCAAGGGCGGGGGCACTGAAGGCAACGCTGACTCGGATGGCCTGGATGGCACAGCTGGCTCAGACGGCACGGATGACAGGTGGCTCAGAAGACACAGGTGGCACAGATGACTAGGAAGACACAGGTGGCTCGGGAAACAAATGGCACGGATGACAGGTGGCTCGGGAAACAGATGGCACGGATGACACAGCGGGCTCGGAAGACACAGATGGCAGATGACTCGTAAGGCACAGGTGGCTCGGGACACAGATAGCTCGGATGGCACAGTGGGCTCAGATGGCACGGATGACACAACGGGCTCAGAAAATCTGCAAGAAACACAGCTGAGCAGATTGAACGAAAGCAAGAGGCGGAGACTAGAACAGGGCGAGTGCTGAGAGGTCGTTAGTGAATTAGTAAGTGCAGCTATATAATCCCGAGTGCTCTTTCGTAAGTTAGTCTTATGTACAATGTTAGTTTGGTTAGTAAATTAACGAAAATAACAAAGTGTTAGTAGGTGTTAGTAATATAGCAAAAAGCAAGGGGAAGGAAGAACACGAGATTGAGAAGGAAGACTAGAACCCAGAACCATTAAATCACAGGAAGTAGTGAGACAATAACTGGGGCTGTGAGCAAAGACAAGACTAATGACCAGACAGGGGGAGACAAAGCCTGACAAGCCTGAATTTACTCGGGTTTTGTACAGACTTATTTCCTGTATTCGTTTGTATATATTATAACTCATGAACTTACTGCTATTTTTTTTTTTTTATTTCAGCACTTTAACTTTATAATCCTGGAACCTTGATTACTTGTTCTTTTCTCTATTAGTAATACATTGTACTGTAGCTAAAGACCAATATTTGCATTACTAATATTATTATCCAGGAACCTCGAGTCCTTGTTCTTTTGTCTTGTATTATGCGTTGCCTTCTTGCGGTGCAGAAGGCATAATGAATACAACCAAGTCCATCTTGGCACCGAGTCCAGTCCAACATTTCCTGTCCTCCGTGCACATAACCGGTGCTCTGAGCACAATCTTTACAACAGGGGTGGGGAACCTTATCCAAAAAGGGCCTGTGTGGGTGCAGGTTTTCATTTCAACCAAGCAGCTCCACACCTGATTTTCCTAATCAACCTCTGGGACCAGAGAATCAGGTATGTAATTACCTAGTTGAAATGAAAGCCCACACCCACACCGGCCCTTTCTGGAAAAGGTTTCCCACCCTGCTTTAGAAAAATGCAGCTTAAACTAGTTTCATTAACTCAGGCTGACTATAGCTCAGATTTTCATCAAGGGACAGGTTGGGAGAATTTGCACCTTTTATCGCATCATTACTTTCAAGCTGTTCCTGTTTACTTTGTTTTATTGGCAATTGATCTTCTCAATAACAGACTAATTAGCAGAATGACATTTATATTTAGAAAGCATTTTTTCATTGAATCACAATGTGTTTTAACACAGTGTGAATGTTATTAACTTTCTGTGCTTGTGAAATGGCACAGATTGGTAGCGTTGATTTGTGTAAAGGGTTCGGTGCTGGTTCACTTTGCAGGATAATATGTTTTCCATGTTTACTCCACGTTGTTCCAAGAGTAAACCATGCAAAATCGGCCAGAAGCGCTAAGGTGGGCGTCAGTGAATCGGATTCATATTGGTAAGTGAAAAGAAGTGCTGGCTGATGGTGGCTATCTTCTATAAACTGGGGTTCTGTAGTGCAATCCACCAGTGAGTGACTCGTCAAATCACTTGAATGATTTCCTTTTTTTATTGAATTCGAATGAAGTCAATAGAATGTGTGGTTTCTGGAAAATAACAAACCCAATAATTATTACAGGTATTACAGTCTTAAAACAGTCAGTTACACAAAAATATCGCAGCAGTAGCAAAATACGTCCACTAGGTGGCACTCAAGGATTACAAATAGTTATTGCCATCGTCTTTGGTTTACAGTGACCATGAGGGCCTTGCTTCAGAGGGTAAATTAAAGTCAACTGAACGAACTATAATTACACGCTTCGCTGGCATATAATTAACATTGAATTCGACATTTCTTATGACCGTATCGTCCATCGCATGTACACTCTTGATAGTTAGCCCTTTCAATGGGAACTTCGAACAACAAGCTTAACATGACATTGGTCAAATGATACGCGAAAACTAGCATAGCACAAGGTCTACTTAGAATTAACAAACAAGGTTGCCCTAGTAATTTTAATGCAATAAACATCAAACTATAAATTCAACAGCTACTTACAGTTCAATGGACGCAGACTACCACAGGAAACTAATTTACACCGTCTGAGAACCTCATAATTTCAACCTCGACGCAGTTATTTTGGATCCCTCTGGAAACGAACTAAGAAGCTGGACTAGACCAACTAGAGGGGGTTATGGAACAGTCCAAGTAAAGATGGCCTTTTTAACAGTATGTGTAAGTCGAACCAGTCGGACTCCTTCACAGCCAAAACCGTCGATCTGAAAAATTAACCCCACCTGGGAGAGCACCTCAGTCCGATTTTCAACCTTTTTGCCCCTTTTTTCAGTCATTTTTTGGCCAAATTCAACGGGGTTTTTTCCACCTACATGGATGGGCATTGGAACGTGGGTGATTTCTGCTCGCAGGCAGGGTCTTAGTCCACCGAGATGCCATGTCAAATCTTGTCTATCGTCTATTAACACTTAAATATACCTCTTTTATACAGCCTACTTTGGACCACTACAATCACCTGCTCTTTTAAAAGTGCAAAATCTCCACTGATGCAGGGGAATTCGCAAATTGTGATACAGTTTCATGTAAACGGTGACCATGTGCAAAAATAAAATTTTACTTCGCTGGCCTGTTACAGTATGAAAATCGCAGTCAAACTTTGGGAATTTTTTTGTCTTCTGTACTCTGTACATCCCGTAATCCAATGAAATTCACCCAGAACTCATACTACTGTGCATCATGGCTTTTAAGCTTTTAAAATGTTAAAAAATTCGAAGAGCCCGCTGACTGCCTGCCAGTGGCCGACCTCGGGATGTGAGCTTGGTATCCGGCCATTAGGCAGGTGCCCGATGGTTAAATGTGCGGATGTGCGGGCACTTTGGGCCTGGATTGGGGCATCCGCAGTGGATATCCTAATGAAAAGGACCTTGTTAGATTGAAGTCTTGTACCTATGATATCAAATCACACCCTGGGACCGTTTAGTATCGCAACTCACAAAGTACAGCATGAGTGGCAACTGATTGCTTTGCGAAGTGGAATTTTTGACTAGGAGTCCATTCTCTTGGACACTAGACTCATCTGTAGAGTACATCGTTATAAACTGGGTGTGAGATGGACTGCTTCACGAGGCTGCACACACTCAATTCATGGAAACTTCAAACGGAAACCATTTCGGGGTCTGTCAAAGGCCATGAGTCAAGAGATCCATCTGCTCTGGAATATACTGCTCCCAGTTGGGACAGGTTAGTATTTCTATTTCCTAACTGATCTGCGTGCTGTTTCTGATCATCAGCACTAGATCTTGATAAATTTCCTGTGATACACAACACAAAGGGTCTCTATTGTGTGCGGTGCCGCTAATTTTCATTCATTATGATCTTGCCTAATTTTAAATGACGATGTGATTTGCTGCCTCCACTGCCTCCCAATCAATATCAAGCTTCTCAATCAACATCAGTCGTGAAAAACACAAGTCTTCTATTACAATGGAGAGAAGAATTTTCTTAATTCTTGTGATAATAAGTCCCCACCAGAGCCATGTGACGCCATGAAAACTCATAGACATAAAATTTTTTATGTGTAGTACTAGCACTATTGATTTGGTTGCAGCAAACCATTTTGGAAGCCTCAATTTTGGCAATTTTAACAGCGCCATTTTGCCATTTTGAAACCGGATGTGATTCCTTTTGGACGGGAGCGTGAATTGAAGATCCAGGGAGGAGCGAGGGGTGGAGCTATGGGTAAATATGACCGCATCTGATGAGGATAGCCACGCCCCCAAAAGCATATCTGGGGTCTGGGGGCCGTAGGTCCCCGGTCGGGTCCAGGGTAGAACCCCTTTGGGGGGACAAGGGGAGCGAAGCCCACAGAAGCTCCTGGTTTATCATCATTTTTTCCATTTAAAAAGTACAAAAGATTTATACTTTCATGAACATCATTTTAGTGATAAACATGGCCAATTCTGAACATTTTTACCCACCTGACAACATAACAGACTCCTGTTAAAACTATATTACATATACTCCTGTCAAAACTGTACCACTGACTTCTGTCACGATAATGACTTAGTCAAAATATGTCACTCATAATCATATGTCCGTGAGCATCAACAGTAACACAAAGAGAATCAGTCTTATGATACATCCATGTGAAATATATGTGAAAAACCGTCGGTGTTTGATTTCCTTGATGGGCCTTTTATTGCATTAATAATAAATATTATTTATTTCCCACATATGTTAATGGACTGTAAACAAACACATCACTTATGAAAAAGATATATATTTGATCGACATTTTCAATACATGAATGATTATAAAACATATTTTTGCTTTTCATTTTTGCAATGTCTTTACAGCCTTTATTGAATCAATTACATATTATTAACAAGGGAACCAATACAAAGCATTAATATTTTAGGTTTAAGGCCAGACCTTCACCAACTCTGATTAGATAACTCTGATAGGGTTAATTCAACTCTGATAGATTAATTTTGTTGATAAGCAGTGCCTTGATTGGAAAATGGCATTTTCGCTTTTTTTGGGAGTACTGCTCCCATAAGCGTTGAATTGGCTAAGGTTACTGAAGGGCTTTCACTGGCTACCACAGAAGGAATGCCACAGAAAACTCAAATCGCAGCAGCTGCAGTATTTAAAAGGTAACGTCACGCACACAGTGGTCAATAGCTTTCATGCATTTACCATATCTGAATTTGCAAGCCAGCCATTGACCATATTTACCCCAAGCTGAGGTCTGTAGCTGCTACGAAGCAAGTAAAACTTAGCCAGGCCTTCTTTGCGTGAGCTGGTGGGACAAACCACAAGCTTGCAATCAGATGCCACAGCTTAAGTTTTAAAAAAAAACATAGCTTAAGGGCCAAAGTAGCTCACCTAGCTAATCTCCTAATCTCGCTTCATCATTGCTATAACTCTAAAGCAATTACCTAGCTCCTCACTGACCTAACGTTGCAGGATCCGACCCTCGCGACCACTTTCCCTGCGATGTCTGAGAGAAGACATAACTTGGTAAAGTAAAAAACATACAAACATAGCGAGTTTTACAGACAATTAGGAATTCATTGAGTCATAAAGTTGTAGATTAGCTAACATTTTATGGATAAGTTAACAGAAATGCAATCAAGATCGAATTCAAAGACAAGCCTCACATATTCAGCTTAAAAAAATGTATGACCCCTCACGCTCCCCTGTTACTACAAAATACATAATAAAACTGCAATAGTCACTCAATGCAAAGGAAGAGGAGATTGCAAGAAGACAAGTCGACAGTCCATGCCTCTACGCTTCTGAACATGCAAAGACAGACCAATCAGTGACCGTGCCTTATGAACCTCTCTTCCGTTCCAAAACTGGGAATGATTCATTTATAAATGGTGCTCGTGAAGCCATTGAACTCAGTAAAAAATCTTTTTTTTTTTTTCACGAGGACGAAAAAGTCGGAATTCTGACTATAGACGGAAAAATCACATGCCTGATTCTAGTCTGTTTGAGACTATAATTCACAATAATGAACATCATGATATATCGTAGGAGACTTCAAACTTGCAATTGATACCATAATAATGTGGAAAATCATTATTGAAATAATAAATCAGGTGGGAGAAAATGGTCATTTTCTCAGACTTCTAAAGCATTGAACTTCCCTCTGCAACCACCAACGTCGCCATCTGGTGGCCGTCAAATAGACTTCCACAATGGCTTCACTTTTTAGACCCGGGTCCTGCATCCATCTTTTTATACAGTCTATGAGTGGAACTCAGCTCAGTTTGCTATTTTAATCCTAGAGACATACCAAATATCAACAAAATAAACAAAAATTTCTTCTGGAAAAAATTGATTCAGGCAGGTGGCGGCATCTAGTGGCCAATTGTGGAACTGGAAGGCCCTCAAAAACACGTTGTTCAATCTGAAAGTGTGCATCTACCCCTCTTCAGATGGTGTTCACCAGGTCTAAGTAATTGGGACAATGAATTGTGTCAAAAATAACTTATGCTGCTGGTGAAAATCCTAAAAATGCCAAAATTTGACTCTGATTTTCATGCTGTTACAGGCCAGCTTCAGAAAAATTTTATTTTAGATTGAGTCACTGTCTACACAAAACTGTATCACAGTTTCCGCCTCGCACTGCGGCAGTAGAGATATATCAGAGAGAGCAGGTGATCGTAGTGGTCCGAAGTGGGCTGTATCAAGAGAGGTATGAGATTTGGCATGACAAGCCTACAAGCAGGAATCACCCCCTTTCCGATGCGCATCCATTCAGGAGGTAAAAACCCCTGTTAATTTAGCCAAAAAATGACAGGGTTAAAAAGGGGCAAAAAGGTCGAAAATAAGCCCAAAGCGATATCTTGGGTGGGGCTAATTTTTCAGATCTTTGGTTTTGGCTGTGAAGGAGTCCAACTGGGCCGAGTTATACCTACCAAAATGAATCCGATCCCCTGACCCCCACCTCAGCGTCTCCTGCATGGCTCTCTCGTTGGGTGACTCTTAATGCTTAGAACTAAAATGACACCTTATCTTTTTTATTGAGTCTTTCATTAACTCAGATGTAAAATTATCTACAGTGGGAGATTCAGAGAATTCAGAAGCTGTTGAGACTTCTTCTCTAATGAATAATTATTACCATCCTCGTAATTTCACATTGCAGCCTAGTTATCTCTTTGTCAGTATGTTTTCTTGATCATTATAAGCTGTACTTTGGTCTTGATTGGGCCTTTTCACTCAGTGAATGGTTTGATTGCTCATCAGGCACACAAGAACAGGTTGAGTGTCACCCTGCGCTTGAAGAGGAAGGTACAGCCCACTCTTGACTCCACATCCCAGTTCTCCATCACTGGCATTTTAGGGTTGCTGTGGTGTTTTAGGGGTACTGTGGTGAAATATATGGGGTCCTCTTTTGACAGAAATAAAACAATCTTTTCTCAAACTACAAACGGGGGTTTACTGAAGTTACAGGAACACAGAGAGAGAGGGGGGGGGGGGGGGGGATTATGGATCACACAGAGCATAAAGTCCTATAATAGTTGACTTAATCTCTTCTTCGGCAGCAGAATGTTGTACCAAACGTTGCATCACCATCATTGTGATATAGCTGATGTAGCCATGAGAAAACAAAACATATTTGGCTGCTTGTGACCATCAGTTCTTAATTCCCTCTGCACACCTCCGTAAAGAACGACATGTACTGACTGTGGGCATAATTTACTATGGTATTGTGTCACATTTGTTAATACATTATGTCTGGCCTGTATGAGAGACATCTAATTTAAATTTTTAATTGAATCACTTAAGATCCATGGTTGCTTCAACCTGACTTAACTGCCATTTATACTTGCAGCGATTTTCTTCTGAAAATCCGCTTTAAATGTTTTTTTTTTCTTTCCAACTCACCTCTGTGGTGTCTGGAAGTCTATAAAGAAACGATGCCCACGGCAAATGCAATTAGAACACGGTCAGTCAGACCACAATTTAACACAAATAGATTTAACAAACCGAGTTTATGGACTGAATTTTTCTCCGGGATGTTCTGCTAATAGATTTTCAGTTATAAACGAGACAGACGTTTTAATGCACGGAAAAAAAACTACTGGAGGCTGGTAAAGGAATTTTCATTATCTGCTACTGATTAAACCAAATCATTTGATCACATTCAATAAAACGTGCAAACCATATTCAGTTCTCTTGCTGAGTGTATGTCTGTGAGTGTGCGTGCGTGTACGTGCATGCGTGCGTGTGTGTGTGTGCGCAAGCGTGTGTGTGTGCATGTGTGCTTATTGACCGCTTCACCTACCTTGGCTCCACCCTGTCCTCACACTGCTCCCTTGTGTTATGGCCCCAATTTGTTATTACATTTATAACACAACAGCAACAGCAAGGGATGACAAACACAGTTTTAACAACTAAAACACATTTAATTTTTAACAAAGACAAAGACTAATAACAACCTACAACTAAAGACCAAGATTGATAAATAAGAAAAAACAGAAATAATTACGGTCCCTTTTTAGTGGGGTGGCTTGGTGATGTCCTGGATGAAGAAAATGCTCAAACACGGGCAAAGAAATCCACAAAAGAAACGTCACAGGTCTTGAACGGAATGGCAGGTCTGGTCATCTTCTTGCAATTTCTCCTACTACTTTACTGTCTCAATTCTTTTCCTTATATACTCTCTTTCAGACCCCACCCACATTTAGACCTCTTTTTTTTTTTTTTCTGAGACTTGCCCCAGACATGTTCAGGACATGTCTAAACATGACTCCAGTCTGAGCTTAACAAAAAAAAGGTAAATACTGCCATCTAGTGGCCTATATTCATATTACACTTGACACCGAAAAATACACCCGCATCAACAAAGCCTCATCAGCCTTCCGACGCCTGCGCAGTACACTTTTCGAAAACTGTGACATGAAGGTCAGCACCAAGGTCACTGTCTACAACGCAGTTTGTGTCTCAACTCTATTATATGGAGCGGAAACATGGACTCCATACAGACGGCATATCATGAACCTGGAGGGCCCCCACATCCGCTGCCTTCAGAAGATCTTAGTTTGTCTTGGGAAGACTGTGTCCGACATATTGAAAACCTGGACAGAACCAACTCCATCTGTTTGGAAGCAGCTGTTGCCAAAAGACATGGACGGTGGAGAGGACACACCTGCCGCCTGCATGACTATCGCCTGCCCCCGGCAGACAAGAGGCGCTACAACGACTGCACCAAAGACCTTCTAAAGCACACTGCCATCAACCCCACGCAGCTTGAAACTCTGGCACTCGACCGGTCAGCGTCGCAGGTCACGTTCCAGAGAAACCTCTCATATACACGACAGCAATCAGCAGAGAAGGACCAAGAGACGTGCCCAGCGACACCAGAGGGCAGCCCGCATTCCCCCTACGTTCGGGCTCCCCTGCCCTGACTGTGGGCGGATGATCGGCTCACGGATCGGCCTCGACAGCCACCTTAAGTGGCACCGGTGGCAATGTCGCTGAACCCCTCCCCCACCCCCACCCTGAAGCAAACGTCATCATCGTACACGATGGACAGCTAAGAGTGTGCTTATTGCGCAGATTCTCGGTGCGGCAGCTGTTTGAATGTGTCCCACAGAACTATACTGTTAGCTGTACCCCAGCTGAAACCATTTACAGTGGGAACGTCAGGATGATTGACATGTCGTTCCGCCCATGCATGCATGCTGATCTATGTACTGTTTAGATGAGTCCCTTGTGCTGTCCCGGAGTTCACATTAAAAGCCCCAACCTGCCCTGCTAATCTTCTCCATAGGCTCAGTCCGATCACAAATTTCTTCTGCATATAAATTCTTTCTCAAAGGATGGTTTCCATGCTCCTTGTTCAATCACCGAGGCGAAACCCCTTAAACCTTTTTTTCCCCTCCTCATTCAATAGATTGGAATCTTCTTAATGATGGTGGACCTTCAATCAATCTTCAGATCAGACACGAGTGGTTCATCTCAATTCTCATATTTGATATTTCCTCACTTGAATTGGAAGTAGTTCAGGATCCACCATCTTGCTGGCTATCTCAAAGCGAGAGCTGTCCCCCAGGAACACCTTCAGCTGAAAGCAATCAGCTGATCGGCAATGACGGGCACCGGCAGCAGATTCGGGCGTGTACTGTTACTGCAAATGGACATCGCTGCACGTGACGCTTCAGAGGAGAGAGAATCTCATATCTCTAAAAACATATTTCCTCATTTCCTATCTCCTCGCCTCATTTCTTTACATCTCTGCCTGCATCCCGAGGGAAAGGGACTCAGATGCAAGGAAAAAACACATGTCTGGAAAATGTGAGTATAATTTAAGAGAACTGAGATGCACGCAAGGTATGAAAAATAAGAATCAGAACCAAATGACTGGAATGAACCACATGCTCCCCATCAACTCACAGGGGAACAGTCTCCATCCAGAATACTATTACCATTTACACACCATTTTCATAATATACCTCTGAACTATCGGAACAGCCTTCCCAATGTCTAGACAGTGAATTTTGTCAGAGACTGAATCTCTTCAGGTTAAAGGGCTTTCTCTTCCTTATAACAACAAACATGTATGTTGTGTATGTCCTGTGAGCCAGGAAAATATTCCGGATGATTTATTCATGACTTTTGCTTATTGATTCAATCCCACGATTTATAAGTACTCGTATCTGATCTATAAGTTTATGTAGAAAACCAACTGACAGGTTGTCAGCTGAGGTACATAAAACCTATCTCGTGTTTAGGCATATGAAACATGGCAATGTATGCTGATATAGTACACTGCAGCTGCTGCGGTCAAATTAATAGAATAATTATTTAACTAGCCGACACCCCTGCGATGCACGGGCTGTATGCGTGGGCACGATAACAGCTGATTGAATTAGCCGGTTTTACCCAAAAAAACAGCTTCAAAATGCAGTTTTCATTTCATAATTTGGTATTTTATTTCTGTTATCTAAAACTAAGCCCCTTTTAAAAGAGGCTTATAATCCATTTACATTGTTTCCCCGCAGTTTCTGTTGTGACTGCTGCTCAGGGCTTCTTAGGTTAATAAATAAATAAATTGTGGTCATTAGGTAGGGGGTTCAAAATGTGGCCAAAATTATGTGACAGTTGCACTTTTGGAAAGAGATTTCGAGGGTGGGTTTGTCTGCCACCGGTGCCAGCTAATTGAACATCTGGAGAGCAAGATCCTTGATCTTCAGGGCCAGTTGGTGGCGCGACATAGTTCACAATCAGTAGAGTTCCTACAGGAACTAAGTAGTATGTCGTTTAGAGAAATGGTGTGTACTCCGAAGCAGGGTGGTACAGGGATCCCAGAGCAGGCAGGGAGAGAAAGTTGCGTGACTGTAGGTCGACAGCGCAGGAAAGGGCGTGCACGCCGTATAGCGACAGCTTCTCCAGTGGTTGAGGTGTCCAACCGATTCCGGCCCTTGCAGAAACTCGAATTGGCCCCTGACCCTGAGAGTGAGGGGACTGATGAGCAGCAGGGCACCCTGTTAGCCTCTACCCCTCAGAAAAGAGAGTTATTGATAGTGGGGGACTCAATACTTAGAGGAATAGAAAGCTTAGTCTGTTCGCGCGACAAGGAGTCTGGTACGGTGTGTTGCCTGCCTGGTGCCCAGGTAGGAGACCTCCTGGAGTGTGCAGACAAGCTCCTGGCCAGAGCGGGGAGGGATCCCGTTGTCATGGTCCATGTTGGGACAAATGACATAGGTAAGGGTAGGTTTGAGGTTCTGCAAGGCAAATTTGTGGAATTACCTGAGAAGCTTAGAAGCAGATCCTCAACGGTAGTGTTCTTCGGGATTCTACTGGTACCAAGTGCAAGCAGAGGAAAGCAGTATTTTATCTGGAGGTTTAGCACGTAGCTACAAACCTGGTGTTTGAAAGAGGGGTACATGTTTATGGGGCACTGGAATTTTTTCTGGGACAGGGGTGACCTGTTCAAGCCTGACGGCCTGCACCTGAGCCGGACGGGTACCTTTGCCAGTGTATGTTGAGGGTAGCACAGGATTATTTAAACTAGGCACTTGGGGGGAGGGAGGCTAGAGAGTGTTATATAGAAGGGAATGCAGACTGCCCCGATCGAAGTTGACTGCGTTACATGCACTATTGATGATATTTTTTTAAGCAACAAAGGGTAGTGGGGGGCTTGAAACAGTGGCCGCATGGGAAATCAAGGGGGAGCATTAATAATAACCTGAAATGTTTTTATTTGAATGCAAGAAGCATAAAAAAGAAATTTCCAGAGCTTGAGGCCATTATGATTAGTAAGGGCTATGACATAGTTGGGATTGCAGGGACATGGCGTAGTGAAGAGGATGTAGATGAATATAATATAGAAGGTTATAAGCTCTTTAGGAAGGATAGATGTAATAGGCGAGGAGGGGGTGTAGCAATCTATGTGAACGAGAATATAAATGTGAGGAAATTACCGAAATTGAACATTCCTTGCCCTGTGAAGATATCTGGGTCAGGCTCACTGGCAAACACCAGACAGGTTTAAACATAGGAGTATGCTATAGACCACCAGTTTTGGACAGTACAGTCAATGAAATGCTTTTTAAGAGGATCACGCAAGCTTGTAGAGGTGGAGGGACTATTATTATGGGAGACTTAGGTTATCCTTGTATCGATTGGGAAATGGTGAAAGGACAGGGTAGGTGGGAGGAATAATTTGTAGATGTTATAAATGATAATTTTTTGGTGCAGTATGTTAATAAACCTACAAGAGAGACGGCAATTTTAGACGTAGTGCTCTGTGATGACCCAGATAGAATTAGCAATGTTGAGGTACTGGAGCCACTTGGGACAAGTGATCACTCTGCTGTTAATTTTGATGTTTCATGGGAAGTTAAAAAGGTGTATTCAAAAAAAAAAAAGTCAATTTTAGGCGAGCAAACTTTGACAGGATGCGCTCATATCTAAGTGAAATAAAATGGGAGACACTCCTGGACTGTGAGTCCGTAAATGAGATGTGGGAAAGATTTAAGGGGGTTTTACTTAAATCACAGTGCAAATTCATTCCAAAGGTGTCCAAAAGTTAGCTGAAAAAGCAGAATCCTCAGTGGATGACCAAACGTATTTGTAAGATTTTGAGGGAAAAGAGGAATCTTTATAAGATGTACATAAAGGATTACAATGAGAACTCTTAGGCTGAATACTGTAAAATGCAGGCTGTGATCAAAAAAGAGCTGAGGAATGCTAGAAGACTGTATGAAAGACAAATGGCACAGGGGGCAAAAACTAAACTTCTTTCAGTACTTTAGCAGAAAAAGGAAAGTTAAAGAGCAGGTTAAGTGCATAAAGAATAAAACTGGATCGCTGCTATATGATAACAAGCATATTGCGGATGCCTTAAACAGTTACTTTGTTGAGAATTTTACCTCAGAGGGCAATTTGGCCCGAGGCCATGTTAAATCTTTATTATAAAGATTATTAGCAGAAATTGAGGTAAGGGATAACAAAGTATTAGACAAGTTGCATAAACTAAAGGCAGATAAGGCGGCTGGTCCTGATGGCTTATATCCTGGAGTTGGTGAGATCATCTTTAAGCCGCTATCCGCCATCTTCATACGGACTTTAGAAACTGGAGAAATACCAGATGATTGGGAACAGGGCAATATAATACCAATATATAAGAAAGGGGACTGTACCGAGCCAGGAAACTACAGGCCAGTCAGTTTAACTTGCATTGTGTGCAAAACATTGAAATCTATCATAAAAGATGAGCTGGACTTATTTCTTGAACGTAACAGTATCTTGAGGGATAGCCTACATGGTTTCCTTAAGGGAAGGTCATGACTGACAAACCGTCTGGAATTTTTGAAGAGGCCACCAGAACTTATAGCCAGAGAAGGGCTTATGACATCATATACTTGGATTTTCAGAAAGCATTTGATACAGTACCGCATAAGAGAGTAATTTTTAAAATGAGCTCCATTGGAGTTACAGGCGGTATTCTGGAGTGGATTCAAAACTAGTTACAGGACAGAACACGAAGAGTAGTGGTCAGTGGTATCTCATCTGAGCTAGGTATGGCGGGGAGTGGCGACCCCCAGGGATCGATCGAGCAGATTAGTTAAATTTGAAGATGATATTAAATTGGGGGGTTTGGCAAATAGTTTAGATTCCACTAAAGTGGTTCAGGATGATTTGGATAGAATCCAGAATTGGGCAGAAATGTGGCAAATGAAATTTAATGTAGCAAAATGTAAAGTTGTACATGTAGGTAATAAAAACATTAGACGGGATTACTTCATGGGAGGTTTAAAACTGGAATGTGCTGCACACAAGAAAGATCTGGGAGGGATTGTTGACCAAACCCTCACAGGTTCTAGCCATTGTGCCGTAGCAGTTAAAAAAGCCAATCGGATGCTGGGATACATTGCCAAAAATATTGAGTACAAAGCTAAGGAGATGATGCTTCTTTTGTACAACACATTCGTCAGACCACATCTAGAGTATTGTGTACAGTTCTGGGGACCATACTTTAAGAAAGATATAGCAGCTCTAGAAAAAGTTCAGAGAAGAGCCACTAAGCTAATTCCAGGTATAAAAGATGAAAGCTATGAGAAGAGGCTGAAGATCCTTCATCTCTTTAATCTTAGGAAAAGGAGACTAAGGGGTGATTTGATTGAGGTCTTTGAATATGTTAAAGGGATTAACAAAGAGAATTATGAAGGATTCCTTCGACCAAGTGTTGTGAGTAGAACTCAGGGTCACAAATGGAAGTTGACCAAAGGTAAGTTTAGCACTGATATTTGGAAATATTTATTCACTCAAAGAGTAATTTCAATGTGGAATAGCTTGCCTGACCATATTGTTGAGGCAGAGACCTTAGGGGTTTTCAAGAGCAGGCTTGACTTAAAGCTAGATACCATTGAGTCATTGAGTATCTGAAGGGATATATTCACAATAGTATAAAGAAACTGGCGAACGTAGTTGGGCTGAACGGCCTGTTCTCGCCATTCATGTTATGTAATGTTATGATATGTTATAACTAAGTTCGAAACCTGGTGCATCGTCTTTGTCCCACAGTAGAACCGCTGCATGCAGAAAACAGCATTATTCACAGTGGTTTCGAAGGAGATGTGTGAAATTACGCAAATCGCCAACTCAGTAATAACATATAGATTAGCCAAGGTACAAAACCCAATACCAGTGAAGTTGGCACGTTGTGTAAATCGTAAATAAAAACAGAATACAATGATTTGCAAATCCTTTTCAACCTCAAAAGGATTCAACCTGTTTTCAATTGAATACACTGCAAAGACAAGTTACTTAATGTTCGAACGGGTAAACTTTGTAATTTTTTGCAAATATTAGCTCATTTAGAATTTGATGCCTGCAACATGTTTCAAAAAAGCTGGCACAAGTGGCAAAAAAGACTGAGTGAGTTGAGAAATGCTTATCAAACACTTATTTGGAACATCCCACAGGTGAAGGGGCTAATTGGAAAAGGTGGGTGCCATGATTGGGTACAGAAGCAGCTTCCCTGAAATGCTCAGTCATTCACAAACAAGGATGGGGCGAGGGTCACCACTCAGTGAACAAATGCATGAGCTGATTGTCTTACAGTTTAAAAACAACATTCCTCAACGAGCTATTGCAAGAAATTTAGGGATTTCATCATCTACGGTCCGTAATATCGTCAAAAGGTTCAGAGGATCTGGAGAAATCACTGCATGTAAGCGACAAGGCCGAAAACCAACATTGAATGCCCATGACCTTCGATCCCTCAGGCGGTACTGCATCAAAAACCGACATCAGTGTGTAAAGGACATCACCACATGGGCTCAGGAACACTTCAGAAAACCACTGTCAGTAACTACAGTTCGTCGCTACATCTGCAAGTGCAAGTTAAAACTCTACAATGCAAAGCGAAAGCCATTTATCAACAGCACCCAGAAACGCCGCCGGCTTCGCTGGGCCCAAGCTCATCTAAGATGGACTGATGCAAAGTGGAAAAGTGTTCTGTGGTCTGACGAGTCCACATTTCAAATTGTTTTTGGAAACTGAGGACGTCGTGTCCTCCGGACCAAAGAGGAAAAGAACCATCCGGACTGTTATAGGCGCAAAGTTCAAAAGCCAGCATCTGTGATGGTATGCGGGTGTATTAGTGCCAAAGGCATGGGCAACTTACAGATATGTGAAGGCACCATTAATGCTGAAAGGTACATACAGGATTTGGAGCAACATATGTTGCCATCCAAGCAACATCTTTTTCATGGACGCCCCTGCTTATTTCAGCAAGACAATGCCAAGCCACATTCTGCACGTGTTACAACAGCATGGCTTCGTAGTAAAAGAGTGCGGGTACTAGACTGGCCTGCCTGTAGTCCTGACCTGTCTCCTATTGAAAATGTGTGGCGCATTATGAAGCATAAAATACGACAACAAAGACCCCGGACTGTTGAACAACTTAAGCTGTACATCAAGCAAGAATGGGAAAGAGTTCCACCTGAAAAGCTTCAAAAATTGGTCTCCTCAGTTCCCAAACGTTTACTGAGTGTCGTTAAAAGGAAATGCGATGTAACACAGTGGTGAAAAGGCCCCTGTGCCAACTTTTTTGCAATGTGTTGCTGCCTTTAAATTCTAAGTTAATGATTATTTGCAAAAAAAAAAATAAAGTTTCTCAGTTAGAACATTAAACATATTGTCTTTGCAGTGTATTCAATTGAATATAAGTTGAAAAGGATTTGCAAATCATTGTATCATGTTTTTATCTACGATTTACATAACGTGCCAACTTCACTGGTTTTGGGTTTTGTAATATGTATTTAAAACCCTGACATACACCAGCCCTTCTGTATTCCTCCTCACTTAACACTTCACAGTTAACACTGAACACTGATTGCCTTTGCTCACTGCCCTTGTAACCGCAGCATTAATTCCAATTATAGAGTTGATAAGGGACTGTTGAGGGCCCTGAAGTTGGAAAAAAAAAAAAAAGGGTTTGTGGAGTCAGTTTGTAGATTACAGCCCCTGCCCAGAATTTTCTCGTTGATCCATTGAAACGGAGTCGGGTAAATGTATGCTTTCACCTCTCGAAGGCACGTACTCTAAAGCATCCATGAAATAACCCAGGCAGAGCTGAAAGGAATCTGTTCCTAATGCAGCCTGCCTGGCAAAACACAGCTGTAATAAAAAGAGCTTTTTCTACTCCCATTCAATATGAGAAATATCTCCGCATTAACCTGCTACAGAACAGAAATGCCTGCCGCCAGCACTGAGATGTGATTTCCTGGAAGAGTGCTTTCTGGAGACTAATTATATTTAAGATCTCCTTTCAGATAAATGTACACTTAAAGTGAAATGTTTCTCTCTCTCCCTTTTATTCACATTGCTTTCATTCGGCTTGGAGAACAGGCACAGGCCATACTCGCATACTTACTCACCATACTGCCTGGTCTCCTATAGTAAGCATTCATAGTATGCAAGACTTTATGAAAAATCTGGTCTTTTTGAACAAAGACTGGAGGCTTTTTTTCCTGGTGTCAATGCAGCTGGTAAAAATATCTCATCTAATGAGCTGTTTTGTTGCATTATACGCATATCAGGTTCAGAGTCAAGATTCACTTTGCCTCCTGGTGATACTACCGGGATAATAAGTGTCAATTCATCATGAAATTTCAAAAATTAGATGCACCAGCATGGTCAACTGTGCATATAAAACACTATTTATTGGAAACTGGGCAGTATTCATATGAACAAAAAATTTTCCCTCTCAAACCAAATGAGCAGGAATATTTGCATGTCACATTTATTTTCAATTAATTCACCATAAAATTATCTCTTCATCATGTATGCGCAGGATATACTTTGATGAAGATGATCAATCATGGCAGGTAAGTCTGATATTCACCTAACCTGACTAATCTCATAATTACCTAACAAATGAGTTATACTGGATTTTCTCAGGAATTACTTCGGCCATCCATTCATTATCTATACTTTTTCTTCCTCATAAGGGTTGCAGGCTGGAGCCTATCCCAGCTGACTCTGTGCTAAAGGCAGGGACACTCTTTGGACAGCTCACCAATCCATCACAGAACACACACCATTCACTTACTAGTTGACATAAATTCTGCTCCTGCACAGGCCCTTTCTGAATACGGCTGAGCACGCCGGCCGAATGGTGTGATGTAAAATGTGATCTACGTGAGGAGGATTCCGAATTCGGCTGTGTGCAAGTGTCCCGATCCAAACCAGGAATCAAATACGGAGGAAGAGTGAAGTCCAATACTCGGGTTTGTTGACAGTAACACAGTAGACAGAGCGACACAGGCCAGAAGAGAATAAGACAGTTTAGTTCAGATGTAACGGGCAAAGCAGTGTGGGTGTAACCTATGTTTGGCCACTGGCTTTCCGGAACAGCTGCCAGAGGAAGTGTACGCTTTACCAGAGCCCAGCTGTCAGAGGACAGGATGGAGAAAGATATCAGGAACGCAGTCGCAATCCTGATGAAGGCAGAAGGCTTGGGAGCTTGTTCCTAATAATCTGGGTGGAGGAACAGACTGACAGTAGATGAACAAAAGCTCAGTCCTAATCCTGGGGACCTAGAATAAGGCTTGGGAGCTTGTTCCTTATAATGTGGGCAGAGGAACAGACTGAGAGTAGATTAATTAAAGCACGATCTTAATCCTGGAGATTGAGAATAAGGCTTGGGAGCTCGTTCTTAATAATCTGGGCACAGGAGCAGACTGAGAGTAGATGAACAACAAGGCAGTCCTGACCCTGCGGACGGAGAATAAAGCTTGGGAGCTTGTTCCAATCAACAGAGCAAGGAAGAGAACTTCCATAAATTAGCATCATTAAAGGTTAGATTTTAATTTCAAAAAACAAAAAGCTTTACTACCAAATACTGACTGGTGCTAAAGTGTAC
Source organism: Gymnothorax reevesii (assembly GCA_029721435.1). Lineage (NCBI taxonomy): Eukaryota > Metazoa > Chordata > Actinopteri > Anguilliformes > Muraenidae > Gymnothorax > Gymnothorax reevesii. The sequence continues at coordinate 16,155,118 of CM056582.1, read as the reverse complement.
ATATTAACTGACAATTCAGCAACCCGTAAACTCTAATGAGGGGGTGTAAATACATTACGCACACGTGAGGAGGGGTAACTATGAGATGTGACACAGCCGGGGTGAAGGTCACACACACAATGCAAACCAATCACAGGCAACGTTACTTCCGAGAGACACAGGAGTTGCTGAAGGGGAGGAAACAGAGGGCGTTCACACGAGGGCTGTGAGGGCCAGCCGAGGTCTGCTCTGAACCCGCTGCTGCGGAGCGTCATTCACTCATCTCTCAAGATAAGGATCTGTATATCAGGGGAAGGACCTTCTTTGATCGAAAGCCCCTGAGAGGGGGCAGACAGAGAATAAATAGGGGAAGAATGAGGGACAGAAAGACCGTTTTTCTTTAGAGATAAAGAGATGAGTAAAGGCGTGTGTTGCAGTACGTACACAAACATGTTTCTGCTACTCCTCCTAGTTTGCTATGTTTTCTATTTATTGCCATGCTTTACAAATGCAAAGGTTTTCCGGAGCTTTCCGAACCCGTGTGGTCATATCCATCACAAAAGCATGATCTTTTTCGGCATTCTTCAGCGCCATAAAAAGGACTGAACGTCAGCGCTGAGTCCTGTAGATTTCTACAATCCCTCTAACGCATTAGGATGCATTGTTTTCAAACAGATTATTTAATCATGTCACTGATGAACACTGACCACTCGTACCTCATAATCCTGTAAACAAATGGATGTTTTGTGGATGTTGTTTTTATCTCAAGGCGTGATGGCATCACCTGTTTGACATCAGCTTGGGAAGCCGGGGCACGGCGCATCGGAAAAAATTATTTTGTTGATTTTCTCGCACTGTTCGTAAGCAAGCTAACCATTATGTACTGAGCATAAAGGGGTGGGTGTTGTGTGTATAAACAAGGCATCAGATCCTGGCCACTACTGTCACATTTTTGGTGAGACACATTTTTTTAAAAAGATGCAAGTGATTCACTGAGCCCCGGTGCCAGGGGTGTGGATCAGTTTCCAGGGCACAGTGAATCACTCAATAAAGTGAAGTGACTTTCATTCATTTAATTTTACCAAATTTATTTAAACACTAACCTTGTTAAAGGCGCTGCACAGGCTTTCTCATTATAGATGGACAAAATGACTGTCTGGCTGTAACATCTGCAATGAGTCTGGGTGAGCACACTGAACTTCTTACTTCTAAAATGAGTTATCATTAAAAAGGAGTCAGGGCCTTGTGTTTGATCGAATACCGCACAGGGGCGCAGTGAATCACATGGTTGGGGCTGAATGAATCCCTTTTCCAGTGCTTCACTCTGCCCTGATTCACTGTGCCCCATGTGCACTCAGTGACCTAAACTCCTGGTCCATGCTGCTTTTGTTCTGAGCAAACACCCATTCAGTAATAATGACAAATAAACACCTAACTACTGCGTCATGTTTTGATTTATACTTCTGGGTGGTCTACAGGATATGGCCTACAAACTAAATTGGTAGAAATTTACTTTTGATGCCTAAAAACATACTTTATCTTGCTGTTTTTGCAAGAAGTGATTCTGAAGATACCAAGTGAGCTTTGTTAGATGGGAGGTCCCCAAACACAGAAAGTGATGATGTCATTTTGGTATTCCCCCTGTCAGTTCTGAAAAAAAATGCCCTGATTCACTGTGCCCCTTCATTCGCTGTGCCCCGGCTTCTCCTAAATAAGTTTTTTTTCCCGCTTTTTTTTCCCTGATATCACCTCGCTTTCTGGGGTTCAAACTGCCCCTGCCCTACCTTTTTTATGCATATTGCGGGCATCATAATCAGAAGGAGTGTAAATAAATTATAACGCTAACAAGAAACAATTTCTCCTCCTGTGTTTTCAGTTTCGTGCGGGTCAAAAATTACTTGCAAATTTCTGCTGTTTTCATTTGCATTTTTTGTGCAGTCTCTACTTTTTCGGAAATGAGGTTGTATTTTCACTGCCACATTTTGACGGTCATATTATGTCATAAATTAAAACACTTATTTATTTTGTTTCCGCTAAGCCTCGGGGGGAGGCGGGTTGGCTGTTATGCTTCACAGCTCCAGAGTGGACAGTATAATCAGGGACCGGCCTGTAGTGCTACAGGCCGTTAATCAGAGAGCACCGGCAGCGGTGTTTAATTCCCCTGCACCCTACAGCAGCCACCGTAGAGTCTTATCTTGGCTCTGCAGAATGGCACCGAAGCTCGGCAATCTTTGCTCGGCTGCCCTCGGGGCAAAGCCGCTGCTCGGCTTTACAACCTGACTATAACAGGATCGTAGATTATCCGCTCTCTGCGATCTCGGCACGAAATCTGTTTCCAAACCCGGGAGAAACTCGGACCCCTCGAGATGTTTGCATGATAAAATTCCCCGTGAGTCTGAATTCTGCGAGCACAAAAGCTTTTTTTTTGTCCACTATGATTTCTTTTGGTTTTGCGTCGTTCTCCCGCAACGCCAAACTCCATCTTCAACGCCTGTCACATACAGCGTGTCTTTCAAGAAGTAGCTAAAGTTGTTATTCCTCTTTTCTGTGATTCAATTCATGTGCAATATCTTTAGCTAAAATGTCTCCCTGCGACCTGCTGAGCAATTATTTGAGCATTAAGGAATAAAACTTTTTTGCATCAGTCATTCTGTGGATGATAGTCTGAGTTAAACTTAAGGTTGGGTAAAAACTTAATGTGTAAAATTGCAGCCTTTTGGATCCAAGATCTTCAGCAGTTTCAAAAAAGCTTATGAAATTGAGGCAAAGCATTAAAATGTGGAAAAAAAAACATAAAACAATAAATACAAGTGTCCTTGTTCAGTTCTGAACGCACTGATTCTGACTGATATGCTCATGCTCACAGAATGTAGTTTACATGGCCATTTCTATAGTGATAGTAAAGCTATAATTAAAGTAAGACTTGAGTATTCATTTGCATACAAACTCATGAACATTAATTATATTACTACTCATGATGATGCACTAGATTTCTGAATGATTTGTCCTGTGTACATCACTCCCAAAATGACACTCCACAACCCCTGCTTTTAAAAAAATGTCAGTGACTTCACTGTAAAACTGTGGAACTTGTGTCATGTTTATAATCTAAACACCAGCGTGTAAAAGCTAAATGCCTGGTGATTATTTTTGTAAGGTGTTCTCATTGAAAACGCTGATGTTTATTGGATGTTGCAATCAAAGTTTTTCAGATTTCTTGAATACACTTTAAAACTGAATATAAACACTCAGACATTTTTTAGAAAGAGTTACAAAAAGTGTGTAGCAAATGTTCAGAACTTAAGCATTTGGTTTTACTGTGTTTGCGCTGCATGGTACTCTCTTGAAATGCGCTAGTTTTAGGCCTTTGAGTGATTTAAGACGGGCGGGAGGTTTTCTCTCTCAATATTGGGCCTGCGTGCTTCTGAATTTGGAAAGGTGAAATCTGCATGAATGAAATTTGAGTCGTCATTTAGAGGAATTATTAGAGTTTCAGACCCTGAAGCCGCCATTATTGGAGCTCGGGCATCTGGAGTGAGCACATTTGGGGAAACACACTCATGCAGCTGTGAGTCCACTTCACCACATGATCTACTGTATGACATACTGGTGACTGTCAGGTCCTGCAGAGCACATGTGACTTTCAGTGGCACCTCTCTCTGGGCAGCCATGCCAACAGATGGCAGAACAGGCAAAACCATTTTCCAGGTTGTTCACTGGGAGTAAAGCCTGTGCGTGCGCGCGTGTGTGTGTGTGTGTGTGTGCGTGGGTTAAGATGTCATGACATATTTTAGGAAACAGGTTATTGATCACTGATTCTCATTCTTCCTGAGGCTGATTATTAATTATCTTTAAGTCATTGTTTATAAAAAGAGAGGAGATCTTGCATCTTCAGATAAAGCTGGTATTGTGATGGCTGTTGAGTTTAAGACCCCAAACGCAGCAGCCAGAATAAAAAGGGAAAACAGCAGATGAGAGAGACACACAAATAAAATAAGTGAGACTTGCGCTTCCAACGGACCTGGATGTCGTCCGAGGGAAGGAAGTAAGGCGAGCTCGATCGGAGGAGAAGAAAGCGAAGAAACAGAAAGATTCCCTTGCTATCTAGAACTTTTCCTCCAATACGCAGCTAAGCCCTAAACAACTCTCTTACTAGAGACCTTACCGGCTGAAGTGCAAACATAACACTGACACTCGAGCAACGGAAGTGAGGCGGAACTAAGGCTTAAATAGAATCCGGGCAACGCCCCCAATTAATGCCAGCTGGCCCAGGAATCCGATTGAGAGCAAAACGATATCGTCCCAGACGAGAGCAACAAAGAAAGCTCTCAACGCCTCCAAACCATGACAGGTATATTCACATTGCCGTTTTTTTAATCGCTTTGTCTAGTATAATGAAACTGGGATCCACTTTGTCATCATCTTCACCTCCAAACCACAGCAGAAGTTTTCTTTTGCAAATGTGTTCATACCTTTTCATCGGATTCACACATTTTTCACACTCTTTTGCACAACACTTCTCTCATGCGTCATTTACATGGCCCAGACTCCACTGACTTCACTATGGTAGTCAAAAGCCAAACATCTGCTCACAGCTGAGAGAAATTACCTGCATCACTGTGAAATAACTAGTGCACCTGCATCACTCTCCTTTCAACTAATATTCAAGTGCCAATCAGTCAGCTTCCGCCTATAAAAAGCTGCCTATTCTGCGTGGGTGCCGGCAAGTATGGATCGCAGAGGGCAAAAGCAAGCAAGAGGGCGAGTGAGAGGTGGAGGCGTAAGGGGAAGAGAGGAGGTAGGTGGTGTAGGTGCCCGCCGTACACAAGTAACCAATGAAATTCGTGCTACTATCACTGACCTTGTCATCAACCACGGCCTGTCATGGCCAGAGGCAGAACAAAGGGTGTAACCCTTCTAAAGAGGAGCACAGTTGCATCTACTGTTAAGAGTTTTTCAAACGCAGAACAGGTAAGTTACACCCTGTAATATAGCAGAATACTGTGTGCAACTACGCATCATGTTGACATGGTGCATGTTACACCTCTGTACTTTACAGTAACTGTCTTTACAGATGTACTATGATTGAATTGTCAGTACATCTCTCTTTATAGAATCAACACGCTACCTCATGCAGGGGGGAGAGGAAAGATTTTCAACCCAGAGCGGTAGGCTGTCATTGTTGACCTGGTGTTGGCAAACAATGCAATTAGACTCAGAGATTCATGTAAGCGTAATAGCTGACCAGGGCACATTCAGAGGTATAAACAACGTCAGCATTCCCACAATAACCACAATTTATTTCTTCCCACAATAACTAGGGTCCTTAGAAGGCAGCACAAGGCCATGAAGCAACTATGCAAGGTGCCTTTCCAGAGGAATTCGGATGTTGTGAAAGAGGCCAGACACCAATATGTGCAGGTAAGGATATCGCAAAGTTCTACTACTGTAATGCCTTTTGATGCCATGACGATCAGCCTATACAGTAACTGTGTGTTTGTGTCTTTATCCCCAGTGTTTAGAGATTCAAGGAGCTTGAAACCGAGGGAGGCCATGTCTTCATCTACGTCGATGAGGCCGTATTCAATCTGAACAAAGTGAGGAGGAGAGAAGGAATGTCATTGGGCACAGAGCAACTATCACAAGACCGGGACAGAGGGGTGCAAATATCACAATGTGCGTGGCTATATCCAAAAATGGTGTCCTGCGCGCTATTCCAACAGTTGGCCCGTACAACGGACAGCGACTCATCACCTTCCTAGAAGCACTTTATGAGAGGCTGATCTTGCCAGAGGAGAGAGAGCTGCAGAAGCCGGGAATGTTTGTTATGATCTGGTATAATGTGGCTCTCCACCACGCTCACACTGTCAACCAATGGTGTGCAGAACATCAACAGATGATGATGCTCTTCTTTCCAGCCTCTTCCCCCTCTCTCAATCCCATCGAGGAATTCTTCAGTGCGTGGCGATGGAAGGTCTACGATCATCACCCCTAATGTCCAGATGCCATTGATGAATGTCACAACTGCTGCTGCCCAGCAAATTGGTGTGATAGAATATCTGGGGGGGATAAGGCATTCAAAAAAGTTTTTCACTGCATGCATGCATTGCGAGGGAAGATATTTTGTGCGATGTTGATGCGAGCGTGTGGCCCATTCGCCATGAGCGTGTGGGTTGATCACGTAAGACATTGTACTGTGTCATTTTTTTTCCAACCCCCTTTTTTGCAACTTTTTTTTCTACCCTTTGACTTCTACTTTTTTTTCTGTGCCCATATATGTAATTCTTTCAGTTTTGTGTGTAACAATGGCGTCAATAAAAAAATTGTTCAAAGTCTTTCTGTTTGGGTTCAATTACAGTATTTTCTATATACGCATTACGTCACTTTTGGACTTGTAGCCCAGAATACAAACCAGGATGGCCTTGTTCACACTGACAGCTGCACTCTGTTGTCAGGTGTGTTATGGTGGACAGTGGAGACTGACTCATCTGTGCTGAAGTTTGGTTGGTTGAGGGGAAATAGTGGCCTTTGCTGCCAGTTTTAAACATTTTGATGCGCTAAGGGTCTTTTGCAAACAAAATGTGTCATTTTGGGCAGAACGCTTCTCATTAGACCAATGAGTTAACTGTTTTGATTGCAAGGTTTCTGAGTTGACAGAGGGTGTAAAGCGAAAGAAAAAACTAATACAGTATGTACTTATTTACACATAAGCCTACATTTATGGAAAGCATCTGGTTGTACAGAGTTCAAATATATATAGATTTAAACCTACAACATCTGGAATTTGACTGGAAATTAAAAATAGCCACACAGCTAGTGACAGTTTTGCAGGAATTGATGTTTATCACGGCCTAATGACGAAGATTCAGAAAGCAACATCTGACACGCTGTGAATCCACATGCTCCAGCTTATCGAATTATTATTCAGTAATGACCGTCCTTCTGTGTGAAAAATGGAAATAAGCACAATTATGGCTCAGACCTTGGCACACTGAGATTCAGGGGAGAAAATAGTGGTGATTATCCTGTTTAGCGGGGAAGGGTGCGTGAGGGAGATTGCTGTGACGTGCGTAATGGTCTGAGTGTATGTCTGCATGTTCAGACTCGACTTCATAATGGTAAAACAACAGTTTGAATATAAGAATGGTGGGGAAGTAGAAACAAGGGTCCCAACTTTCCTCTCTCTTTCAAACCATTCTCTGCGATCCCTATGTGAGGCAGTCCAGATGAGTTTGATTCAGTGGGAGAAGATCTGCTGACTAACACTGCATCATAGCCTCTTTATCAGCACAGAAATGGTGTGTGCGTGTGTGTGTGTGTGTCTGTGTGTGTGTGTGTGTGTGTGTGTGTGTGTGTGTCTGTGTGTGTCTGTGTTTGTATGTGTGTGTGTGTTTATGTATAAGAGCACGTATATAGTTGATCACCCTCATTTGCACATCATTAATGATATTTGCTCATCTTCAGATCATTGCTGCACTTATATGCTGAGGACACTCTGATTTATTGACTGCTTCTTCAACTCAGCTGGTGGTATCTAATCTTCAGCACGATTTTAATTCTATTCAGAAATCTCTAATCGAGTTAAAGCTTGTTTCAAATGAGGCAAGACCAAGCTCATGTTATTCTCAAAATCTTGAAAAATAGTCTCGCATGAGGGGCCTAAATTGAGCTCTCTCCTGATTATAAATACTTTTTTTTTTGGCTGGATAGCAAGTTGACTTTTCATTCACATGTTGAAAATTTGACTAAATAATGAAGGTACAATTGGTTTCAAATACAAAAATAGGGGTTGCTTCAATTTTTAACGTAAAGTTCTAAAACCCTTAGATTCTGTTCTTTGCTCCACTCTGAGGTTCATCACTGACCCCGTCTCCCAAACCCACCATTGTGCATTATATCAGTGAATGAGACGAGGGTCACTGAAATATAGGCTACCACTGGTTTTATTTTTGTCCACGAATGTATTTAATCCAAAATCCCACCATATCTTACCTTACTGAGTGGGCGAGTGGGTTGCCATGGGACACAGTCATAGGACTTTTCATGTCTGGTATTTACATGGGTTAGAACTGAGAAGAGCAAGTCTGCTTTTTCTTTCAGCGTTCCTTATACCTTGAATCAGGAGCAAGAAGAGCTGGAAATGAATTAACTGCTTCTTTTTGGACACTTAAAACACTGGTCAAACTCTTTAAAGTAAATTGTTACTTTGGTTTTTGCATTGAAAATTCTTTTTATTATATTATCATTTTAATTTCCCTTTAATGCTGTATTTTATAATTGTTGATAATACAAGGTCTTGCCGAAGGGCGACTCTATTCTCAGTCAGGCCTCCTGCTTAAATAATCTTAATTTAAAGAGTTCTTGACCACACGTAAAATAGTTGTTAATGATATTTATCCTATCAAATAAGGACGGGTAATTGTACTGATGAGGGACGGAACAGAGTCAAGTAGGAGACCGATGCAGGATAACAGGAAGCTTCAGTCGATGAGACTCAGGGGGGCCTCGCATCTCCTCTGAGAGTCATAAAGTCTCTTCAAGTCCCCCGCGGTTCCTGTGGAGTTATAGGGTGAGAGAAGAACAGAAGGAAATGGGGGGGAGGGATATGGAATGAGACAGGTGAGGATTGTTGAATGGAGGTGTTATAAATTGGCTGGTTGGTTAGGACAACGGAGTGACTTATTTAGGCGAGGTCTGGTTCACTAACCTAAGTTTAGAACTCCATTAAAGACAGATAAAATCCCTACTGTTTTGTGAATGCGCACGTGGGGCGGCAGGGTAGCCTTGTGGTGGGTTGCTGGACTGGCAGCTGGAGAGCTGGTTAGGGAGCCTGACATACATCAGGGGAGAGGAGGTTGGGAAGCCCTCTGCCATTGGGCCCTTGAGCAAGGCCCTAAACCCCAAAACCCACTCTTTGGGAGCCCCAATTTCTCACTGTCACTCCCAACTTGAAGCCTCCCTGATTGAGATTTCTATCAGGACATCCTGGAAGAAGAGAGATTCTCACTTTCTCTCCCATGGATAAATAAAATCTAACAATATGTGTCTTAATAAGGACTTTGTGAAGGTGCCCGTTGGACTGGTCAGCTGTGCTTCTGTAAATGTATGGTGGAGGGTCGCTGTGCTTCAGTGATTTACAAGCAGTGTGCTCTCCTGCCTTTAGAGTCATCTGTCGCTGGGTAGAGACTGTCCAATGAGTGACTCCAGACAGAGCAACATTGCGGGGGGGGGGGGGGTCACATGGCGGCCTGTTGTGTGACCACAAAGCACAACTCTGCTTCCGGAACAACATCATTATACTGCACCATTGCCAATAGAATAAAGTTTAGTATATTGAATTTAGTGCTCAGTATTGTCTATGCATGTTACTGGACTCCTGACATGAATGGTGCTAATTTCCTGATAACAAAATGAACAAGTGGCGCCTGACAATTTATACCCCGCCTGAGGGAGACTTTCAAAATGATTTTCAGTTTTTTCATGACTTTGACCTTATCCTTGACCCAATTAGGTCCAAAGTTCAATCGGGTAATCCTTGGACCAGTGAACACCTCCTGAGAATTTAGTGTAATTTCTTCTGACTGTTTTTGCGCTAAAATGCTAATGGACACGCAGATAGACAAACGAATGCCACAAAACACAACACCCCTCCCTCTTTGAGCGGGGTAAAGGGCCTGAAACGACGAGTCCAGAGAATAATGGAGGACTTGACCCTGTCCTTCAAGTCCTTCTCAAGTACGGAGGCACCAAAAGGCCAAACAGTGCAGTGTTTTAGTAATTATCGAGGAACACTGCATTTCCTCTCTATTGTCAGCTACACTGACTTGACACATTCAGGCTCTGACTCTTCATAGGGAGAATAAACCCTGTTTTTCACTCACTGAGAGACAGCCAATAGAGCCATGTTTAGACTCTGGGAAAAACAGAAATGGAAAGGGTGAATGGGTCAGAATGGGTCAGGAACATTTCCTGGAAAAATGAATGTAAGAGAACAAACAGGACTGACTATTTAATTGTGCGATTAAGCCCATTTTTTCTCGGCGTTCAAAAAGTTTACTCGACATCTTGCTAATGGAAAATGAAGATAATGGGTAAAATGTCAATCCATCAGATGCAGGTAAAGCACACTGTGCGCAGTCAGTGTTAAGTACGTCTGTTCCACCCCACACAAACGGCAGCGCCAGGAGTCAGAGACCTGCGATCAGGTGCACAACGCAGGTTTTCACCTCATGTTAGTTTCCTGTTCATTTTACTGCTTCATTGCGGCATTATGGATCAAAATAAGTCTGTTTATTCTGTAGTCAATTAGTATATTATTGCAAGCTGTCGCGCAATGTTTCGTGACCTCATTTATAAATCAGCTCTGAAAAACCAATGGCTCTGCGTGGGATGTGAAATGTTGCGCTAAAGGCTGGCAACATAAATTGCACAATAACTTCATTACCTTCACTAAGGAGGTTATGTTTTTGCCAGTGTTGGTTTGTCTGAATGTCTGTCTGTCTGTTTGTGTGCAAGATAACTAAAAAAGTAATGAACAGATATGTGAAATTTTGTGGGTTGGTTGCCATTACATCAGGGATGGACCCTATTGATTTTGAATATGATCGGTCAAGCAACATGGCCGCCATAGCAGCCATCTTGAAATTCTATGACATGCGATAACTGAACTCAGCTCCCAGTGGAGTCATTCCAAATAACTTCAACTAGTGGCTCCTGCACTACCCATTCAGATTCAGCTGAAAGTTTCAGCACAGTAACTACAACATATTTAATGAACCCATGCAAAATTTTTCTTGGATCATGCAAAACATTTTTGAGTTACTGACTTTTAAAATACATGTGTACAAGTCAAAATTTGGGGGCTTCATTTTTTCTGCCAGTTATGAGTCCTCATAACTTTGTATGTGATGTGGGTAGATGAATGAGAATTTCAGGGTCGAAAGCCACGCATCAGCTCTGCTGAAAACATCAATTATAATACTACCCTGTGCATTTGTGGCCCCACAGCATGAAGTCAAACTTTGTGATTGCAATTTTCTTGGCAGCCAACTTCAAGCATCTATATTTTTGGAAATATGTAAGTTTGATAACAGATCAAATTAATGCCCAGGATACAGAAAAATAAAAATAAGCATGATTTGCCTGCATTAAGGATTCATTTTGTTATTGCAGGAAGATCTGAAAACTTGAAAAACCTAATTTTGGTCAAGTTAGGAGAACACATAATGCCATGTGGGATAGCTTTTTGGTCAATGGAAGCTAGGTCATTTGAAAGAACTTATCTTAATCTACAGTTGCAATCAAAATTATTCAACCCCAGTTGCAAATTAGGTTTACTGGTAAAATTTAGAAACTTTCAGCTGTTTGCAATGAACAAATCAAACAAGAACAATGTAAATAGCTCAACACAAAAAATATAACAAGTGGCTTCTCCAAATTCAACATAAAATGCCGCTTTTAATGACTACTGCAGGCTCAAAATTATTCAACCCCTTCATGACAAGCATCTTTTCATACTAAGTAGAAAACCCTTTTACCACTATGACCTGCTGGAGATGTGATGCATAGTGTTACGCTCCTGCCCATTTCCTTTACATGGAGCTGTGCCTGAGGAGGTGGGGCCAACTGGGAGAGCTGTTGATTGCCCTCATGAGCTACACCTGCCTTGAGTCCTTTAAAGTTTGCCCAGAAGCTGGACAGGGAGCTCCCCACTTCTGTGGCTTATTTATATGGTTTTGAGCATATTGGAGCTTGTGGTTTTGGATCAGTTGTGGTGCATGTCTTAGAGACCTTCAACATTTAATATGTGCCCTTCTGTGCAAACTGAAACCTCACTGCCTCCTGCCTCCAGGTCTTTCTGTGGGTCTCCTGCAGTCACTCGAGGGTTTTTGACCACCCGTCTCCTCAGGAATCTGGTGACAGCCATTGATAGCTTCCTCTTTCTGCCACATTCTGATACTGCAACTACTCTTCCTTTAACTTTCAACTTGAGAATTATGCTTCTAACTGTATCTTTATGAAACCTCAGTGCCTGAGCTACCTTTTTGTATCCTTTACCTTGTTTGTGCCAGGCGATGATCTCCTCTATTTGCTTTTCGGACAATTCTTTTGACAGTCATATTTCTAATATGCAATCAAATGTCACTGTCAAAAAAACCCCTTGCTAGCGCAAGTATTTGATGTGTTCTATCTCAAGCAAACCTGATGCAACTAATTAAGCACTTGAAGGTGTGTTTGAGACAATACCTGACTTGCAAATATGCTCTTCTGACAGATTCTGTTTGGGGGTTGAATCATTTTGAGACTGCAGTAGTCATTAAAAGTGGCATTTTGAGTTCAATTTGGAGAAATCACTTGTAAAATGAGTTGTGTTGAGCTATTTAAAATGTTCTTGTTTAATCTGTTTATCGCAAACAGCTGAAAGTTTGTAAAAACTGCTATTGAACCCAATTAGTAATGGGGATTTAATAATTTTTATTGCAACTGTACATTCTGATACTAAAATACACTTCTAGCCATGAATCCTTCTGTGTCACAAAAACTTAACAAAATTAGCTGATTATCATTCTGTCCATTTTTTTTTCCAACTGTCTGTTCACTTTGGGCATGATTCTGATGTCAGCATGAGCTTGGTAGAAAAACACTATCATCATATACGCCATGATCAAACCTGAACGAATGAATTTACACTTTGCAATTATGGAAATTTTGGAAAGTTTTTGTGACAAAGAAGTATTCATGGCTAGAAGTTAACTTTATTATCAAATTGTAGATGAAAATGAGTTTAAATGACCAAGCTTTCAATGACCAAAGAGCTGTCCCACATGGCATTATGTGTGGTAAAAGATTGACCAAATTTAGGTTTTTCAAGTTTTCAGATCTTCCTGTAATTATAAAACAAATCCTAATGCATGCAAATTATGCTTATTTTAATTGGTCTGTATCCTAGCCATAAATCTGATCACAGCTCAGTTATCAAAATTACATATTTCCAAAGATATTTTACAATAGTCAAATGTTTTGTGGAAACTGATTACCTCAAAAAATTGAGAATGCCAACTTACTGATCTTGTATTCACAGCACTTACAAACGTAAAAAAAAAAAAAAAATTTACCTTATTTTCTTTAAGTTCCTTCCACATAATGCAATTAAGTTGGGAGACACAAATTTTTTTTGAGGGAATCGATTTCCACAAAACATTTCAGTTCATCACACTATCAGGGTTTACAGTGCAGAAAAAGTTTTATTTTTGTGCAGTTCATTTCTCCTGGCCCTGTGCTGACGACCAGAGTTGTCTGAATGGTAATGGCTGAAGATGGCTGCCAAGAAAATCGCAATCACAAATTTTCAAACTTTGACTTGATGTTGCGAATGCACATGGCAGTCTTAATTAATGTTTTGAATGGAGCTGATATGTGGCTTTCAACTCTGAAATTTTCTTTCATCTACCTACATCACACAAAGTTACGAGGACTCAAAAATGGCAGGAAAAATGAAGCTCCCAAATTTTGACTTTCACCCACGTACTTCAAAAGCCAGTAACTCGAAAAGTTTTTGCATGATCCAAGAAAAATTTGGCATGGGTTCATGAAATATGTTGTAGTTACTTTGCTAAAAATTTCAGCTGATTTGAAAGAGGTCATGCAAGAACTTTTCTCAGAATTTGTTGATTTAATATGGAATGACCTAGTGATATCACTCAAATTTTCTGGGTTGATTGCTCTCACATCAGCGACAGAACCTATCATTTTAGAACTCGCTCCATCAACCAGTACGGCCGCCATGGGAGCCATCTTGAAATGCTATGTTGCAGAAACCTGAAATTTCTTATGAACCATGTTCCCTCAGCACGATTTCAACGGTGCTGCCTTGGTGGAGGTTTGCACTCTCAGGGTGCCTCTTGTTTCCCAATGAGAAAAATTATGCCAAAATGTTAACACTGTGCTGTCTGTAACACACTGGGTAGGTTACTTGAGTATAATGTAGAAGGTTGGTAGTTAAAGCCTTGGAAAGATAGCTGCAGTTGTTGGGCCCTCGAGAAAGGTCCATAACCATTTCTCCAGTGGCATTGGCCCCTGCTTAGTCTAAACGGTTGTAATAAAGAGCATCAGTTGAATAAAGAGCATTAAATACAGTAAATATCTGTGTTGTGATGTCAATATTTCATCTTGCCTTGCTCCACTCAACGAGATGTGTTTTGCTTCTGTGAATGTGCATGTTTTACAGTGGACATATATTCTAGTCATTTTTTGGATGACAAATAAGAATAAAAGTGATTGGACGGTGTCCATAGACTCCAGCAGTGGTCTGAAGCAGCTAACATGCGCTCAGAAGCTGACCTGCTTGAAGACAGGAAACCACCCCCTCCTGTGGCCGAGTCAGGTCGTGTATTTATTAATGTATGTATTGCTTAACAACACTTTCAGCTCACTCTTTTTTTATGGTTATTGTGTCATCGGAAGTACTCTTTCCAAACATCTGTAGGAACTGAAACACACATTTCTGAGTCAAATCCTCACATCTACTGGAAATTTAAAGTCTCCGATCATCCTAACGTGCAGGTGCTTGAACTGTGGGAGGAAACTGAAGTACTTGGAGTAGACCCATGCAAACTCCACACGGAAAGGCCCCAGACCAGATTCAAAGCCACAGCCTCCCTGTTGTGAGGCAACAGCCCGACCCACTGCCCCACCATGCCGACCCCGCACTCTGGTCGTCAGCACGGGGCCAGGAGAAATGAACTGCACAAAAATAAAACTTTTTCTGCTCTGTAAACCCTGATAATGCGATGAACTGAAATGTTTTGTGGAAATCAATTCCCTCAAAAAAAAATTGTGTCAGCCAACTTAATTGCATTGTGCGGATGGAACTTAAAGAAAATAAGGTAAAGTGATTTTTACATGATTTTAAGTGCTGTGAATACAAGATCATTAAGTTGGCATACTCAATTTTTGAGGTAATCAGTTTCCACAAAACATTTGAGTTCACCACACTATCAGGGTTTACAGTGTGGCCATTGAAAACTGAAAATTCATTTAGACTTAAATAATAGCTGTGCATCTTGTGACGTTTACAAAAAAAGCTCTGAAATTTCCACATGGTGAAGCCAACATGAAAAACTGTATGTAAATGACAGTTGAAGATCTGTGAAATCAGAGCATTGTTGGAAAAATAATTTCAATTTTAACCCTCTCATGCATGAATTATGATAAACTCAGTCAGGATTTTTTTTTTACTAATATGCAGCAGTGCCCAAAATTGCAGGCATGTATACAGAAAAAAACACTTTTTAAACAGCTGTACACTGTAGTGACCTCTATGCATGAAAGGGTCAATGAATGATGGAGCCACATGAAGGGAAATATGCCTTTTCCCCAAAAATTATGAGGCTCAGATTAACTACATAACTTGCATTATCTTTCGCAGAGCTTAAAGTTACTGAACTGAACCACTGAATTTCCATTAACAGCAGCCTACTGCAACAATTCCCAAGATACTGTAACAGCAGTACTGTGAAAATGCTCCTCATCCTGACGCTGCAAAAGTGCCCTTTCAGGTGAAAAAGTTTTGTAAGTCTGTTTGGCCATATCTATGAATCCCAATTCCAATTAATTTGGGACGTTGTGTAAAACGTGAATAAAAACAGAATACAATGAAGTGCAAATCTCATAAATCCATATTTTATTCATAATGGAACAGAGACAACATATCAGATGTTGAAAGTGAGAAATTTTACCATTTCTTGAAAAATATTAGCACATTTTGAATTTGATGGCAGCAACACATCTCAAAAAAGTTGGGACAGGACTGTGTTTACCAAATGTTGTGTAACATTTCCTCTTTTTTAACAACAGTCTGTAAAGGTCTGGGAAGTGAGGAGACCAGTTGCTGGAGTTTTAGGAGAGGAATGTTGTCCCACTCTTGTCTGATGAAGAACTCTAGCTGCTCAACAGTCCTTGGTCTTCTTTGCCGGATTTTACATTTCCTGATGCTTTTATTACCTTCCCTGAAAGAGACATTGTCTAGATGGGAAAATATGTTGTTGTAAAACCTCTATATACTTTTCAGCATTGATAGTGCCTCTCCAGATCTGTAAGCTGCCCACACCATAGGCACTAATGCAACCCCATAACATCAGAGATGCAGGCTTTTGAACTGTGTGCTGATAAACAGCTGGAAGGTCCCTCTCCTCTTAAGTTCACACGACACAGCATCCGTAGTTCACAAAAGGAAGGTCAAATTTTGGTTCATCTGACCACAGAACAGTTTTCTGTTTTTCCTCAGTCCATTTTAAATGAACTTGGGCCCAGAGAAGACGGCAGAATTTCTGGATCATGTTCACATTTGGCTTCTTCTTTGCATGATACAGCTTTAGCTTGCGTTTATAGATTGCACAGCGAACTGTGTTCACAGACAGGGATTCCTGGAAGTGTTCCTGAGCCCATTGAGGGAATTCCATTGCAGAATTATGCCTGTTTCGATGCAGCGCTGCCTGAGGGCCTGAAGCTCTCAAGTATCCAATATTAACCTTTGGCTTTGTCCCTTGCGCACATAGATTTCTCCAGATTCTCGTAATCTTTTGATGATATTATGTACTGTAGATGGTGGGACATTCAAAGTCTTCACAATTTTTCATTGAGGAACATTTTTCTGAAATTGTTCCACAATTTTTAGATACAGTTTTTCACAGATTGGTGAACCTCTGTCCAACTTTACTTCTGAAGGACTCTACCTCTCTAAAACGCTCTTTTTATACCCAGTCATGTTACTGACCTGTTGCCAATTAACCTAACTTGCTGCAAAATGTTCCTCCAGCTGTTTTTATTAGTACCGCTTACTTTTCCAATCTTTTGTTGCTCATGTCCCAACTTTTTTGCTGCCATCAAATTTAAAATGAGCTAATGTTTTTCATTAAATGGTAATATGTCTCACTTTTAACATCTGATATGTTGTCTACACTCTACTGTGAAAAAAATGTGGGTTTATAAGATTTGCAAATCATAATATTCTCTTTTTATTCACATTTTACACAACGTCCCAACTCAATTGGAATTGGGGTTTTTGTATCCTTCTATCCATATATATATATATGGATTTGTGTGTGTGCCAGTCTGTCTGTCTGTCTGTCTGTTGGCCCTCCCAGTTATTTCTTGACGTTTTGCCACCTACTACAGCTGTAGCCAGCATTTTAGTAACTTTTTACAATCACTGATAATAATCCGGTCCTTCAGCTAGGCGGAATTAGTCTTACTAGTGTTTGATATAATCCGCTGTGCAGATCTAAATACTTTCCATTTGTGAGTTTGTCCCCCTGGTTTTTACGGTGCCACGTTCATTCCCAAAGTTATATTTAGCGCACGGGCTACAGGGTCGATGGTATATACCACAGGTTTTACCATATTTTGAAACCATTTCGTTCGGCAGCAAGATAGCAGATCACATGTATTTCTTTCTTTATTTATTTATTTACTTATTTACCAGCTTTCTAGTCTTTGTTTTTGCGGGGAACTCTGACTACCAGAAACAGCCAACCACCTGATACTTTTATGCGACCCCTAGGACTTACAATTTTCAGTCCATTTCTAACAGTTTAATTCTTTACCAGCAGTAGTAAATAATTGAATAGCTATTACTAGACTTAATTGAATAAAGGATTTTAACAGCGCTTGCTTAAATAACTTTAATCCATGCAAAGAAACAAGAACGCGGCCGGGCTTGCGCACGGACATGCGGTCGAACCCACTCCAGCGACGGGAGCGGCAAGCGCTATAATTCAGCACCCCGGCGCACACCAGCGCCCCTCCGAGAAAGCGATCTGTTACCTGGTTACAGCAAAAGATGGAACGCAAGTAATGCAATGTGAGCCTATTTTCAGCTCAGTCCTGGTGCCGAATCGGGCTGACAGGGATTCTTTCAGTTGCGTTCATTTACATTTTTTTCGCACTGTTAATTGATTGCTGAAAAACCAACTCCCGCAGTGGAATGCATTTTAAATAAATATAATCTGTATTTTATTTTTTTCCCTTGGAGGAATCTGAAAAACCCCGCTGCTCTCCTCTGGATAAGGTTAGTGTTTTATGTCATCCGAAACATTCCGCTCCGCATCGAGCCTAACTAGTCATTTCAAACGCGCATTTTTGTCCTCAGTAGAGAAAAGTTCCTCCGTAGACGAAGATGACTCCAGCCAGCTCGCTCTACCGTTAGTTTATAACGTTCGGAGGAGCGCTTATCTCAAAAGTTTACTGTAATGTATCATGGAGAAAAATAGCTGAATTGTAAGGATTTTTTCCTCCAATATTTCAGAACGTGCCTTTCCCTTAAGTGTGAATTTACGAATATATAGATGTCAGTGATGTGATATTACACTTAACCTGATAGCCTATTGAAAGTATTTAAGACAGTACTTACAGATATGCTCAACCCGTTGCCTTAATTTTGCCCTATAAATGTGTCAGTATATCACTAACTACAACGGACATGGAGTGAAGTTAAAGAATTTGCTTTTTTTTTTTTTTTTTTTCTTTTTGCAGTCGTTGGTATTAGGGAATCCTGTGTATTGTGATTGACAATCCATCCATAACAATGTCAACAAAAGCAATGACCAAAAAATGCTGTTTATTTAACAGGGAGATGGATGGAAAATGCAACTTCTAATAATTTCTTTGCGACATTGAACTGCTGTCAACAAGTAATTATTCACATCATCTGTTGCTTGATTGTGTTGCAGGCGCATCGGTATCATACAGGGCCATTTTCAGCGCCTTTCCGAAGCAAAAATATGAGGGGGCCATTCACACAGAACTGCCTCTGGCCAATCTATTCATTTCTTTGCACATAGTTCTTGCTCCTGTCATGGAACATAACCAGTGAAAATCTGAGTATGTACGTAAAATCTGTCCGACATTCTTGGATGATTTTTCAACTGGGAGGAGCACAGGAGGAAATGGCTCAAAACATTATACCGTATGCAGACATTTTTATGAAGCATACTTTATGCACTCCCACAGTATTTATTGTTTTATTATGCATACCTGCAAGAGTGAAAATACAGTCACACCTTGCTGTTACTGTATTGTCAGTGTGGGCTATTTGTAATAGTTTTTTTGGCTTATTCTGTTTGACTTGCTGAAGGCAGGGGTTCACTATATTGACTCTGCAGTAGTATGCTTGCCTGTCTGGGAATATTAGCTTGACTGCCACATAATGAGGTTAATGTCCCACATTTCATATTTTTACTGAGGGATGCCCCAGGATAGACAAGAAAGCAATAATGTTGTCAATATCTAAGCACCATGGAAAAATTTACATTTTGAAATGTTCATTTTGTCACAAGTTTGTTTCCTGTCAAACCATTGATTTATATTCCTTAGAGTCAAACCTGGCATTCACTGCAGTGCCTTTTGGCAAAATCTGAGCAGACAAGATTGGTTTTCATTTAGGGAGAATAAAATCATGTAAACATAACTGTTGGAAGGGAGTTTTTGAAGGGAGAATTACTGCCTAGGCAAACTTCAGAATGTTATAAGTAGAGTAGGCTACTGTGGATAACTTCAGATCCATCTCAGTCGCTACTGACAAGCTACTGAGTTAGCTGACAATGCTAGCTAATAAAATTAGCTCCATAGGGGTTACTAGGCCCACACTGAGGGTGGGATAGACACTAGATTTCCATGAAAACAAAATAGTCTGATTGTAAATGTGACCACACCTTAGTCTGTATTATAAATTGTGATTGAAGTCGTTGAAATTACTACATAAGGCTGGACTCCGAAGAGCTGCCACTCGGAATATTTTTCTTAGTTTTTGAGTTCCATCGGTTCCAAGAAACCAAGGGGGATATTTGCAGTATTACTTTCGAACTCATTGGACAACATTACACTGTGTCTGTGTGACCAGGGCTTTTACCTCCATGGCCAAGGCTATCGAAATCACCAAAGTGAATCAAAGCTGTAGAAACAGCAAATCAAGTCAATATGTCGGTAATTGAAAAACTGAGCCATTTTGAGATGCACCACTGTATTACACCAACTGGGCAAAAAGACATGATCCTGAGAAATAATGACACTGTTTAGTTCACGTAAAAGTTAAATCCTGCCAGGAACAGGATCTTGATGTACCTTTAAAGGACATTCAACAGTCTTGTCTCATCCATCAATAAAGACTGAAAACGCAATACACAACATCTATACCGACCGGTGAAGGGTTTTTGTGTCATTATCAGCCTGCTAAACCCTCTGACAACGTCATGTATCACTAATATTAACCCTTGTGTAGAAATTAATTTTCAAACGCGTAAAAATGTAGATATCTTCAGCTTTTGAAAACCTATCAGGGGAGCTGTTTTCAACAAGTTGCTTCATGATAGGTTTTCAAAAGCATTGATTTCACAGCAAATGCTGCTTTTAGTGCTTTAAGGGTTAATTTATGCCATACCGTTAACTCATTGCTCTATGCTAAACATCACGGATAGAACTGCAGTGAAGGCTAGCAGACAAAAAGGCAAACAGCACAGGTGATGTTTCTCTGGATGTTTTATTTTTCAATGAATGCCATACATAATAAATCTCCACTAATTGCACAGTTAATGGAGGTGAGGGGTAAATTATTACTTGCTTCCATGACAGCTCTTTATATTGAAGTGATGACAAATGTGTAAACAATGTACTCAACCTTTAGCCACCGCCATTGAATATTAATTTTAAAAAATGGTATCGATTCCCTGACGAGTTAAAGGGTCCTTCTCTCCATTATCGACCCCGTTGTTTCCCGGCTGGGGTAGCAGGGGAGAAGGAGCATATCCCAGCATGCAATGGGTGAGAGACAGGATCACACCATGGAAAGTTCACCAAGCCGTCACAGGAAGCACACACACATCATTCACTCACACACTCACTCAGTCACACCTAGGGGTGATGTAGAGCCTCCAGTTCACCTGGGATGCATGTGTTTGGATTGCTGGAGAGCACCAGAGGACCTGAAGACGAGGGGGGGGGGGGGGGGGGGGGGGCATACACACTCCACACAGACAGGCCCAGGCCTACATGTTTAAAGCCAAAACCTTCCTGCTTTCTGCTATCCACACTGTAATAAACTGGCACCTTTTTGCCAGTTATTTTAACAGTCATTTTACAATCAGCTTCTGACAGATGTTCTGTGTATGTTAAGAGTAAACCACAGTTAAACGTGCGCAGAACTCTACTTCCAGTTAGAATAACAAGGAGACAATGCGTTAACCTTTTAATTCAGTCAGCTTATTACAGTGCATGTGCCACCACGCCGCCAATGCAAGACTGCGTTTCGATTACTTTCTACTCTGATTATCTGCCGTAATTCTCTCAAGTTGTTACTCGTATTATCGGCGAGAGACACATTACTTTAACGGGCATTTGGATGCATTTTTAAAGAACTCACGGCCAGCAGAGCAGTTTGCTTTGGTAAATCTGCGCCTTAGGTTTGCGGATAGGAGGGGAAGCCATACAGAGGGAACAGTGTGGCGATGTGTAACGATGCAACTCTATATAAGCAGCCTGCGCGGTGATTAATTTAGCTAAAGAGCGTGACATTTCGCGCTGGACAGAACAAGCCGCTGTCTTATTGAATCTGTGGGTAGTTACGCCCTCTCCCCTGACGGACGTCTCCGACCCCTCGCCGGAAAATTGTGCCCGGAGGTGTTGTTTTCTGAATGGTCCGCGCTCACTTCCGCACACCGGTAATGCGGGGAATTTTGCGGGTTTCTCTCCTGTAGCGCTGGGGATGCACATGCGTACGTTGGGCACAGGCAGTTGCTAAACCAAAAACAGTGGGCGCATAAAACATCCCCTTAAACTGACGATTAGGCTTGATTAGTTTTCGGTTATGTTCCCTGGTTAATGATGCGCTAACTATGTGAACATTCAGCTCTTTCAGGTGCGGCCAATTCTCTTTGTTAAAGAAAGACATGAAATAAAATGTCTCATTTGGACTCAGCATAGTGTGAATATCAATCTTCACTTTCTTCCATGAAGTGTGGAGTTAATGTGGAGGGTCCAGAGCAGTTTGTCTTTTTTTGTAAAGCAAAGCCTACTTCAAAAAGTAAATAAAACTTTTTAAATTGAATTCATTATTTAACCACCTTAACAAGGCACTAAAAAGAAAGCTATGTGTTTAACTGCCAATAGAATATTCATGGTATCACTGGAAAGTGTGTTACTCAGGGGAAATGACTGAAAACAGACGAAGGATCATCTGTATACAGGGATCTTCGGTTGGGCTGCTGCCGCAGGTTTGGCGAGAGAGGGCAGGGTGTTTGAGGGTTGCATGATGACGCTGTATAGAGCAGGGAGATAGTATGTTCCTATAGGGGGAGTCTGGTTAGACACATTCTGTATGTGATGAGAGCAAAGGTCACTCAGGGAAATGTCAGCTTGTATTTTCTGATTATATACAAGAGCTCTGATTGATGTCCCTATTTTGTGCAGAGAGAAAACCAACCCCCACACTCCTGAAACACACACACACACACACACATTTACACACACATATATGTGCTTATGCAGATGCACACACACATGCATTTTATGTGCCTGCACACACACACACACACACACATTCTGTACATTCTCCTCAGCTGTCACTGATTGTGTGCTGTCTCAAATCGTCTCTGAAAACTGACTGATAGGTATTTTGTTTTTTTTACCTTCGCCAGCGACTTCGCTGACGAAGGTAATGTTTTGATCCCCGTGTATTTATTTGTTTGTGTGTCTGTCTGTGTGTATGTGTATCGAATAACTCAAAAAGTACCAAACGGAATTTCATAAAATTTGGTGGGTTGATTTGGCATGACCTGAGGATCAATCGATTAGATTTTGGGAGTGATCGGGTCAAAGGTCAAGGTCAAGGCCACGAAAAGGTCAAAACCGACTTTCGGCCATATCTCGGTCAATTTTTATCCGATCAGCATGAAACCAACGCCAGTGGCGAGGGATTCAGTGGCGTCGGCGAAGGTATGCGCTCTACCGAGTGCCCATTCTAGTTTGTTTGTTTCTGTATGAAAGGGAAGGAGTGAGGGAGAGAGAGGGGAGAAAAGAGACCAGAGAGGAGGAAGAGCGAAATGAATATGAGTTTGGAGAATGAGGGAAAAAGAGAGGGGGAGAGAGAAAGAGAGAGGAAGACTGAGAGAACGAGCGACAGAGGAAGAGAGAAAGATATGTACAGAGATGGAGGGAGAGAGAAAGGGGAAGAGAGAAGGACAGAGAGGGTAGAAAAAGGGAGGGAGGGTGAAAGGAGGGTGAGAGTAAGTAAAGAAATGGAGAAAAAGAGGGAGCGAGAAATAGGGACGATGAAGAGATAGAGTAAGAGAACAGAGAGAGAGAGAGAGAGAGAGAGAGAGAGCGATGATGTCTCGTTTAGTGCACTCCGGAGCCCTGATTGAAATGATCAGCAGAGGATGTGTTAGTGTTCGCCCTGGGAGTTCAGTCTCAGCTTTTTTCTGTTAAAAGCCATCTGAATGAAAGATGAAGTCTCGCTGGCTGTTAAACACTGGCCTGAAACAGGACCCCAGACAGGCAGAGTGCCTGTTTATCTTGATTGGATCGCACATCTGGTCACAGGGCGGTAGCGAGCGGGAGGAACAGCTGTGATAGATTATAAATATGCTGGAGTTAATATGTTTATCTGCAATTAACCACTCTCTACAAAATCACCCTCTAACTGACAGTCTGTATTTCTGCATAAAATGAAAAAGCTTTTTGTTTAATTGTGATTCTGCCCGTTGAACCTTTTAATAGGATTCATGGTCCCATTGTCAGAGGTTTTATGTTTGCATTTATTGCAACAATGTTTCTCTGTACTGTGTGTGTGTGCGTGTGTGTGCGTATGTGTGTTATGTATATCAGTATGTGTGTGTCTGTGTGCATCAGTATGTGTGTGTGTGTGTGTTTGTGTGTATGCGTGTGTGTTTGTGTGTGTGTGTGTGACAGTGTATGTGTGTGTGTGTGTATCAGTGTGTGCGTGTGTGTGTATGTGTGTGTGTGTATCAGTATGTGTGTGTGTATGTGTGTGTGTGTGTGTATCAGTACGTGTGTGTGTGTGTGTGTGTGTGTGTGTGTGTGTGTGTGTGAGCATGCTTGCTGTTACATCGGGACATTGGTTTCTCTTTAATAGTTACGGTAGGCTTTTGCGCACAAACTGGCTGCCATATTTCTACAAATTTGCGTGGATTTCAAACCTTATGATACATCAAAGGAAAACAGGGTATAAAAAAGCTAAACTGCATGTATTTTTCATAGAATTAATCAGGATCAGGATTAACTTGTAATCATTCCAATGCGCTTGGTCTTATTGATTTCACATGTTTTTTATGTGGGTTTGGGTATGGAAATCGCATAGCGTAACTCACTGTCACCAACACAGCTTGGAGTTTATTTGGGTAAAGAAGGAAGGCACAGGCCAGCCGGTTGGTGGAATCAGGTGCCGTAATATCTTGTCACTGAGGGATAAGGCTTCCTGTGAACAGAATAATGTAATGTACTAATGCAGCAGTTTGCAGAAACTTTCATTCTCAGAGTGGTGACCCCCAGATTGTTTACATTTAGTTGGGTCATGCTGTCCTCTCCTCATGCCGGCACTTGTCGATCTTCGTCTCTGCTGTCAATGGGATGTTGTTCCAGAGCTATACAGTCTTTTCCAATGTTTTTTTAAACTGGTCTTTTCTTTTACACAGGTTTATTTTCCTAATCTGGTCTCCATGTTTTTTAGGCTTACCAATGGTTTATGTCTTACGGTAAACATCTTTATCTACTCTGGTGAAGTCTTCTCCTCGTCTTTGAATTTGCCTCAGTTCATGATGTAACCAGCCGTAGGGGAGAGGTTTTTCCTTCTCCAGGGAAAGTAATTCTTCTGTCACCCATCACAGCTGTTATCCATAGTCTTCCAGGCCTTTTGGTGTTCCTGAGCTCACCAGTGCATTCTTTAATTGCACCAAATAGTTGATTTGGCTGTCGCTCTGATGGTATTGTTTATATCTCTCAGTCTTGCGGAGGCTTGTTTCACCAGCAGTCACAGCTCTTTGAACTTCAGCTGATGGCAAATGCCTCACTTGAAATGAATTCTAGTACTTTGGTCAGATTGCCTGTAAGTTAACTGCATGAACAACGCTGACCTAGCCGTAGATAAACTGAACAGCCTCCATACTGTATAGGCCAGTGACGAGCCCCTCAGTCCCTAAATTAATGAAACCCATTGTAATGACAAAAAAGGGTACAAAATATTTACTAAAGCCAATTCTGACTTGTAACAGGACAATATTTTAAGAGATCCCTTCTAGAGGTGGAAGCGGTGTTCCCTAATTTTGCAGCTCATTGGCCCACACTGCTGACAGCTATCTGTCATGAGGGGGTGAAATGCTCTGTGTATTTTCTCTATCTGTCTCATCAAAACCCCCACTGCAGGATCTTCAGAAATCAGTCCCAGCCAGGGGCGGAGCTAGGCTCTCACCCCCGAGGGGGCAAAGCATTACAAGGGGCCCCTCAGATAGTCATTGCAGTCAACTGTAAAATAACAGATAGGTCTGCACCATAATCTATCCTAACCAACACAAATCGTCACTTATTGAGCCAAGCAAACTTATGTTTCAGATAAAATACAGTGAAGCCTCTTTGTCAGTCAAATTGTTCAGAGGGAAGAGGTAGAAAAAAAAGTTGCCAGTGCTTTGGCAGCAAAAGCATATAGGGTATGGTTGCCAGACGTCAGTTAAAAGACAATAGTCATTTTCATTTATTCCGAGCCTTTGGTGAGGACAAAGAAGTCATTTTCATTTATTTTGAGCCTTTGGCGAGGACAAAAGTAGTCATTTTTATATATTCCGAACCTTCAGCCATGTAAAGTGAGAATTACACCACAAGTTCCATTAATTTGATTTGTCGGCAAAGCTGGATATTCCCATTTTTTGCCACTATCCGACCGGACTCGTGAGAGAAAAAAGTCACTAGCCCTCAGATGATTTAACAAGCCCGACTGAAAAAGACTGGAAAATCACGATAAATTTTATTGCACATGGTACAAACCTAAAAAAAAATTTATTTAACACTACCAGTTCAAATGATGCAGATTATTTCATGTCTTGAGTTCGTACACTGCCCGGCCAAAAAAGTCACCTCCTGGATTCAACTAAACAAAAAGGTAAGAGCCTTCCATTGGATAATTACTGCAGTGATTAACATGTTTCAGCTGGTAACAAGTTATTTAACCCTAACTGATGCAGTTAGTAGCTTCTCATTTTTAAGCAACGATGTCAGATCATATCCTGGGGCCATGGAAATGGTGTTGCTGCACTGTTTCAGAAGGGTAAAATTATTGGTCTGCATGAGGTAAAGAAAACAATAGAGATTTCTGAAACTACTGAAATTAAGCTAAGAACTGCGATTAAGAGCTGTAAATTCAGATTTGGTTAAGATATGTAAATATCGAAGCTTACTACCCTGCCAAGACCACAACCACTTGCATATACATGAGCAAACAGAGAGAAACATATCATTACTGCAAAGTGTGAGATGATGGCGTTGATCTTTAGACATGGGCACTCGGACACAGCGGCCCTGAACCTCCGGATTGGCTTTCAGGGGAGCCCCATTTTCCGGTGCGCACCACAGCAATACCATGCCACCTGGACATGCATAAATACAAGTGTGGGAGCGCGGTCAGTAGCAGGGTTACTGCGAAAAACATTGTACGAATACCACTGCTTGGAGTTAATACCGCCAGTAATATTTGGGTTACTGCGAAAAACATTGTACGAATACCACTGTCAGCAGTTAATACTGCGGAAAATATTTCATAGAGGCACAAGCGAATGTCAAATTTATGGGAAGAAAACGAAATTGGCAATTGGCTAGGAAAGAATTCCTGTATTACAGTGATAACTGGGTCAGTTAAAACGTCCGAAAACTTGCATTTCTGTGCCTCACGAGTGCAATATCTGACATAAAGGCAACATCGGTGACTTAAAAAAGCACGCGTCAATATATAAGTATATTTAAAACAATGCCACCATGTCCCCTAAATCCCCCAACAAAGCAGTGTCTGCATAATTCCCGTAAAATGACCTATTTCATGCACACTGACTGCTTTATTTTTGCCATCGATCTTAAATATAGGCTATAACAATCAACTTGTACTTGTAGGCCTTTTCACCAATTTGAATGGCATTCGTCAAACTTAGCGCTGAGCAAAATCTTCGTCTTGTCTTTAAATTAATTTAATAGCCGTGGACATTATCATTATTTAGGTCAAACGTTTGCTTAGCTCGATCTGTTACCTGTTGGCAGCATTGCTGCTTCAGGGTCGTCAAATGAACTTTGTGTTGGTAGCTTTGCTACCCTCTCCTCCAGGTCTCTTCATTTTTGACTAGTGCTTTTATGTTTGAATGGAATGATGTTGATGATGTCCAGATTTTGCGCTTGAACTATCGACTTTACAGACATTAACGTGGTCACATGATCAAAATCAAATACAGACATTGCGGTTGCTCCGCTTATGGTCCCAGCTGTTCATTCAAATTCTCTCTGTATTGGGTGTAATTTAATATACACAATTAATATTTTGCCCAGTTAAAAGCAGCTGAACCCAAAATATAATTTTTCCCCAGTTCATTGGCCCTCAAAATTCATTTTGAAAAAAATTCCGCAAAATTGGAAGAAATTAAACGAATCGACACAATTTTTCAGTGCATGTAAATAACTGCAGCTGATTAAGACCTGCTCATGTGAGCTCTGTCTCGTGTTCTGAGATGCAAATACACTCACGCACAGACACACACACACACACACACACACACACATACACACACACACACGCACACACTTGCACGCACACGCACACACACACACACACACACACACACACACACAACCACATTTGCGCATGCACACACACACACGCACACACACACACACACATACACACACACACACACACACTTGCACGCACACGCACACAGACACACACACACACACACACACACACACACACACACACACACACAACCACATTTGCACACGCACACACACACACACACACACACACACACACACACACAAACACATCCAGGATGCATTGTTTTGCATTTTATCCATTACTGGAAGAAAACAGATGGATGACAGGCCTTGAGTTTTATAGCAGTGTTTTATAGGAACAATAAATAAAATGTTTTTGGATGTTGGATGATGCAGACCAGCTCACAGCTGCTTAGCATTAAACACTAAAGGTGTGAATGTCAGCCAGACAACAATAACCTCTTACTCTCACATCACTGATGAAATAGTGATCCGTGAATCAGGTGTTATTATTTGATGAATGACCTTCAGCATAACTGCATTAATTATAAAGAACAGATGTTTAGATAAACTTGGTAGCCTAAGGAAGATAGCTGCTTTCTGGAAATATTACACGAATGGTTTTGTGGGATTTGAGTCTTGAATTTAAGGTATTTTTAATATATTACTCTAATGGACAGTATGGAATTATTAATTAACCCATTAATACATCTTCCGGGCAGTTTAAACATTTTTTGCAGAAAGTGAACTTTGACTTCTGTATCAGGCATGACAAAGAGAAATCCTTTTAAAAATGATGCTCGGAATTTTTACATCTATGCCTTTAAGACCAAACAGAATAACCTCAAGTTGTAATTGTTTGTTTTATATTTTGTTTTATCATAATATTTTCAGCCTGAATTCAAGAATGGGATGATTCTTACACCAAAAGTACATCCATTACGGGGGCACTGCTGCAACAGTGTTAGTGGTTGTGTTTGAAAATCATTCTAATATGTGACAAAAGATGCCCAAAATTCTGAGCAAAAACCAGCCATTGCCACCAGTCTGCGGGGAAAACGATCAGGAATATAGGCTACTGGAAATTATTAGACTTCGAAGAAACTTTCTGTAACACCCTTTTTTAAAGACTTGCGCAGAAACCAGCCCTTTCCCCTAACACTGCAGTCATGTCGCATGTTGACTGAATCTTATAGAAGACTGAAAGCGCATGTACTATTGCTGCTCAGTCAAATCAAGGGCTAACCATGGTGTTCATTAAAACAGGTCAGCTGGGACTGAACCTTTCATTCGTTTAATAAGGGCGGAGTAGGGAGTCCGATGTCCTGCACTTATCACCATAGTAACGTGTTATCAGAACAAAGAGACATAGGGCTATATATCAACAACAAAAAAATAAATAAACAAAAGATAAATCTGTGTTTGGGGAAAGACTGAGTGAGGCTGAATCCTTCCCCCGGCTCTGGCTTGTCTTGATTAGCCGGTGGCCCTTTGTCCTGTAAAGCCGTATAAGGAGGAACGTCAGGCTGTGAGGTGTGATTTACAGCTGTCAAGCTGCTGTTGTCCTGCTAGAAAATTCCAGTTTATTGTCGTAACTCCACTGAGAAACGGGCGGGCGGCCCAAAGCATTATGGCTCAAATCCGCTTGGCCGCCGAGCCGAGTGATTCCAAGAAACAGAACAAGCGTGATGAATGCGCAGTGATATTCAGAGGCTCGAATCTATAACTGGTTGAACACTGGAGCCGCACGTCCGCATCTTTGCACATCCTCCTGATGCGGACCACCGCACCGCACACCCCCCCCTCCCCCAGTTGTTGTTAGCAGGACTGAATTGCATCTCATCGATTACAGGTTTTCGCGTGGAAAAAAAAAGGCATCAACAAAAAAAGGCTGCAACTGCATGTTCAACACCTCATTCCCTCACCCCTACAGGGAGATCCATTCTGCAAGAACACTAATCATGATCAGCGACCATCTGACTCAAATCTGTGTCGGGCAAGGTGCACACTGCAATGAAAACTCTTTCACATTTTTACGGTACATTCCCAAGGAAGCAGTCAAACAACAGTTTTTTTCCCCAATAAACCACTACTTAAAGTTGTTTACAATCTGGTAGAACTCATGGAACTGCGGGGATGTTTCTTTTTTTTCAGATCCAGCATGATTCTCATTTGTGCAGTATCTGCAGACAGGAAAAACCGCCTACTTTGACAAATCCGAGTGAATGCTTCCGTCTCTGATTCAGTGCAATTGCTAATTGGGTTCTGCTCCACTCTACGGAATAAGTTCAGCAGTAAATGAAAGGACTGTGATTGCTTCCAATGTTTGAAGCGAAAAAAAAAACGGGATTAGAATTGCTCATTACCCAGCACCTCGATCACATCGCCAACTGCGACTTCCGTCTTCGATCAATTTAGGGGTACATTTGCAGTCAGTTCACATTGAGCAATCAAAATAAAAATGCACAGTAAATTTGGCTGTAACTTCATAAAAAAAGAAAACATGTCAAAGCAATATTTTCACGACTTAGGGCTTGCCATGCAGTTACTAAAATTTCAATGAATTACAATGAATTCACTTGCATTGAAGCTTGCTTTGCAGCCTCACAGCAAGAAGGTCGTGGGTTCGAATCCGGCCTGGGGCCTCTCTGTGTGGAGTTTGCATGTTCTCCCCGTGTTCGCGTGGGTTTCCTCCCACAGTCCAAAGACATGCACATCAGGTTAATTGGAGACACTAAATTGCCCCATTGGTATGAGTGTGAGAGTGAATGGTCTGTGAATGGCGTGTGTGCCCTGCAATGGATTGGCAACCTGTCCAGAGTGGGTGCCTGCCTTTGGCCGTAGCCAGCTGGGATAGGCCCCAGCTCTTCCGCGACCCTAGTGAAGATGATGAATGAATGAAAAATCCACCAACTCACAAAAATATAAACAATGCCCTTCAAATCAGAAGTTTCCAACACACCATGATACCTATATGCTAAATAATAAAAGGCCCTGTTTCTGTTAGTCATTTAAATGCTTGGTTTTTGAATATTTATAATTTTTAAATTGTTTCAAACTCCTTTGACCTCTATCATGACCTCAATGTGCCATTAGACATTCTCCCATTGGCTGACCTCTTAGAAGGGGTGAGCCTACTCCTGAGTATACAACCTCAGCAGTTCCGGGCTGAGATTACGTGGCTGCAGTTTGTTATCACAACTTTGCATTGCTCGGCAAAATAAAACAGGACCACACCAGTATATGACTTTTAGGTAAAAAGTTCCATTTCGAGGATAAAAATCATGCAACCAACAACTAGAATTAGGTAGGTTTTTTGAAGTACTCAAATAGTATATTCTGCCATATTCTCGGGCACAGTGGAAGGGAATGGGGAGTGCTTTGGGCCAGATATTGCTGCTGTTGTATGCATTTTATGGAGTTGAGTGAACAGTGGGGTTTGGGTGTCACAAGCGAGCTTCTTTCATGACGATAATAATGATAGTCTTGGACACGATTCTGCTGTCGCCACTTAACTGTAGTGGCATTACTAGCCTGGACGCCTAGTGTGAGTCCTAATTAAGAATGTAGAGGCATTGACGTCCATAAGTACAGACTGTTCTTTCCCCCTGTACCTCAATAACACACAGTGTGTGTTCACCCCTCCGGAATGAATTGTGTGTGTTTTAATGCCAATAAGATGCCAATTACAGCCCATTACAAATGGCGGGTGACAAGATGTCAGGTTTAATTTACCTGGCCAGTCAATATCCACAGAGCCAAGCATAATAAACATTCACGCACAATACAAGCCCCAACATCACTTCTTCTTTAATTCTTTTTTTTTTTCGGTTGTAGTAATTGCCTTGTGAATCGACTTGCATCCACTTATTACCTGCCTTGTTCAGCTTGACAGTCAATGATATTCTGAAGAGCATTATTTTTTTCAAGTTACAGACCGAGTGTCACATATTGAAATATATTTTTGTATGACTCTTTCTGGCTTTTGATCGCAGCTATTCACATATTTTTCTCAACTTTTCTCCAAATGATTAAGCTGGTCACATTAGCTAATAACTGCTGGATTTTTGAACAAATAATTCCACAGAACAGATGAACCCTTAAATCAGTGAGCTTATTAGCCTCAGGCAGGAGTAGAAAAGTCGTGTGGTTCGTAATTTACATGGTAAGAGTTTTATTCTCTGAAGTGATGTATTTTCTCTCTGTCTCCGACAGCATAGATGGAAAATCACTGAATAACATCACTGTCTCAACGCATTCGGCATCCATGGAGTTCATCCAGATTTTCCCGACTCTCCCAGGAATGCTTGAAACTCTGACCAATGGCAGCGTCCACCTTCCGGGCACCAGCTCGGCAAACTTCCCACTCCTTCAAAACGAGACCCTCAGCAACTCTACGCTTGCGCCGCCAAATGTCGGGAAAAGCTCCAACCACATTATTGCGGGGGTCCTGATCCCGCTAATCTACATCACCGTGTGCATCATCGGGCTCGGCGGGAACTCGCTGGTCATCCACATCGTGCTGCGCTACTCCAGGACAGAGTCCGTTACCAACATCTACATCCTAAACCTGGCCATCGCCGACGAGCTCTTCATGCTCGGCCTGCCCTTCCTCGCGGCGCAGAACGCCCTTCTATACTGGCCCTTCGGCTCCTTCATGTGCCGGCTGGTCATGACCGTGGACGGCATCAACCAGTTCACCAGCATCTTCTGCCTCACGGTCATGAGCATCGACCGCTACCTGGCAGTGGTGCATCCCATTCGCTCCTCCAACTGGCGTCGGCCCCGAGTCGCCAAAGCCGTCAACGTCACCGTGTGGGCGGTGTCCTTCGTGGTGGTGCTGCCCGTCGTCATCTTCGCTGACGTCCTGGAGGACGAGGGGACCTGCAACATCATCTGGCCCGAGCCGGCCGACGTCTGGAAGGCGTCGTTCATCATCTGCACGTCCACGGTGGGATTCTTTGGCCCGCTGCTGGTCATCTGCCTCTGCTACCTGCTGATTGTCGTGAAGGTGCGCAGCTCGGGGAAAAAGGTCCGCTCCACCTCGACCAGGCGGCGTCGGTCGGAGCGCAAGGTCACCCTGATGGTGGTGATCGTGGTGGCGGTGTTCGTTTTCTGCTGGCTGCCCTTCTACGCCCTGAACATCGTCAACCTGATGGTGCTGCTGCCGGCCGACTTCCGCGGCCTCTACTACTTCGTCGTGGTCCTGTCCTACGCCAACAGCTGCGTCAACCCCGTGGTGTACGGGTTCCTCTCCGAAAACTTCAAGCAGGGCTTCCGCAAGGCCCTGTGCCGGCTGTCCCGGAAGGTGGAGAGCCAGGAGCAGCTGGGGACCGACTGCCCGCAGTACCAGCAGGAGAGACGGGTGGCGCTACAGCCCAGGGACAGCGTGCGGACGGCCATGAAGGAGAGTTTGCGGGTGAAAGGGGACGTCGCCGTGGAGATGACTGAGATCTGCAGGACTTCGCCGTGCGCGAACGGAAACGGACAGCTGGAAGGATCCCAGACCCTGTTTCTCCCGCGGGAGAAAAAGGCAGGGGCCTTCGAAGGGAGCTCCCCCAGTGACAGGGCTCAAACCAGGGAGCCCAGTAGGAAAAGCCCAGGCTTGGGGCCTTCGCCATCTCTCCCTGTGCTGGCCAATGGGGCTAAAAGCAGAGCTGAAAAACCACTGCCTGAAGAGCGAATGGAGAAGAACGGATCTCTGGAGATCAGTTATCTTTAACGGATGACAGCCCAAGACCTCGTCATCAGTCGCCATGGTATGGACCTCAAACAAATGCTTGTTTTCATTTGAGCATTTTTCTGCTTTTGCCTACAAATGCAACAGACTGGAAATAAATTTAACTGATCTGTAAGCACATGTGAAAATATAGCTCTGCCGACATCAAAGAGCCTTGAGTTTATTTCAGGATTATGAACACATTTTCTCTATGGAGATATAACACATTTTCTCTATAGTGTCTACACGAGTAAATGTTTTATTATATTTTTGTGAGATATGTGTCTTGTTGTAATATTCACATTGTGTAAGATCTCTATTCTGTTTATTTTCAGACTTGGAAAAAAAAAACATTAAATTTGTTTTACGTGCAATGGGAATGTAAATAACGGTACGTTTGTTGTCCTGGAAAGTGTCGAACTGAACTTTTTGAAGTGATTATGAGAAATTGTCGACGGATTAAATTATTCTATTTGCGTGTTCTGTTTTAATTTCCGTTCACTCAGAATATTTTTAAACTATAAAAAGTTGAGCCCCCAAGGTCTCTCTCGTGCAGTTACTTGTCGAACCTCATGACGTGTTTTTGGTACATTGCTCGATTCATACAGCGTGAAGATTTTCCTGTGTAGCTATCGAGCCAGCTATCGATGGCCCTATCAAAATGAAGCAATTTTTAATCAAGATATCATCACATCTCTCATCACAATGGATCTGCGCAACACAAGTAGCTATACTCTGATCAGCCACAACATTAAAACCACCTGCTTAATTTTGTTTAGGCTCACTTGTACCCCCAGAACATGGTCCATCTGACATCCACTTTCCCGGACTCAGTGATTTCAAGCAGAATATTTCATAGAGCATCAGAATCCCATCAGCAGCTAATTTTCTCCTCTAAGCGTATCCAGGTCTCTTCCCACAGTAAATGGAGCACATGCAGCCAGCCGGTGCAAAAAGAAAATGTAAAATAAAACACGACTCACTAAAGCACTGGTTCTAAAGTCCAGCTCTGACGCTCGTGTTTATTGTAGGTTCTTCCGGCGGTTAGCATGTGCGCCCTGACTGGTCTGCAGCTACAAAGCGCTGTACACAGCAGGGTGCCATGCACTGTGTGCTGTGACACATTCATCACTGAATATCATTAAAATTCTCTGAGGATTGTGCCACAGAGGCCCTTCTGTCAGTGTGGATCAGGAGCGAGAGCCTTTGTTGTCCTTCACCAGTACATGCTGTCTGCAGACGACATGCACCATCGATAGGGGATAATCAGTATTATTTTCGTCATCTGCGAGGGGTTATTGGGTTCTGCCACATTGGCGTAAATAACATGTACTAGATATTGTGTGCAATCTCTGCCAGATCAATTCATCTAAGAGTATTAAATATTTCAATTAGAGAATATTTTTTACATCAATTCCCCCCCCCCCCCCCCCCCCACCACTGCCCAAATTTAGCATTGTATTAATATCATGGAAATGCAAATATATTAACTGATGAACAACAAAATGTGATTAACCTTTGGTTTGTTCAATTACTGGACCTGTGTATATTTAGGGCATATTTCTAATTAAGTGTGTTCTCACAGATAACAGAACCCTTACACTACTCCAGCACAGGGGACATTGCCTTCTTTATGCTGTGTGAGTTGGAAAAAAAAAAGCACTTTCTCCCTATGCCGGAGTCAGTACGTACTTGTGATTAAAAATTTAAAGCGACGCAATGGCACCAGTAATGAACTTCACCAAAAGGCATTAAAATACTAATTTAACTAATTATAATACTCGTATCTACAACCTTCAGTGAATATCATTATTTTCTTAATACTCAGTGTGGTTTAAATGAACCATTTGCGGATTGCTCAGGCAGTTTTTGGGCTCTTTGTTATAAAAAATAGTTTTTAAATATGCATGGAGCGAATGGTACATATTATTCAGCCTCATGTGACTGTATTGGGAGTGTCCGCAGTCTCCTCCGTACTGACATGTGCAGCCCATACACTGAACAAAAATATAAATGCCTCATGTCAAATTTTTATTAACAAAAAACTGAAACCGGGTTTTCTCTGTGACTATTACTCTTCTCCAGCGTGCCAAGGGACATCGAACGTGCGCGTTCGCCCATGCGAGTCGATTCTGACTCCAGACGGTGAGGACGCCGAGCGTGCAAGTTGGCTTCTCGCAGGCTGTTACAGACTGTCTATGGTGTGATGCATCTGTTGTGCAGACCAACGTTCTCGTCTGCTGTGCTTGTCGCTGATCTGAGCCGATCCCGCAGGTGGACGAGCCGGATGTAGCGATCTTGTGCTGATGCGGTCACACGTGGCCGATGTGGATGCGGTCGATTTGCAGTACTGCCTGTCTGTCGGAAATGAACTCTCCAACGGCCTATCATCCGATAGTTAACATTCAGCTGCACAGCGACCACTCTGGTGGGCATCCCTGCATCCAGCATGCCAATGGCACGTTCCCGCATGACCCGACACATCTGAGGCATGATGACTTTTGACAAAATTTGACATTTTGGGGTGGCCTTTTATTGTCCCCAGTACAAGGAGTGTCTGGGTACTGCTCATTCTGTCTGATCACCGTCTGGAAATGCCACACCCATGTACTGAGTGAAATCACTGCATCACTGAGCAAATGCTCACTGACAGAGAGATGGATTAAAAAATGGTACACAAATCAAGAGAAATATCCCTATTGTAAAAGTAAAAGTCAGCATATGCTCACTTAGAGTTGTTATCTCCATATGGCATCAATATTTGACACGGGGCGTTTATATTTTTGTTCAGTGTATATATGGTACACTACATTGCTGATAGGGTAGGCTCAAGTGAAACATCTGTTCCAGCAGTATATAAACCCGGAAGGCAAATTTGCACGTAGACTCATTCATTTCTCGCCATTCATTTTCGCCTACTTTAAAATGACATTTTCAAAAACACTTATGTGCGAGTCGGTGTTATTTTGGTACCGCTGTGCAGAGCAACATTTGTCTCTCAAAATATGTGCTTTTTGGAGGATGGAAAGCGGCTCACTTACTAAAGGGAAGATCGAAATGTAACTCGGTGTCAACGTTAAAGTGCAAGCAGAAAAGTTTAGTTAACGTGACCGAGGCTTTTGATGACCCTCTGATAAGATAATTGCTTGGAAGTTTTCACCGTTATAAGAAACGTCAATGAATGTCCGTATACTTTATTAAATTTCTCTCTGGTTTCCTCACTTCATTGTACCCTGGTTGAGCATATATGCCGTCAACCTAATTGTTTATGTTGAATTATATGGCTAATGCCAGCGTTCTGACAGGGAAGCGCTAGTTAACTCTGGCTATTCCTTTACTAAGCTTCATCTTTGCCCCTGTCCCGTTAAAACACTGCTCTCAGAAATGATCACTGCACAGCATGGATCGAGGGGATAGAGGAAGGTTTTTTTCTCCTGATTTCTAACTGCAAAGCCTCTCTCCCCTCCTTGTCTTTTGGAACTCTGTATAAACAGATAAAGCGACTTGCCCACTGTTTTAAATATTATGCAGGTAAGAAGTATTGTCATTGAATGTCAATTACGAGTAGCTCGCTTGTTAGCCACCATGTTAATTTGTTAACTGCTAAGTCAATGCAGTCCCTGAGACGGTAAGGGTACCAAGATAGCGTGCTGGTGACCGTTTACAATCACATGCATTTACTCTTAGTCAGCGGTCTGTTCAAGTCAATGGGACGGCTAATTAGCTAGCTAACATGCAAACGCAATTTTTTTTCTATTAAAGTGACACCATTAATTTTTATAAAGAAGTTGGGTGTATCAATATGGTGGCTCTGTGCTTCACTTTGGATAATGCAAATGACATCATCAGCAATCTAGTGTTCTATATATATATATATATATATCTATGGTGGAGCACACACCAGACAGCACCTCTATCCCAATTCTGCTCTCTGCTGTCCTGGGCATCACCATAATATCCCCCTGTGCATAAAAAAACAAGAAATAAAACACACACACACACACACACCTGAGACCTGACCCCTAACCTTGACCACAACTGGAGAAATGATGTTTGGCCTCATTAGGGCTGGACTTCATTTAGCATAAGGACTACTGGTCTGGAAAAGGTCAGTGTTTATACCAGAGAAGGGCCCTAATTGGCAACAAAAAACACCCGTGCCCACTTTCCCCTGAATTTGCCTCATACTTAAGCCCAAACTTGTGACTGGCAGTGAATCTAATCACTCTGCAAAGGAAGGGCATTGGAGGAAAGAGCAGGATAAGAGCAGTTTGCTGATGTTTTCTTAAAAAGCACCGAAAGCTGACGCCCCTGTGGCCAATCCTGAATATACAACAGGCTGTAAACATGAGAATGTGGTAAAATATGGCAAAGAAGGAGGAGTAAAACCTCACTGGCTGGAGCAAAAGACTAAAGAGTCATGATGTGGAGATGTTCTTGTTTTCAATTACATAAATGTAAAATCTGAATGGGCTGATAATGAACTGATATTTTAAGATCTTTATTATTATTAACAATATTATTGTTTTCTTTTTTTTAATCAGATGTACTTTTGTGTTTGTATCACTTACGGATGTGTCTTTCAGGTACTTAAAATTGTATCTTTTTAACCCTTAGAGCGCTAAAAGCAGCTATCGTTGCTCAATGATGTAAAATATCAAATTCAAAGCTGTTGAAAACCTGTTGTACGACCACGCCTCCAGCGCTCCAATTCACCAGCCTATTAAGACCCGGACCGCATTCCTCAGTCCGCGATTATTACCTGCATCTGTTCCCTCTAGTCTGTGTGCAATAGTGTTCCCTATTTAAGTCAGAGCTCCACACTCATTCAGTGCAAAGTCTCATAAGCCTCAAAAGCCTGTATTTACTATCGAGTCTTGTTCGACTTTTCTCCCGCATGAGTGTGTATACTTAACTCTTACACATGGTGCTGTTACTGTTATATTCAGTGCTTTAATTACTATCCTGGAGCCTCAATTCCCTGTTATTTTCTATTTGTCATACATAGTACTATAGTTTTACTCCGAGTTACATGCATTACTAATGTCCCCATACAGGAACCTCGTTTCCATGTTCTTTTGTGTTGTGTACTATTGTGCCTTCTGCTGTGTCCCAAAGGCAGTACAATAAAACCATCTTCGCACCTGAGTCCAGTTCACACTTCCTGACATCTGTGGCCTACAGCGGTGCTCAGAGCCAACCCCTTACAACTATCATGTTGTGAGGTTACGCTCAGCAACCAGACGCGAGAACCAAGAAATCCAAAAAACTTGAATTTTATTAAGAATGGGGGTGAGCCCCCGCAGAGCAGGAACAATGGTACAAAGTCCACAACCCAAAAATCAAAATCTCAGGGACGTAATCCAAGTTGTAAACAGGGCAGCAAACGCAAAACTTGTGTTCGGGCAAAAAAGGTTCGGTACCACAGATGCAAACAAATCCAAGTCAAAGCCAAAATCACAAACAGGGACAGTCCAGTCAGAAGAAAATCACAAAGAGTACAAGGCATAAACGATTGTAGCCCAAGGGAAACGTTCTGACAAAGGCTGGCTGTAAAAAGACCGCTTAAATACACATAGGGGAGGTCACATGCTATAATAGGGAACAGGTGAGCTGGATCAGACTAATTAACAAAGGAATGAACAAGAGGAGGTTCCTAACCACATGAAAATGGCTAAAGCCAAAACGCGGACAGGGATTACACAGACAGCCTATGACAAACAGGCCCTATAGGAAAAGTGCCTTGCTCATATGTTGCTCAATCTTGTCTCTTGAGATGAATTTGAGCTTCACATATTTGTACCATTCTGTGATCATTTGTTTCTGAGTTACTTCTCCTAAAGGTCCCTTAGGAGCAAGAGATAAGCTAAAAAGAGACAAGACATCACTGAAACAGAGGAAGTTGATTGGAGATAACCATTTGAGCAATAGTTGAGAAGTGGGATAAGCAGAGGAGATCTCATAATTGTATGCCCCTGATCTCAATTATGTCTTGGTTATTTTGAAGGAAAATTAAAGATAACAGAAGCCAAATAAATGTTTCCCCAAAAAACATAATTCTGCATCCCACTGCTTGGAGGATTTTGAAGGGTTTTTTTTAGTTGATCTCTTTAATTCTCCTTCAAAATAACCAAGACATAATTGAGATCAGGGGCATACAATTATGAGATCTCCTCTGTTTATCCCACTTCTCAAGTATTGCTCAAATGGTTATCTCAACTCAACCTCCTTTGTCTCAGTGATGTCTTGCCTCTTTTTAGCCTATCTCTTGCCCCTAAGGAACCTTTAGGAGAAGTAACTCAGAAACAAATGCTCATGAGTGATACAAAAATGAGAAGCTCAAATTCATCTCAAGAGACGAGATTGAGCAACACATTTTTCCTACGGGACGGCTCCGGTTAGGGAGTTCTAACGTGCACAGAGTGACAGGCAGAACATTGTTTAACAAGTGCGGAGGATCCGCTGAAACTCAGCAAAGTAGATTGAGTAACGACAAGGGGTGGAGACTAGAATAGGGCGAATGCTGAGAGCTCGTTTGTCAATTAGTAAAGTGCCGCTATACAATCCCTAGTGCTCGTTAATAAGTTAGTTCTATGAACAATGTTAGTCTGGGTTATCTTTAACTAAAATAACAAACTGCTAGTACGGTTAGTAATGATAGAACAGCAAGGCGAAGGAAGTAAACGAGATTAGAAGGAATAATTGAAATCCCAGAAACCATGAAATCACCCGAAAGTGTGGCACGTAATACTGGGGCAGTGAGCAATCACATGACAAAAGACCAGACAGGGGGAGATAAAGTGCAATGCATGATATGAACCAAAACAAGGACCGGAATCTAACTGAGGGAATGGATAATGGCAGAAATAAAGACAAAGCAAAAGCAGAACATGGCACAGAATCAGAATCATAATCAAAACATGTTCAGACAAAGCAGAATTATCAAAACATGGTCAGTCAAAGCAGAATCATAACACATGTGGCTAAACAAGTAGCCACATGATAGGTTTTCAACAGCACAAGATAATTAAATTTTTATAGTTTTTTTATTGGTTAGCGCTAAGGGTTAATTGCAGTGTATGCTGTATACATGGAAAAAAAATTGTTGGAAAATTGCTCTTTTCATCCCCCTTTTTTTTCATTATATCATTATGTCTTTTTAATCAGGGTTTGCGTTGGATAAGAGGTGAGAGTCATTCTCTCTCTGGCCCAGCCCCTGTCAGAGCTCCACTATCAGACCGCAGCATCATGCTGTTTAGAGAATGGGGGTAATCACAGAAACCCGTTTATCCGCAGCAGTTGACTGTGTGGTTGATTTCTCATTGTTGTCCAAGTAGAGGAGAGTATGTTAATCCCTGGCGTCATACACATCGTGCCTGAAATCATGTATAAACGATTTACATTGTCATTACCTATATTTTAGAAGTCCTAGTAAAATTCTCTATGCTAATTCAGGCGTAATATGGGAGCAATTGAACTGATTTAGCAAAAAAAAAAGCCATTTTAAAAAAGAATCAGTGGCCACAAAACATGAGCCAATATCAGATAAATAATAGAGTGTAAATGTGGTTCC
Organism: Gymnothorax reevesii; assembly: GCA_029721435.1. Classification (NCBI taxonomy): domain Eukaryota; kingdom Metazoa; phylum Chordata; class Actinopteri; order Anguilliformes; family Muraenidae; genus Gymnothorax; species Gymnothorax reevesii. The sequence continues at coordinate 16,114,037 of CM056582.1, read as the reverse complement.
CTGCAGAGGCCACATCTCTGATATTAATTCATGGTCCCTGTATTGACTACAGTTACATCCTAAGTTCCTCACGTTACAATTACATGGACAAACAAAGCCGATTCAATGATGGAAATTCCCTCTGGTCCAAAAATTAAATATACTGAAGAAGCTCTCCCCAGCATATAGGCTAAGTAAAGAGACAGACAAATTAAAAATACATGTTCAACTCAAATGGTGTTGGACTAGCCAAAGACCCTAGATCTCAACAAGTATTACTATTTTCTGACCAAACTAAAATTAGGGTGAGTCTTCTCGATGCTTCTACCACTGGCTTAAACCTAAAACAAAAATGTGCTTAAAAAAAAAGATAAATAAATAGAAATTTAAAAACTGTCCAACCCCCACAACAGAAATGCAAAGGAATCAAAAGACAGTGTCAAACAAATTCATATTCGGGTCCACAGCAGGTTCTCTTGAAGGTTGCAGAATTCATATTCAGCTGCTCGGTAAACTGGAGGCCCAAACTGCAGGTACACTGGATGACCAGCAGGGGTTGGAAATACACCACGAGTGGCAGCTCTGAGTTGGATTCATCAGGATGCAAAACTGAGAAGTTAAGTTAAAGCTATATACGATTTGAAAGTTTGTTCATTATTAATAACCTCATTTAGATGGTGGTTATGGTCCTATAGTACAATCTACACAATGTGAAGAGCAAAAAACAAAAAAAAAATCCATTCACTCTAGTGCAGTGGTCGTCAAACCCGGTCCAGGAGGGCCAGAGTGTCTGCTGGTTTTTGACGTTACTCTGCACTTAATTGATGAACGAAAGCAGGTCATTACACACTTAACTCATCTCACCTGGTGTCTTAGGTTTAAATAGGGTGGAGAAAACCAAACTCATCACACCCTGTGCTGTTAGCAATACTCCTGCACTGACGGAATAATAAGCCAATCAATCAATTACCAGGAACTACCCACAAGACTCCTACAGCCAATTAAACAGACATGCAGGTTGTGACAGAAGTCTAAGTGGAAACCAAGATTTGTCAATATAGTTGGACATTGAGCATAGTTGTAATCCGGGCAAAGTAGAGGTTCAAAGTAAAGATAAAAGTGTATAGGGCAGGGGTAGCGAGCCCTGGTCCTGGAGAGCCACAGGGTGTGTGAGTTAGGTTTTCTCCACCCTATTTACACCTCTAACACCAGGTGAGATGAGTTAATGAACTGCTTTCATTCATCAATTAAGTGCAGAGTAACGTCAAAAACCAGCAGACACTGCGGCTCTCCGGGACCAGGGTTGATGACCCCTGCTCTAGTGGCTGCAGGGCTGCAGAGACGTTGACCGATGTAAGCCATCCGGCCGGATAGCTTACATTGGTTTACGTCTCTCTCCTACTCTCATCCAATCCCCTCGCTCTATTTGACACTCCCCCAGAGCTTGCTCTGACTCCCCGTGCTGCACATTCCGCCCCGTCCCCGCCCCCTTCCGCGTTATAAACTTTCTGCAACAGGCAAGTGGCTGAGTAGCTGGTGGCGGTAATGCACCAAGTGTTTGCGAACCGCAAATAAACATTTAAGAAGAAGAAGTAGCTGAGTAGCAGCTTAGCAACAAGTGCTAGAAGAATGGAAAAGAAAGACAGCGACAGCAGCAAGCGGCCCCTGCTGCCCCACCGGCAAAAGTTGGGAGAAAGCGTAAGTCTGCAGAGGAAAAGGCAGAGACGAAGAGGAAATGTGAGCAACGCAGGACTCAAAGCCGAGTAAACATCGGGTCATCCATTCACCGCTGGAGGAAGCTTTAGGTGGATTTGGGCCTGAAAACTGATGCTGATACAGCAGACTTTTTGTTGAACAGGTAGGTAATTTTTGACTTTTATTGTGTGAGTTGTTACATAAATAAATTTTTATAAGTCTATGACAATGCTGGCTTATGACTGTAAACGCTGCCGGTCGTTGGAACGTTAGCCGTTTATTTTTAGCATTGTAAACTAGCATTGCTATCATCAGTGTTGCGCCTGAATGCACTCAATGAACTCATGAACTCGTTCACATGTATTTCTGTTTCATGAACGTTATTGTGAACATAACGCTCTCTTACTGATGCAGAAACCCCAGCTAAAACACACCGCAAACATCCCGGTGATTGAGATAGGCAAATATTTTATATTTGACCAGATGTTCTTGTTGTTAATTTATGTGGAATAAATATTGCACTGTGGAGCAGTTTAATGCCGTTGATCTGTCATTTTTCTCCCTTGTGAAAAAATGCTACCGTAATGCAAAGCGATCGTAAAGTCTTTGTTTTCGCCTTGATATTGCAATATGACAGTAGTAACTTTATTTATTAGGTTATTATAACCTAAGTGATTTTATAACGAGTTTAATAAGTTTGTTCAAAGATATATGCCCATATACGCCATTATCATCTAATTTCTGCATTTTCGGGATAACCCAGCGTGTACATGCAAATATATGTACGCTTACAGATGGAAATGCTCACTGAAAATAAATCTATTTTTATGATTTTTGAAGATACTTAAGATATGAGCGATGAAACAGCCCGAGATTTTAGGTTTGCGCAAGCGCAGGACCGCGAAGTAGCATGTTTTGAGGGGTAGCAAAATTTGTCAGAACACCGGCCGGCTTGTTGCTCTGTTAGAGGAGGTGTGTCTGAGAGTCTCCAGGCGGACGGCCACATGTGCTCGGTAGGAGGGATCAGGGAGCACAGAGGGGAGGGGTGTGTGTGTGTGTGGGCAAGATGCTTTTTTCACATTTTTCAGAACGTCTCAATCTTTCTCAACTGACACTCAGATCGTAGACTACAGCTTTAAGAGAGGTACTTATGTAGAGAGTGCTGCTTTCTGCGGGTCCTTGACTCTTCAAATGACAGCACTATTTCCAGCGTACAGCCTTGGGTTTGATTTCTCGCCAAGGCCTTTACCGCTGCGTTACACACAGCATCTCGTACCTCTGACACGCGCTATTTTCTCTCCGAGTGAAGGAGGAAGGCGAGATCATAAATAGACAGCGCGGGCATTCCTCTATGTACAAATACAGGGTAAAAGCATGCGTGCATTCAACACTTACAACACTTAATGGAAGCCGTTTGACCGTTGCCACCTGTCAGCATTTCATTTGCACTTTTCGGCGAGCATCCACTTTTCCTGTCATTGGGGAGTGGGCGGGAAGAGGCGTAGGTGGCGTGGAGACCAAGATTGCCACCGAGACATAAGTGCAGCGCTGAGCAGACTGCGGTATTTATTGCACAGTGGAATGCTTGTCACGGCCGTGTGGCGCTCTGTTAGCAGCTATCAGAGACAGCACAGCCGCACAACTGACCAAGGAGCTTCAGATCTGCAATCTTCAGTTCATATCCCCCGGCAATCATTTCTATAAAAAATGGCTGATTTGAATCTTTCATTCCTCTCTGTTCTTTTTCACCCTCGGGCCGGACTCAGTTGAAATCCGCCATCATTAGGGAGATTCTAGTCCATTAAACGCGTCAGGAAAAAGGAATAGAATAATCAAAATCCCCCCCCCCCCCGTTAACTTTGATAAGTAACATCATTGATGTAACATCATTGACAAAGTAACACCTTTGCGGAAGTTTAGCTTTTTTCTCCCAAAATGCACAGTGTGTAAATGTGCCGCTCGATGAATCTTCCGCCCCATATCTGCTGCACATTGGTCATGCTGTAACTGTCAGTGACTGGCGTGACTTCAGAGCGGCGCAGGAAGGGAGCAGGATGTTCAGTTCTTCAAAATGACGTTTTTCTGAAACCTTGTATTCCTCCCTTCTTAATTTACATCTATTCCTTGTTTCCCTGATGGGAGGAGACAATGAAGGCGAGACAGCTGTGGAGAGAAGCTGTTGAATGAGCCCACGGGACGTCCTGTCCTGTAGGTGAGGGTCCCTCTGTACCCCAACAAGGAGACTCTTGATTCCACTGAAGCACTAGTCCTGACCTTCAGTGGGGAGAATTAGCAGTGTCAGGGGGTGCATCCAATGCGGCTTAAATTTAGACACCTTATACGTGAGCCCAATGTGACGAACTCTAACGCAAATAGGCTTTATCCTTTCCTCTTCACTTCTCTACAGGACAGTGTAAAAATCACTCAGGTTACCCTTTGCACAGTTATAGACACCGGCGTCCATAAATTCCAAAATCTAATCACTCAACAAACCTGTAATTGAATTTCCAAATGGCTAGCTTCACTGGAATAATTTTTAAAAGTCTCTTTGACTCAAATACTGAGTTATAAAGCTTAAATAAGCTCATGCACAACAGGAAAAATTGGCAAAATTTTGTATTCTGCGCAAAGGGGTTAAGGGGAGGTTAAAGGGAGATTTTGTAGGTACTTCGGACATGTTTGAGGAAAATCAATGTCCTTTCTTTCAATACGTCTTGCACTTGAGTTGACAGAAATTGATAATGACGTGACTGATCCAACAGAGGCCATCATGAAATAAATCCCCTGCCACGAGACGGCGGGCATGCGGCCTGGAAACAAAATGTGGTGGAGGGACGGACAGACAAAAGTATGAAAGGCACATCTACATCTGTGTATTAAATGGCATTGAGGAATCCTGAACAGTTTAGGAGTTCTGGCCTAGAAAAGATTGGGATGGCTATGATTTGGCCTAGAAATGAACGCGACGGAGGGACAGACGACTGGACAGGAGGGTGGATGGAAGTATTTAAAGGCACAGACACACAATAAGATTTCTTTCTGTATTACTTTTTTTTGAGAAATACTGAACAGTTTAAGAGTTCTGGTCTGGAAAAGAAGGGTGACAGACAGACAGACAGACCGACGGAAGGACGACCCTCAGTCCTGCACCCCATCCACTGTCTCAGGAGATAATAATGGACTCCTGCCTCCATCAAAAGCTGTTTCTGTGATTCTTTGCAGGAAGGAGGACATGAAGGAGTTAACTGCTCCTTTCCTTCATGAAATAAATCACTTAGCATTCATTTCCATGGCCTTCAGACAAACCATTTCCAGGTTATAGGTCATGTCTGGCAGGTTTCTCCCTCTTCAGAGAATTCGGATGCGCCGAAGATCTCAGACAACAGAAGCCACGCGACCGCAGGACTGGGAGGCCTCAGAATTTGTTTTATTTCAACTATAACAAATGGTATATGAGCCCCATGCCACACAAGCTCTGAAACTTGATTTAACCCTTTGTTGCATGTTGTCCAGTATTTTGGACATGTTTTAAGAGGGGTTTATGTTGTCTAGGCTCACACTAGGTACCCTGATAACACATAATTTACATTTACTGGACATTTCCAATTCAGAATTTCCCCACTAAGTGCCTCTCTGATTAGTCTCATGATTTACTGCAAACAATCACAATGGCAGCATCCACAAGTCAGAGGTAAGTTGATCCAACTCAAAAATATTTTTATATTGTTCCAGTTGTGATTGGAGTAATGAGATACACACCCTAGCACACAGTGATACACTAGAGCGTTGTAATGCATGTGTATTTGATGAATACCTGATTTTATGCTCTGTCAGTGTTGGTCATTATCCATGGCAGGCAAATCGCTCATACAAGCCATGTCCAGAATACAGATGGATCATCATGCACATCAGTGTCCGGGTTTCTTCTATTCCACATTATTTCTGTCACCCAATATGCATAATGTCCAAAATCCTGGACGGCAGTGTGCATCCCACATGCAAAATGTCCAAAATAATGGACGGACCAAATCTCATCGAATGGTCCCAAAAGAACACTGGACATCCAATTTTAAAATATTGGAGGCATTTGTTGGTACTTCATGCAACAAAGGGTTAATACAAAACATTTTGTCATTTACAGAAACCTCTATTTCAATGAAATATGAAGCATCCAGTCTCTTCACAATTTTATACGTGTATTTCATCATTTTAAGCTCTTTTCTGTCTGCATATGAAATTTTACTTTCTGGAGATTTGTATATTATTTCAGTTTTTAATGTTTTCAACAGCCTCAGATATTAATGCTCTGTGGAAGGTGAGGAATATTACAGACACCAGTTTTAGGCATGTGCACCAGTGAGTGCTGCTGTATTCAGGGGTTTCAAGTTTAGAGCGAGAGAAAAAAAAATCAGCTTTATCAACAGATTGCAAAACTGCAACCAAAACGTGCAAGAAAACTGAAATAATATTTTAAAATTCTCTGAAGAGAAAATTAGTGTTGTAGTGAGTTGTTGGGCCACACGTTTCCAAGACTGCTTAACTGCACCTCAATTCTACATGTTTCTGTATCTCTGAAGGAGAAGAGAGTATCATTCGACCGATCGATATCTGTGCATCTGCTGTTTTGATGTTGATGGGGGAGAGTGCTCTCTGACCCTCAGGTTCAAATGTCCAACAGATGTTCAGTTTGGTCGAGATTTGGAGACTGAAGGTCACGTCATTCGATTTGCATTGTCATCCTGGTAGACACCACTCCCATAAAGGGAGAAATATTCAATCAAAAGCTCTGATAGGCACATACTATGCGACCTGATAACAATTCAGTCACACACCTGCACACTAACTAACAAAAACACCAACATACATACATTGCCACAGCAACACCACTATTTGATCTGCTCCAGCTGCGTGGTTGAAGCAAAGCAGGTGTGGGCTTGGTTAGTACTTGGATGGGACACCACCTGGGGAAACCAAGTTGCTGCTGGAAGACGTGTTGGTGGGCCAGTAGGCAGCGCTCTTCCCTCTGGTGGAATAAACTCAGTGCAGTGATGGGGACACTGTACTGAAGGAGGCGCTGTCTTTCAGATGAGACGTTAAACCGAGGTCCTGACTCACTGTGGTCACTAAAGATCCTATGACACTCTTTAATAAGAGCAGGGGGTTCCCCGGTGTCATGGCTAAAGTCCCAACCTGGCTCTTTGAACCGGCCACCTAATCATCCCCTGATCTAATTGGCTGCGCAATTCCTCCTCTCCCTCCCCACCTCCACCCCCAGGGCTCCCTTGAAAAAGACATTTCAATCTCAACAGTACTTCCCTGGTTAAATAAAATACAAATACCGCTTAATGAGAACCCTTATTAGACCACAATGCTACACTGCAGATGCTCCAGTCACGTTGCTAAGAGACCAATTTGCAGGATGGAGATCAGAGAGGGAAAGTTTTGTGTTCTTTTGAGGGATGATGGAAGTAATGCTGCATGTGGCTGTTCGACAGACTGAGAGGAAACCAGCACCCAGATAAACAATGTTAGCCACCCGCATGAGAACTATGTCTGACAAATCCAGCCTAGACCATCCAATCCTGACACAGAATACAGAGTCTGTAATGGGCAGTAGTACTACATTATTTATCGTCATATCTAGGCTGCTATTAATTAATTCCGTATTAGTCCAAGATACAGCAACCTCCATAATTATTGGCACCAGTTAAGATGAGTTAAAAGCCCTAAAATAAATACAATTTTTAATGCAGAAGAATACTCTCGCACTGAAAATTGTAGAAAAATGTTACCTTCAACTCAAGTGACTTTTAAGGGGAAAAAAAATCCCTGACTAAATATTTATTTTTCATAAAATCACCTGTACCACAATTATTGGCACCCCTAACAATTGCGAGGAATTAAATGTAATTGAAGTATTTTTGTCATTTCAACAGTAGATTACAAAGTTGATCAGAGTATCTACGAACATTTAATTAGAAAATCATCACTTCCTGTTTCCCTGGGGTATAAATAAGACGTGACACAGAGGCCATTTCTCTTATCAGAACAGAACAGAACAGCCACTCGCCTGCACCTGCCCATATCTACTGTCAGAGGAATCATTAAGAAGTTTAAAACAAGCTATTTGGGAGGCATGCACGGAAAAAACCTTTTCTCACTCACAATCATAAACGCAAACGTCTGGAGTTCGCTAAGCGGCACTGGGACTTCAACTGGCACCATGTGCTTTGGGGGAGGATCGGTGATGCTGTGGGTCTGTTTCTCTTCCAGAGGCCCTGGGAACCTTGTTAGGGTGCATGGCATCATGAACGCTTTGAAATACCAGGACATTTTAAATCAAAATCTGGTGGCCTCTGCCCAAAAGCTGAAGATGGGTCTTCACTGGGTCTTTCAGCAAGATAATGAGCCTAAACATGTGGCCAAATCTACACAGAAATGGTTCACCAGACACAGAATCAAGCCCCTCCCATGGCCATCTCAGTCCCCAGACCTCAAGCCCATTGAAAACCTGTGGAGGGAGCTGAAGAGGAGTGTGCAGAGGAGAGGACCCAGGTCACTGGATGATTTAGAGAGATTGTGCAAAGAGGAATGGTCGAAGATCCCTCTTTCTGTATTCTTCCATCTTGTGAAATATTATAGGAGAAGATTAGGGGCGGTTTTGTTGGCAAAAAGGGGTTGTACAAAGTATTAACATCACGGGTGCTAATAATTGTGGCACGCATGATTTGATGTAAAAGAATTATTTCTTAATGAGGGATTTTTTTTCCCACTGAATTAATGCACTTGAATTAAAGGTTGGATTTTCCTCCTTTTGGAGGGCGCTGTAAATTCTGTCAAATTTTAATATTTTCACCACACAACCATGTAAATGCAAAGCCCCCCAGTTACATGATCTAATGAAATGGATTAAAAGTTTTAATTAGGTCCATCAAACACTTCATGGATCACTATCTGAAGTGCCAGAGTAGCCCAGTGGGCTCCTTGACTGTGGAGAGTAAAATTGGCAGTTTGAGCCCCCAGTGGGGTTTGGGATCTGATTTTCTCTGGAGAGGTCAACTTGGGAAGAACTCTGCTTTTGGGCCCTTGAGCATGGCCCTTACACTTAGTTACCACTGTCGTGCCCTTGAGCATGGCCTAATAGGATCACCACGATTACTCCACGGTTAAGACTACGATTTTAATCGCGCTGCGAATCGTGATAGTGGGAACCTAGCATTAACCGCAATATTGCTCCAGGGGCGTCACCGGTTTCTCTGGGTCCCTCCTCTATTACAACCGTTTCATCCGGAGTTTCTCACTGCGTGCCCTTTAGAAGCATCCTCTCACTGGAGCTTCACTGATCAAACAAAATACTGTAAATAATGCAGTGAATTCAGAGCTGCAGCGAGAAGCCCATTATGTCCCAAGCATTATGGAGCCCGGTGTTCATACACAGTGTTGTACTTGCCGTGGTATCCTGCCCATCCCGGCCTCCTCCTCCCCAGATGTTCCTCAGGAGGCACGTTATTCCCGAATCGACGCACCACTGTGTCCCGTCCCATAAATCAGTGGTGAGACTGTAGCTCCCCGCTCCTCCTGAGGGGGGCGCCCTGACTGCTCACCGTTGTTACACAGGTCTGTTATTAACAGTCCTGCTGCATATCGGAGCTCCTCTCCTCCTCACATTATATAAATCTGCATAGGCTGTAGGAAATGTGCTAGCCTTTGAGACGCACGACAGAGGTGACAACACAGGGTCATCACTCTCCCCGCCTCAATCAAGGGCCATAAGTCCATAAATAAATCCGCTTAGACATCCATTTTCAAACTAAACATAGATTATGACCACCTTGTTAAGCATATAAAATTTTACCAGTTTATCTTGCGCAGTTTTCAAGGCAACTCGTCTCCACTGAATGTGTGACGGACAGACGGATGGACAAAATTCGATACAATCCTACATCCCCCGCACCAGATCGTGGCAGGGAATAATGGTGTGCTCACATATGCATCAGCCAGAGCCATCGTCTCCCAACGTTAACCATCCCAGAAATGAAATCTAATTGAATCGGCGGAATTCAAGAAATTACACATGAATCGCCACATATCAACGATAATCAGCTGAAGCGGGGCTCGGATTCAGCCTGAAAACACAGCATCACAACACCTGAGGCATTGCCTTACGGTCACCTGGCTGAAGCTCTTACCACAAGTAATTTTTGGTTGATTAGACTTAGCGAGTGCTGATTCCTTCCAGAACAACTGGGGCCAACAGCAGCACTGATCTTACTGTGGCAACACTGGGACTTGAACCAACAACCTCCTGAATCTGAGTTAAGCGCAGTAGCCTCTCGGGCATAGGGCTGTGCTGCCTGACCTTCCAGCTGTTACAGCATCAGCAGTGCTTAAAGGGAGACTCTGTTGTCATCACGAGGTCATCACTAACAGAAGGCCAAAGACCAGACAATAATTACCTCTTTTTAGCTAAGGTCCATTGAGTTCAATTAATTAACATTACAAAGTTAGCATGTAGAATGGATTGTCCCTTTAAGATGTAATACAACAAATACATGAATCTGGCTGCTGCGCCCATTTTGGAAAAGCTAAAGAACCACAGCTATAGGCCGGCTTCACAAGCATGAACCCCCGCCTCGACCCTCCCAAACCTGGAATAAGCGTGTTACATGATGGGTGGATGGTAAATGGATGAACTGCTTGCAATTAATGACTGAAAAGTGCACCAAGATTCGGCAGATGCACTTTTCGAATGAACCAATGTGCAGTTAATTCCCAGAAAATCACAATCTTGCACAGCGTGGCTCCAGTTGGAGGTTACTAATCCAATGAAAATATCAACAGATGTCAAACTCAAGCTGTGGAGGGAGACCACGTGGGGTGAAGGTTGGGAAATAGGTTGTAATTAAGAAGTGTAATCGAACGGAGAAAATGTCTCCCCCTCGTGACCCACAATGGCATTGTTCATCTGAAATAACGCCTGAACTACGGCAATTGGGGACTCTTATGTTCTTACTAAGTCTTTGTGCGTGTTCTAAGACAGCCAGTTATTACGCTCAATAAACTCCTCGGCATATGGGGGACCCACATTCATGTCACTCTTTGTATTGAAGCAATTAAATATTTGTGTTCCATGAAAGTTACGGATGATTGATACAGAGATTCTGGATAGTACTGGCCACTGGCAGGCAGTCAGGTCAATGCTGATGACTCTGTCGTACATAATAATACAAATGCAAACTAGAACCAAGCTTTTGTAAACAGGGAAGTATTAGAAAGTATTAGACCTTTTAAAGAACAAGCTGTGTTCGTGGAACACTGATGCCCCCGGCGGCAGGTTAAAGTATTGCAGGTTAAAGTTTTTTTCCGCTGCAGACCGACAGACGGACGGACAGACGAAAAACTATATGCCCCCGAATCTTAGATTCCGGGGGAATAAAAATAAATCTAATTTTGAGTTGATTTCTATAAAGTAGGAAGTGCAGGACTTCTGAGCGCATTTATCTTTGCTTGGAAATATTTATTGGAAAAAGGATCATCAAAAGATATTTAAGTTATGGATAGCCACATTGAGGCTACCTTTGAGCTTACGTTTGACTTGACCACCAAAGCCCAGTCATACACGATCTGTCTACTTGCACATTCTATTATTACATCAGCAAATCATGACAGTTTGATAATACAGAGTATCTCTCCAAAAATTACCGATAAAAACATATCAGTTGAGTGTCTGGCACTGAAAAATATGTTTTTGCACACTTCAAAACAAATAAGACAGCTGCATCATCATCAACAGTTCCAATTCGTTCACTTGTCTTTATTCTGTACAATTCCCCCCCAAAAGTCACTTAGAGTAACATTAGGGCACATCCACATAAGGCCACACGGGGGGGGCGGGGCGCGAGAGAGCGCTCACTCCGGCACCACCTGGCCCAGCCACTTCAGGTAGGGAGGGTTTCCCTGGTCTATAGGCAGACTGATGACCTCAGCCACTTCGTAAGGATGGTTTGACCTGCGAATAACAATGATGCAGACACTGGCTAACACTGTATGAGATTCTTTTGCTCCAGACAGTCAAAGTGCAGTACGATTAAGATTAAAGATGTATTAAGATGTATTAAAAAATACAACCCCAATACCGAAACAGTTGGGACGAAGTGTATATTGTGCATAAAATCAAAATGTAATGACATTCTGCTCACATGAGCCAATGTTATTTACGATAGAACGTAGTTTCAATATTTGAAATGTTATCTGAGACATTTTACATTTTAATACACAAAATGAGCTTATCATACATTTTCTGGCTGCAACAGGTCTCAAAAAAGTTGGGACAGAGGCAAAAAAAGGGCTGAAAAAAAATTGTATATAAGCGAAGCAGCTGAAAGAACATTTAGCAAGTAATTAAGTTAACTGGCATCAGTGTGCAACATGATTGGCTATAAAAGGGATGTCTGAGAGAGGCTGAGTCTCTCAGAAGTAAAGATGGCCAGAGGCTCTGCAACCTGTGAGGACTTGCGTAAAAAAATTGCGGAATACTTTAAAAACAATGTTCCTCAACGTCAAATTGCAAAGGCTTTGAAGGTCTCATCATCGACAGTGCATAACATCATCAACAGATTCAGAGCAACAGGAAAAATCTCTGTGCGTGAGGGACAAGGCCTTTACCGAATGCCCGTGATCTTTGGGCCCTCAGACGCCACTGCATCACTCACCGGCATGATTCTGTCATTAACATTTGGCACATAATTGAACGAAAAGTCAAAGGAGACCCAAAACTCTCTAGCTGCTGGAAGCCTGAATTAAACAAGAGTGGGATCTAATTCCAATGGCTAAACTCAAGAAACTTGTCTCCTAAATGCCAAGACGCCTCCACTCTGTGTTAAAAAGATGGGATGCTACACCATGGATGTGTGTGTGTGTATTAATTAGAATATATTTTTGCACTTCTTAGAGTGTAATGTGGCCCGAAACAAAGCAAAAAGCCTTAATCTGCTTGGGTAAACAACTATTTTTGCATAATGACCAGCGTAGAGTTATTGGGATTATATCAAAGGTTGCATCGACATGCTTAGCTAAAGACATGATTTTTGTATTTTCATCCAACTAATGTGCTTATATGCAGTCTATTTGCTTCTGCCACCATTATATTGCTTTAAAACAGCTGCAATTTTTGCTGCTTTATGCTGGAGTGCAGGGGTTAGTTCAATTTTACTTTGCTGCTATGCAAGAGCTGCGTTTACCACTTCTACAGCATCACAGTCCCACCGAACGCTGGTTTGATCATGGTGCCTTCTCCCATGCGTCATAATCAGCACACTCACCAAATATTTCAACAGTTTTATTTTTTAAAACTGAAACATATTGTCCGTATCTATTTTGGCCTTCACTTCTGATGTTTCAAAACTCTGTAACTGAAAGTCTCATTTAAATTCAGTCTGGAAGTCAAATGAGGCAAACCAATACCATGTGTCAAAAGGCTGACATGTTGCAAACTACTTCACTGATGTGCAGTTATTGGAAAATAATGCACATCATTGGAAAGTCCTTTAACAAATCAGAATTGATTATTCAACAGACCATTGATATTAAGTTGTTGAATTCTCATGGATGAACCGAAACATTATGGACCCCCTGTGTGATATAATACTGGTCCACAAGCTTCTCAAGCAGCGCTGACCTGTGGAAGAATGTACTCCGCAAGACCTCTAACCTTTATTATCCCCATTTTAGAATGCTTACCTAACGTACTCCGCCAGAGCCGATACTTTTGTACTTCTGGTTTTAATCATCTAAAATGAGAGGTTCAAAGTTACGCATGCATGCACATGTAACTACAGGAAAAGTCTTGTAACACACAAGCCTCAAAAAAATTCACACAGACTGCATACACTTCAAAATAAGTACAAAAGCAAGAAGATTTCACCAAGGCAGTTGGCAGGTTGAAAAATAAAAGTTGAGGAGGGTCAGTACTATTGCAGAAAACATCAAACATTTATGAATCACTGATAGAGTGACAGTGCAGTTAGATAACAGGTGAGTTATTCAGCATTATGCTTTACGAAGCCAATGCATTCATCTGAAGGATTTACAGTGGATTAAACAAAGCAAGGTCCAGCTGGATTAATGTTACTTCATTTATACTGGGGCTTGAGTCACCAACCGCCTGAGACCATCAGTCCCAGCCCTGATACCACAGGCCACCCAACTGAGCCGCCGGCCAGTGGTGCCCAGTCATGTGGCACGAAAGTATGGACTGAAAGTATGCAGGTTTCCAACCAGTCAATACACCAGCTGATGTCACTCTGGTAGACAATGTGCGAGTAAATGAAATCAGCTGATGTAGAGTTGAAAACATGAATACACTCAACCCTCCATGGGATATGACTGGATATCACTACAACAGGACACATCATGAAAAAGCAGAGAAGAAGACTCACCAGCAGGACTTCATTATCCTCCTCAATCTTTCCCTGCCACTCGTACCTGAAACACAGCCATGTTTCATCTCTCCAACAGACATTGTTCAGCCAGTCAGTACACAGCCCTCCCCTTCTACTCGCTGTCCCAAAAACTCTGAATACTTACACTGACGTGATCTTCGGCACAATATTTACACAGGCAGCCAATTTCTTCTCAACCATTCCTCTGCAAAAGAAAGAGTCACAGCCAGGGAAAGTAAATCACAGACTGACCATTGGTGCAAAATCATGACCTCATCTGTCATTTTTGCGTGTGGATAAACTAGTTAACCAGATCTTATCAAATGAGAAAGCAGATGTTTCATAGATCAATGATGTACAAACATAGATTGTAAAAGGACAAAATAGAGGCTGAGTGGATTTCATAGGCATCTGTTCATTTGTCCCACACGCAGTACAGCCACTAGGAGAAAACCACTGTGAAATACATCGTCACATAAAGAACACAAAAGCATCCCAAAAAGTCATTTTATTGGTCATTTGTTGTAAATACACAGAAATTTCAGTTCGGATTGCCAAACTCTCATTACCTGGCCAGGTCTTTAGCCACCTGCTCGTTGGGACAGGTGACAAAGGCTGCAGAGTGTGTTCCAGATGTGTACGACTCAGATGCCATGGAAAATGCTCGAAAACCGACAGTTCTTAGAAGTGGAAGCATCAAAGTGCTCAACAACAGGCTCTGTGGAAATGGCGTGGATACAGAATCAAATGTTCCACTCCTATTCAGGAAAATCCAGCAGTGTCTAAAATATTTCGCGGTTTCAAGGGGGGAAAAAAACACTTAATTTATCAAACAGGCGGCAAATCATGCGGTGTGCCATGTTCCAATGGTGCCCCATTGAACTGTATTAAATGCAAACTCCTTAACGGAAACAAAGTGAGAAAATATGCACGTTTTACAACTGCATCATCTTTTTAAAATGCATTTAAGACGTTTTAAAACGGTTGTTTCAGAGAAAAAAAAACCGCAGGGGGCTTTTATTGATATAAGATCGCCTGAAGTATCAGGCTTGTGAGTGACCACACCCACTCATTGCTACCGGTCTTTGGTTCAGTACTCGCTATTTAGGATAAATTCTGGTGGACACTTACCAAAAGCACAATTTTTAAATGTCCACCCTGCAATCCATCCATACTACAAAATCCAAAGCGCATTGCCTTTGTAGATGATGTGCATTCATGTGCAACTGCCCGGTGAAAGAAATCATGACAATCACGATAAACTCTGCACAAACAATCTTTACCAGGGATGATATAAACATGTTCTTGCTGAGCCCGTATCATGAAAATACCTTACATATCATCTTTCAAGCACTGACAAAAATATGTAGCGCACTACTGATTAGCCTGATTGCTGCACAGTGCAAACGAGCGATTGCAGGCCAGCAGAAGATTTAAAGCAAGATAGCCTGCTGGCTAGCTAATGAGTTACAGCCAGAAGTTGGTTAATGGAAATTAATTTTTCATGGCGAAAGTAACTTAGCATTGAACAATTATGCGTATTACTGCGGTGTTTGAAACGTTGAGTAAATTCATGATCATATAAATATATGAAATTTACCCGTAAAATCTCATTCACTAACCACTGCTGTCTTTACAGACACGTTCGGCCCTCCATAGACATATATGCGGCCCTCCCTCGCTTTACGTACAGTCACGACAGGAAGCAGGTCATGCTTTACGGCACTTTACGACTCTCTTTCCGCCGGTATCCTGCGAAATGTCGCGCTAATTATTTCTGAATCGAAGGGTTGTTAATCTGCTAAACATCCATCAAAATCCAAGAAGTGACTGAGGTATACACCTAATATATTCATGTAGTAAATTGTTTTTAGTTATTTTCTGGCATTATTTTCGTAGCTTCCGGAATTTATCTTGCTTTAAATGCTTACAGTTTGCGGCTACCTTGCTAATATTTGGCCAGCCGTCATTACCGCACTGGATTTCAAGCACTGGTCTGAATGTTGGTGTCCGGCTGACTTTACTGTTCCGCTGGCAAAAGAAGTTTGTTGCTGCTACATTTGTTGAACAAGTTGTTGGACAGTCTGGAGCGAAGCTACGGCGGAAAGCGAGTTATCCGTAGCATGAATACCGGGGTTACAGGCGTCGGTCGCTCAGATTATGTCGCAAACGCCATGATAAAGCTGCTTTCACACCAGATGCTAAACCGTGTGAAAGCGACTTAACTGTGACTAATTAATTGCTATGAAGGGCACTAAATAAATTAACTCTAGTTCTTTAAATCTGCTATGTGGAGAAGCAGATCTCCTCAGTAAACTCCATGTTTAAGGCGGGCGGTGATGGATGGTCAGCGCTCGCACAGCGTCAGTAGCGAACCCACCATTTCTGCTGTAGCTGCCACTGACTGCTCCGGAAGGCAGCAAACCCTGAAAACATTTATTACTGGCGCCTTAAACATGATCTGCTTTCTCTCACTTCGCATGCAGATGGTTAAGAGTTTGTGTATGATTTCCCTGTGACGATTCAACCCATTTCATTTGCAAATCGGATAACCATGGGGCCAACTTGGTGTTAATGTTAGCGGTCTGCACCAAATTTGAGTTGTGGTTGTGCGTGCTGACCCATCCCGTTTGAGACTTGTGCTCCCCATTTCTGTCCGTAAATTGGTCCTGTGATGACTGGTCCACTGCGCAAGCTGACGTGTGCCAGGTGTACCGTTGGAGAAAGCAGTGCTGAGCTGTGTCTGAGGCCCCATACTGCCGTACACTGCTGCGATGACTAGTAGACCTCCTGAGTCCGTTTTCAATGAGCCCCTTACCGGGAGAATTCCATGGAAATTGTAGTCAAAAAAAGAATTTTACATCATATGATGATGCATTTTGATTTAATTCCTGCCCTTTAAGTAATCGCAGCTTGGTGATGATAAAATTGTGGATTTTATATTGTGAATAGTTCGGGACACTAATAACATTTGCGGCCTTCACTTGAAGAAGTGGCCCCGCAGTTTAAAAACATCTCTCTCCTCTCCCAGCTCAGATCATGGCCAAATTCCATGCCCCTGTGATCCAGGACAACCCCAGCGGCTGGGGCCCCTGTGCCGTTCCGGAGAAGTTCAAAGACATGCCGTACCAGCCCTTCAGTAAGGGAGACCGCTTGGGCAAAGTGAGTACCCTACGCTAGTACTGTCCGAAGAGCATCCTCATACACACATGCCATCACTCTAAAGGAGAGTACGTACAAACTGTCACATACCCTACCATGCCCATAGTCAAATGTAAACGCTTTGTTTTTTGGCATTGAAGGGATAGTGTCATTGTGGCTTTTGTAATGTGTATTACAGTTGAATCAGGTGAAGTACATAAAACTTGGTTTTTTATTTAGACCCTTTTTGCTTGTGCAAAATGATAAGAATCTTTCCTCTACAGGTGGCTGACTGGACTGGAGCCACTTACCAGGACAAGAGATACACAAGTGAGTCTGACTGCATCTCCTACATACTGCACTCTACAGAACTGTAGTTATGAAGTCTCTGAAAAACAGCTGCACTGCTCTCAGATCAGTTATTGGTGCCACACCCTCCTCTCAACCTCTGTGAGCGATCAGACATAACTGATCATGGATCCGAGCTCTTGTTGCAAGAAATTTAGTGTTTTGAAGCCTCATTTTCATTAAAGCAGTTCTTGAGCCTCTTCCATTCTGTGGGATTTTGTGGTCCGGCTTTTCGGTGGAGCAAGTTGAATTTCACATTGAAATTTAAAGATTTTTGTTCTATCACAAATCTCTGTGCAAAGGGCCAGCTGTGTTTTTCATGGGGCTGTGATATTTGTAGAAACCAAAATATTTGCCCTTATGGTTAAAAATATGTGTAATACACGTCCTGGCCAAGGATCCGAAACAGATCAGTGCTGGAGCGGTTTAATTACTGCCCCGCCAGAATTAAAGTTTAATTTTATTTGAATAGTGCTTTCTAATGAAGGCCACAGACACTTCATTGTATAGCAGAAGGTAGTGCCTTGCCAACACCCCCAGAGTAGTGAATGAGGATAGAATTGCCTCCCCGTAGGGAGAAAAATCCTCAAACAGCCAAAAGAAAAATCCCCCCGGTGAGAAGAAATCTCCGGAGTGGCCTGGCTGTAGTGGGTGAGCCCATGGTTCCTGAATGGCAGTTGTGAGAGTAGGTAGATGTAATAATCTGACGGGAGGCCTGAGGAGTGTGTACATACGCTAATGGGAGGGACTGTAATATGTTCTAATTTCCAGGCCTCCTTTGTCAGGGTAATGCCAGAGTGTTGTGTGTGTTGCAGATAAGTACTCCTCCCAGTTCGGCGGTGGCAATCAGTACGCCTACTTCCACGAGGAGGATGAAACCAGCTTCCAGTTGGTGGACACGGCCAAGACCCAGAAGACGGCCTACCAGAGAAACCGCATGAGGTTTGCCCAGGTACGCCTTCTCCCAGTCTGCCAGTGAAAGTGCCAGTGGCAGTCAGTCACATGAGATCACCAACTCTCCCATGATGCAACCCAAAATTTGGAGGGTTTTTTTTTTTTTTTTTTTTGTGAGATTGGCGAGCGAAACTGCTCAGACGCTGAAACCCAGTCTGGGGCCTTAGGAGTGTACGTTTTATTATTCATTTTGCTCTTATATATTGCATATGCACTAGAAAAGGAAGGCAGTGTTTGGGGGGGAAAAATATTTGATGTAAACTGTGTGTCAGCTAAACTACAGGGTATATGCAGTTTCAGATTGCTTATCATCGGTATCAACAGGGAACTTCATGCTTGTGAATTATCTCAAGTTATTAGTTGGTTTTTGTTTTTTTTTCCCTAAATATTATAGGTTTGCTTTAATAGATTCAAACTGCAAGGAAAGTGGTTTACAAATCTTTTCCGTGTCTACACACCATGTATAAATGATGCCCCTGGTTTGTGTCTGTAACAGAGGAACCTGCGGAGGGACAAGGACCGCAGGAACATGACCCAGCTGAACCTGCAGACCCTGCCGAAGAGCGCCAAGCAGAAGGAGAGGTGAGCGGTGTGTTCGAGCGCGGCGCGCGGCGCCCGTCTGTGGAGCCCTGAGTGAGAGAGCCCTCAGAGAGCCCCCCTGAATAACATTCTGTGGCTCTCCAGTGTTCCCCTTCCTCATCAGTGTGTCTTCCAACAGTTATTACAGTGATAGTGTTTAGAAAAATGTTTCCCTTGTCAGGTAGATGGTACAAACCTCAGCTGGCGGTGTGGTGGATGGTGAGTGAAATGTAAAAGGTGCGCAGCATCGTGTAGATCCATGATCTGAAAATCTCGCGAACTCAAACCCCCTGTCCACACATACACTAGCATTTTTTTTTTTTTTTTTGTATTTTGACCTTTTTTCCCCTCCATAAAATGAGTGTTTTGCCTCTCTTAACAAACCTTTTGGAAAATGCTTTCTAAGCTGAAGATTTCTTGAAACTTCATTTTCACCCTTATTTGGTGTACAGGGCGAACAGAGTTTTAGGCTTATGTGAGGCATATAGCGAGTTTTTAAGTCTTGTGATTGGTCTGTGTAGCCTTGCATTAAATTATATTGCCACCTCTTGTTGGTTTGGCATTCACTTGACTGCGCTTTGTTTTTTTTTGCATTTTTGTGTGGACATGGATTTTTTTTTTTTCCTCTCTCCTCGACGACGATAGTCGAGAGATACTATGGAGTTTAGTTCCGGAGCTGCCGCGCCTGCAGAGGATTTCACTTTGGAAGCGACCAGTATTACAGGAATGTTTTCTAATTTTGCAAGAAGATATTTATTTGATAATGCTCAAGACCAATTTTTCGGCGGTTTTGGATGTCCAGTATGGCTGCCGGCGACAATTTTGTCTGAAATTTAGGGATCGGGGAGATGCACGACTCGGTCCCTGTGGCTACTGAGGTGTCTTGTCATTTTAAAATTAAATTAAAAATTAAAATGCGCTCCCATAGCTTTGCCGCCTCTCCTCTGAATGAGCCCGAGCGCTGAAAAGTTTCAGTGTTTGTTGACGAAGGATGTTCTCCGTGTCCCTCGTGATTCCCCAGGGACCGCATGCGTCTGCAGAAGAAGTTCCAGAAGCAGTTTGGTGTCCGTCAGAAGTGGGACCAGAAGTCTCAGGTGTGTGCTGGCTGTCTTATTCCTCGAGTGTTTTATTCCTGGATAAGCGAAGCTTAGGAAGGAGTGTTGTTATTAAACTCAAGCATCGCTCACTAATCAATCAGCCAGTGTGTCGTCAGCAAGACCACGGGCTGTAATGTTCACAATCAGCTTATCCAGCAGTTAACGATAAAGCCACTTTGATTTTCTTTAGGTTCCTCAACTTCTTCCCTTCTACCTTTTTCCCCAATCCGCATCTGTTCTCTCTCTCCCCCCCATTTTCGCGCTACATGATTTTTATTTCTTTCTCAGATTAATATTTTGCTGTGCTAAGGTGTTGTCCAGTGGACTCTTGACTCAAAAATGCGCGTGTGATCAGCCTCTGCTACTGGATGCTTGTGTGATAAGCTTGAATGGAATGGTGTGCTTATTTTTTTTAGCCTCAGTGTTCTCAGATGCCTCTGTGATTGCCATTAACGCTTGAGCATGAGTGTGGTTAGCCTCAGCGCTATTTGATGCTAGATTGACTAACCTCAGTGCTGCTAGATATCTGTGCGATTAACCTCTGTGCCACGAGGTGCTAGTGTGATTTGCATCTGTGCCGTTGGAAGCTAAGGTGATTAGCCTCTGCTAATGGATACCAGAGTGGTTGGTTGCTGGTGTAATTATATAAGGTACTGATGAATGCTGGGGTGATTACTCTTATTGCTGCCCGCTGCTTGGGTGATAAGCTTCAGTGCTAGTAGACTGTATAATGAGCCTTGGTGTTAGCAGAGACAGTGTGAGTAGCCTTGGTGCTAGCAGAGACGGTGTGAGTAGCCTTGGTGCTAGCAGAGACGGTGTGAGTAGCCTTGGTGCTAGCAGAGACGGTGTGAGTAGCCTTGGTGCTAGCAGAGACGGTGTGAGTAGCCTTGGTGCTAGCAGAGACGGTGTGAGTAGCCTTGGTGCTAGCAGAGACGGTGTGAGTAGCCTTGGTGCTAGCAGAGACGGTGTGAGTAGCCTTGGTGCTTGCAGAGACGGTGTGAGTAGCCTTGGTGCTAGCAGAGACGGTGTGAGTAGCCTTGGTCCTACTGGATGCCCATGGGATTAGCTTCAGTGCTAACAGATGCTAGTGTGATTAGCCTCGGCGCTAGCAAACAATAGCGTGATTAGCTGCAGTACTAGTGGACGGTTGTACGATTAGCCTCAGCGCTAGTGTGATTAGCCTCAGTGACTCGACTGAAGGACCTTTCTCCCTCTCTGTAATGTGCTGTCAGGCTCAGCTGAAGCCCAGAGACTCCTCTGTGGAGGTGCGCAGCGACTGGGAGGTGAAGGAGGAGATGGACTTCCCCCGGCTGATGAAGATGAGATACATGGAGGTGGCTGATCCTGTGGACATGTGAGTCAGCCTTACCACAGAACCATGGAGCTTCCTTTGAAAGGAGAGCTTTCTCAATGCTCTCAAAGTTCATTAAAAAAAAAAAAATACAGGCATGTGCTTTTTATGCTGTGCTAGTATGATGAAGGGATATCACTACATGTTAATTGTATTCACCTAATAAAGGGCTTATTTTTACCCTACAATGTACACAAAGAATGAATGACTTCTGCTGTTGAAAGTTTTCACTCAGAACATCGGGGTGCATGCTGGGAGTTGTAGTTGGATTGCGAGTCCTGTGTTTTTGTGGTCTCTCCCAGCGAGTGCTGTGGTGCGCTGGAGCACTATGATAAGGCATTTGACCGGGTCACCACCCGCAACGAGAAGTCGCTCAAGAGCATTAAGAGGATCTTCCACACCGTCACCACCACCGACGATCCCGTCATCCGCAAGGTTTTAACACATACACTCATACACGCGTGTACACGTAAACAACCCCTGGGCCTTGCGATCATCATTTAAAGGATAAAGCCACTTTCACGCCAGACGCGAAACTAATTTTTCGCACGTCAGATGACATTCGATGTCAATGCAAAGCCGCGAATACACGCGTTTCGTGTGTATTCACGTCTTTGCATTGACTTTGCATGTCATCTGTCGTGCGAAAAATTCGTTTCGCGTCCTGCATGAAAGCGGCTTAAATCGGGTATTGATGAGCGCCATCTTTGAAATGAATGTAATTATTAGCACACCTGCGTTAGTGTCGCGCTCTACAGCAGACGAACAAAAGCAGGGGATTCAGTGTCGCAGCAGGCGAGGGCATACTGTTACAGACCTGCTGATTTTACTTTAACGAAAGCGCAGCTGCGCTGGATTTACACAGCTCAGCCTAATTCAGTATTCTGAATGGCTTCATCGCATTCATAGCATCTATCGAGGTCATTACAGTGCACAAAGTCCAAAGTTGCCTTCTCTCTGGTAGGTTTATTAGCATACTGCACCAAGAAATTATCATTTATAACATCTAGAAATTCTTCCTACCCCCTAGCCTGTCCTTTCACCATTTCCCAATTGATACCAGGATAATTTAAGTCTCCCATGATAGTAGTCCCACCACCACTACAGATGCCTGTCTGCTAAGTCTTAGCAGAGTCACTTCTTCACTGTATACAGCATAAGGTCATTTATTTAATCTGATGTTGAAATGCCAAATCGATTGAACTAAACAGCTGCACAAGTGTGAGTGAAGGACCATGTACATGAGTGTTATGGTAGTGCACATCTTACTGGTTTTACACTGGTCCTTATACCAAGGACTTCCTTAGTTCTAGTCTGTTGTGCTAACCTTGTGCTCGGCTGTTGGCTGCCTCAGTACATTTAAAGATAATACTGTGTAGCATTTGAAGTATTGCGTCATCGTTCCTTCTACCTCTTTCCTTAGTTGGCCAAGACCCAGGGTAACGTGTTCGCCACCGACGCCATCTTGGCCACACTGATGTGCTGCACGCGCTCTGTCAACTCCTGGGACATCATCGTGCAGAGGGTGGGCAACAAGCTCTTCTTCGACAAGCGAGACAACTCCGACTTCGGTGAGCTGCTGCTCTCTGCCGTTGATGTGTCTTGGGTGGGTCACATGGGAAGTGATGTCGGCCAAAGAGGAAGTGATGTCAGCTGGAGACTTTGTATACTGAAAAGCCCAGAGCTAAAGGACACATGACCTCTCGCAAGTGCTCGGCTGAGACACTTTCGCTGCTATAGTAAGGAAAAGGCAGGTGTTGCACTCTACACACATCACAAATCTTCTACTTTCTTAGGATTCTCACAAAGGTTAGTTAAGCAAGAGTTTTTATTATGCCTCCGCCCTCTAAAGAGGAGAGGGGGCATTATGTCGACACCATGTCCGTCCGTCGTCTGTTAACTTTTCGTTTCTGTGGGATAACTATAAAATCCCTCGTCGGACTGATGCCATTTCTTAATGGCGTGTTGGGAGTGGCTAGAGGAAGGTTCCGTTTGAAAACCAGCGTCGTGCGATATCTAATATGGCAGCCACAGCGGCCATCTCAATATGTCCCTGATCAACATACAGGCGGGGGCATCTGCCACGCTCTGCGCTGCTCTTGTTATTTTTTCAGTGACGACACTATGTGCTGATTATCTGCCTTGTAAAGTTACTGGAGCTGATGTTATGTCCTTGACGTTGTTGTTCAGCTTAAATTAACGTTAAACTAGCGAACAGCACTTGGAAGGGGAAACTGATCTGTCTTTTTACAGAGCCGAAGAAATGTGCTTATGTACAGAAACGAACTTGTGTGTGCGCGTGCACACACACACGCGCGCACACACTCTGTACAATGCATTTTCTACAATGACCAAGAGCAGTTTAGAAATACTTGTGGCCTAAGGCCCGGGCCACACTGCCTGCTGCTGCGTTGCATCTTCTGCAAGCGCAGCACTGCAGCCGCTGGTCGCATGCGTCTCGGTAACACTGCTGCGGCAGGACTGCCGCGGGCTCCTCCGTCCAACTCTTGCTCTGCACGACTTTGCCCAAGAAATCACTATAAAATAATATATTATTTCTTCTCGCGTCGTTATAGCCTTCTACACGTGATTTATATTTTGTATTTACAGTGGGTGAAGCATGCTTGAGCGTATCATACAATCTAATTACACGATCATATTACAATACACAGCAAACCCTTCTGAATTGGTCTTGCTCTCTACTTTCGGGGTGGGGGGAGGGATCGGGATGTGGAGTGTGCTTTCAAAAGCGATCTAATTTACATTACTCAAGGCTGAAACCATTCGTATAGGCTAGGCGCTGAACGACCGTGAAAGGAACAGTTCAGACAATTCAGAAACTGGCTGATGTGCTGTACGTTCGTCTGGCCATTATATCCAAAGGATGTTTTGTAGGTCCATGCTGTATCCAGCTTAGTTTTTTTCTCTCTTTACAAGTAGAAACAGTCACCTGAACTTGCTGATACAAGTGGGGAGTCGTATGTAGGTTCCGCGATTGCGTGGGTGTCATGGCCTGTGTGAGAGATACGGAAATGTACTGCTGTCATACTCTTTAATCATCAAAGTAATAAGCTATGTTCATTGGCTTGGCACCGCAATTAATGGCATATGCCCGCAAAGTCTAGACATCTAAATCCAAAATAAAACGAGCAACGTCGTATTAAAGTTTTTAAAAAGTATGTTTAAAATGACAAAATACTTTTCCATAGGCTATATACCCTTTAATGACAGCAGCCTACGATGCAAGTCGCGAATTTCTCACAACGTTTCAATATTTCACGAAGCATTGCTGAATTGAGCGGAAGGGGTTATGTCCAAAAAAACGGGCTTTTAATACGATAAACATGCTGTTACATCTTTTGATTGTCTGCTTCATGCTTGCAACAGACACGCATCCTCGGCAATTTAGCAAAATTCATGCATTTATGGCGATATGACTGTTTCTGACAGTAATTTTCAGCTTTGTTTGCCTTTTTTCTGCATGCGTCGTGCGGAAAAATTCGGCAAGAGTCAGAATCTCTTTTCCGCAAGGCAGCAGTACGGCTTCTGCATGCGTGAGATGCGCAGCTTCGGCATGCAGTGTGGCCGCTCTCATTGAATAACATGGGAACCGTAACGAAAAGACGCATGCGACCTGCGGATTACGCAACGCAGCAGCAGGCAGTGTGGCCCGGGCCTTAGTGCATTTGACCGCTCCATTTGCATTTCAGATGCTGTTGGGTCGAATGGATCAATGTTGTTAATAGTGGCCAACATGGCCAAATACCGGTCCCTGGCATCTATGTTGGGTTAATCACAGTATGGTTTTCGCTCCTTTATCCTTCTGCTTGTCTATTTCTCAGTTTTCCATCCATCCATTTTCTATACCCGCTTATTCCTCACTAGGGTCACGGGGCGAGCTGGAGCCTATCCCAGCTGACTACGGGCAAAGGCAGGGACCCACCCTGAACAGCTTGCCAATCCATCGCAGGGCGCACACACCATTCACACACCATTCACTCTCACACTCATACCTATGGGCAATTTGATGTCTCCAATTAGCCTGATATGCATGTCTTTGGACTGTGGGAGGAAACCGGAGTACCCGGCGAAAACCCACGCAACACGGGGAGAACATGCAAACTCCACACAGAAAGGCCCCAGGCCGGATTCGAACCCACGACCTTCTTGCTGTGAGGCAGCAGTGCCACCATGCTGCCCTATTTCTCAGTTTTAAAAATCGTAAAATAACTTAACCACTCTTCACTTACAGCCCACTCTTCTTGCGTTTGCTTTGTCAATATACCTCTGGTAACCATCCCAAAATTGCGCCGGGGGGTGCGGGCGCGCGTGTCACTCACGTGACTGACAAAGACCGATTGAAGACGAAGCGGTTTAGATTGTGGTCGGATCATCACGAATCTCCTTGGTCATTGATTCTGTATCCGGATGGACCACATGATTAATGACCTGCTCGTGAGAGAACTCGGCGCAGCAGCAGTGAGTGAATGAATGAGCTGGGTACTGAAGTGCCCCAGCTGTGACGCAGAGATAGCGGTGGTGCATAGAGAAGCTCTGACGTCCAGCTGTTTCTCAGTGTCTGCCGATTAAGGCCTGAATGGCTTCAAATACCCCTTCAGACTTCTGTTTCAGAGGTTTGGAACGTATTGCCTGAGATCTGAGATGGGAAGCCGAGTCTGGCTCCATAAATCAGTCACATCTGTGTGCGAGACCTGAGTGGATAATCTCTCACTCCTGTGTAGTGTTGAGCTGGAGTTCTCCGCTTTATCCGGAACGGACGGGTGTGGGCGCAGGCTTTCATTCCAGCTGTACAGTTACACACCTGATGCCTGTCATGCGCTTGAAGACAGACTAAGGAAAAATTCAGAAGACGAATGTGTGACACCCTCCGCATCTTAAGACAGTGTGTCGTCACGAAGTCACGCCAGCAATAAGGTTCTGCATGGAGCGGCGATCTTGCTAAGCGCACCGATCGGTGTTGACAGTCTTCACATCGCTGAACTTGACTGTTTCAGACCTACCAAAGAAAACGGCCGAGCTGTAACAAAAGTTTGTCGAATGTCTACCTTTTTCAAATAACCAGCAAAACAATATTGAAAACGTGCCACCTTCCCACAAAACCTCGCACCACGACACTTAAAAGTCGATAAATTTTCATCTGAAACGAACGCATCGCACAGCCTGTAACAAACCCAGAGACGAACCAGATGAGTTTTCAATGGAGTATTGCTGGCTCTTCGAAAAAGGTAGACATCTGACAATCTTTTGTTACAGCTTGGCTGTTGTCTTTGGTAGGCCTGTGTTTGCCTGAGCCAAGACTAAACCCTTCTGATTGTATTGAACATGTCCCATTTTATTGTGAAGTCAAGACGAGACCATTACTGACTTCTATGACCACCTGACACCGAACAATCACAATGACAGGAGCGCGCCCAAACCAGAGCAAACCTTACATGATTTTAATCTGACATCGGTTTGTGATGGGGAAATCTCTTAAAGTCTAATGATGGAAGGCCGGTATTACACTATGGGCGAGGTGTTAAACAGACTCTGGGCTTGAATAGTAGTACTGGGCATTTGGCTGATTGGCTGGAATGAAAGCCTGCACCCTCACCGGCCCTCTCTGGGTATGGTACAGAGCCCCTGTAGCGGAGATGGTTTGTGGTGTCTGTGATGATGACTAGCTGTGACCTCTGACCCCTCTCCCTCCACCTTGTGCCCTCAGACTTGTTGACAGTGAGCGAGACCGCCAACGAACCGCCGCAGGACGAGGGAAACTCCTTCAACTCGCCCCGAAACCTGGCCATGGAGGCGACCTACATCAACCACAACTTCTCCCAGCAGTGTCTGCGCATGGTGCGAGCTCCACTCTCGACAAATACTCACTCTTTCTCTCACACACACACACACACACACACACACACACACACACTCTCTCACTCTCACTCACTCTCACTCACTCTTCACTCTTCCACCTCCTGTTATCACCTGTAGCCTCTCGCCTGGCTGTCATGGCAACGTATATCAGACTAACATCTTTGCAGCAGCAGCAAATATCAATGTGAGCGCTGATCACCCAATTAACACAAATATAGAACTGCACTCAAATTGCTGTGCTATAAGCGCTAAGAGGGTGTTTAATGTAAATAATATTAATATACTCTTAAGAGTGGCATTTAATATGCACATGGTTACCACTGGGATTCACAGTAGCAATATTATCATGCTTAATGGATAATTTGTAGCTTTATTAGTTTTGTTTAATTGAAACTCCTATAGTTTTATTGAGTCATTTAGTAGCGCAGTGGATATACAGGATCCGAGTTGTCAGAGTTCTGGAAGTGGGATTGTTAGGCCTTTCTCTATGGGTTGTCAACGCTTTTGCTCCTGCTAAATGCACTTTTCACTGTGGATAAGAGCGTCTGATAAATGTCAGTTATGTAATGTAATGATGCCTGACTGTATTCCGCTGTCAGATCTGCGATAGGTCTCACACAGGCGGGGTTACAGCGGTGTTCTGAGTTAGTGCAGCTCCTGAGTGCTCAAGTACAGACAGAGCTTGTAGAGACTGAGCGACGTGCTGTGAGTGAAGAGGTGGATGTCAGTGTTATGGTTCCATCTGAGAAATGCTGGTGGGTGTGAATGATTCGCTCTGGATTCACCCGCTTCTGTTTGTTCAGGACGCAAGCTGCGCGGAGAGGCTGTGTGGATGATCGTAACTTTCAAACTCTCTCTCTCTCTCTCTCTCTCTCTCTCACCTTTTCTATCTATCCCTCTATCTCTATCATCCCCTCTCTCTACCTCAATCCCTTGCTCATTCTCAGGGAGGAGAGCGCTACAAGTTCCCCAACCCGAACCCCTTTGTGGAGGAGGACATGGATAAGAGCGAGGTGGCCTCTGTGGCTTATCGGTGAGTGCTGCCCTCTGCTGGCCCTGCCTCGTACTGCATCCCTGTTTACCTTGTGAGCATGTGGTAGCATCTGCGTTCATTTTCTGGGGTTAGTTTTGCTTAATAAACTGCCTAAGCTGTAGTGTCCGTGTCCAGGGCCCTCTGGGTTGTCGCAGGAACGTTTTTAGGATTTTGCCGTGGAGCTAGAGATTTTTTTTTGGCTGATAATGGTCCCTTCCCGTGGCCCCAGGTACCGGCGCTGGAAGCTAGGGGAGGACATTGACCTGATTGTGCGCTGTGAGCACGACGGCGTGATGACTGGAGCCGGTGGAGAGGTCTCCTTCATCAACGTCAAAACCCTCAATGAGTGGGACTCCAGGGTGAGGCGGAGCTGCTGCCGATGTCAGCACTGTAACACAGTGAACACCAGCTGCTGCAAAAATGCTTGTTTAGTGATGTCAGCGCTGTAACGCAGTGAACACCAGCTGCTGCAACAATGCTTGTTTAGTGATGTCAGCGCTGTAACGCAGTGAACACCTGCTGCTGCAACAATGCTTGTTTAGTGATGTCAGCGCTGTAACGCAGTGAACACCTGCTGCTGCAACAATGCTTGTTTAATGATGTCAGCGCTGTAACAGCGTGAACATGTAAAAAGCTGATTTTAATAGTGTGTGTGTTTCGCTTTAATTAGCAGTCCGAGAGTGTGTTTTGTGATGTCAACTCTGTAACACGGTGGATATATGAGGCTGGCTTTAGGTGTGTGTGTATTTGTGTTTTTGCTGTCAATGCTAGAAGCTGGTTTTAACAGATTTTTGTGTTGACTGCACTGTAATGGAGTGGCCACGGGCTTGTTTTAAGCGTGTGTGGTTTGCACTGATGGGGCTGTAAAGAGTAGATGCACAAGGAGCTGGTTTTAACAGTGTGTGTGTTTATATTTGCAGTATTGTAACGGAGTGGACTGGCGGCAGAAGCTGGACTCCCAGAGAGGAGCGGTTCTGGCCACAGAGCTGAAGAATAACAGCTACAAACTGGCCCGCTGGACCTGCTGCGCCATGCTGGCCGGATCAGAGTACCTCAAACTGGGGTGAGCAGCGCTCGCTTAAACACACACTCTCACACACACATCATGCCCATAAACTCCTGTGTGCGCGTGTCTGTGTGTTTGCGCGTGTACACACCCACAGCTTTGGTTAGGGACGGTAAAATAACTGTTGCCCCTCAGTCCTGTCTCCATACTCCCAAAATCTCAACTATGCCTTTACCTGAACCTACAAGGCCTCAGAATAATCCAATTTTTAACCTTCATTCAACACCTCACCTTTACTTTGAACCTATTATCAAATCTTAAAACTTGACTTACTTTTTATCGGTCATGACATTAGTACAGTTGTGACCCTCGTCTAAACAACGCCTTTGGCCCAGAATTAAGCTTTTTCCTCATATGAACCCAAAATAAATCTGCTCCAGCATTAATTTTTTTTTTTTTTGGTCTAACATTGAAGAACAAAAGACCCATAAGTGAATTAAAACTGGTTTAAACACACACACACGCAGATCATGTACATGTGTCCTGATGCACAGTTCACTGGAGCTCTGAGATGAAGGTTCTGGACCTGCGACTGGCATTACTAAAGTCCCCAATATTTATCTCTCCACCATATCTCCCATCTCTGGCCTCGTCGTCCACGCTCAGGTATGTGTCCCGTTACCACGTGAAGGACTCCTCCCGTCACGTGATCCTGGGCACCCAACAATTCAAACCCAACGAGTTCGCCAGCCAGATCAACCTGAGCATGGAGAACGCCTGGGGCATCCTGCGCTGCGTCATCGACATCTGCCGCAAGCTGGACGAGGGAAAGTACCTCATCCTGAAGGACCCCAATAAGGTGAGGGGTCAGACTGTCTTAACACAGTCGCTGCTCTCTAGCACCACCGTGTGGTTGATTTAAATGTAGGCTGCTGACACCCTGCTCTTTATTTAAGTCAGTGGTGAACTTTAACCTCCCCTTCTTGCAATCCCGTAATTAACTTTGTCAAATGCGGCTGCTGTATTTAAACCTGTGGAACTGTGGAATATGGGTTTTCACATGTCATCCTGCTTTACTGTGCTGGAAATTAGTGGTTCATGATGCGAGTCTCCTGTGACGAGCAGCAGGCGTCCTGACCTGCGTCAGTGTCTCACTCTGACTGAGACTCTCTCCACGGCCCTCTGCTTTCACAGCAAGTGATCCGGGTGTACAGCCTTCCTGACGGGACCTTCAGCTCTGATGAGGACGAGGATGATGAGGAGGAGGAGGAAGAGGAGGAGGATGAAGGTGAGTGGGGATATGGGAGTGGCGCCTCCCTGCACGGGCAGTTATAATACAATACAGTACAGTACTATACAATAAAATAGTGCAGTATAATACAGTTCAATACAGGATAATACAGTACAGTATAAAAAAGCAGTACTGTACAGTACAATGTAATACAATACAATGCAGTACGATACACTATAGTACAATAAAATAAAATGCTGTACAGTCTCCTGCCTTGCGCTCGTATCACATGGGCGGATTCCTCGTATTTATGAGGAAGTCTATGAAGTTAGTACCCTACCATCCAGTACAGTACAATACTGAACAATCCAGTACAGTGCAGCACAATATAGTGCACAACAATGGAATATTATGCAAAAACAGTACCTATACTACTCAGTGGGAGCTGCCTGACGTCTCTAAAGTGAAGCCTCAGTAAGATGGATGGATGTGCTTCCCATAGTGTGCTGTACTTCATTATTAATGATGGACACATCCCTGCGTGTCCCTGTAATTCAGCTCAACTCAACAATTTAAAGCACTGTGGAAAGGAAACACAGCTTCCCTTCTGTAGCCGTCATCCCCCTGACATCCATCTCTCTCTCTCCCCCTCCCTCCCTCAGATGAGGAGAGTTAAGATGGAGACGTCTCCTGTGACCAAACGAGAGACTCCGGCTCAGATCGGTTCAGCTCGGCGTGGCTGGGCTGGGCCTGGCCTGAGACCTTAGGCCTTTCTCACAGCACACATGGATTCTAATAAAGAACTGCAGTGTTCCAATCCCTTCGCTCTTGTGTCTGTTTCTCAGGACCTCTGTGCCTCACCCTGACCAGGTCTGTCTCAGGAATAATGCCACTCGCACCTTTCACCGGGAACCGGTCGTTTTGCTACTTTCGCTGCTGCACACGGTCAATTCCATGCAAAATGATGCCTCGGGCAAAATTTTTTTTTGTCATGTATTTTGAAAAATGTTTGTTTTGCAATAATTTGCTACTATTTGTACCATAGACTGTATGAAAAGATGGACGGAACAACCATGACGTCGCCCACTGGTTTCATCCTACCATTTAGGAAGGCTCGATTTTGGCTATTTGAACAGCACCGTTTTATCATTTTGAAACCGGAAGTGATTTCTATTGGACGAAAGTGTGAATTAAATATCCAGGGAGGAGCAAAGGGCGGATCTGACCACACAAACGGGGACCAGAGGATAGCCACGCCCCTAAAGCATATTCTGGCTTTATCCTTTATTCTAGTCTATTTGGGACCATAATTTACAAAAATTAACATCATGATGTATCGAAGGAGACTTGAAACTTGCGATAGATACGATAAAGTGGAAAATCATTATTTAAATGATAAATCAGGTGGGAAAGTGGGGTCATGTTCTCAGACTTGTATAGGATTGAACTTTTCTGCACTGAAAACGTGTTGTTTTTGGGTCAGTGAAACATGCTTGTACTCCTTCCTCAGAATTATATGCCTCAGAAAAGTCAACTAAGCTCCGTTTTCTCATTTAGTCCCAGACACGTTACATCAGTTACCCTACTTTTTGACTGAGAAAATATAATTCATCCAACGTAACACTTCATTCTGACTGCTGGAGAAGTGACTGTCAACCTTTTTCTGACCGAGAGACTAAGATGATTGAAGGAAAGAATTCAGAGAAATCTTCAATTTAAAAAAGCGTGTAGAAATTAAGGTATTTTTTCATGTTACATCAGTTACCCTGTAAAATGACAAACTGTGGGATAGTGCAATACACAAAATAAAATCTGTTCCATGGGCTCTCAAGCACCAACAAATGTTTGAATCCCTGTGAGATTTTGTAGGGATCCACGATGTAATTACATAGTAACTGAAGTTAAAATTGTTCCGAATGTTACGTCAGTTACCGTGGAATCGACCGCACAGTACTTTCACTACTATGGGCAAGTCTATTCACTATTATCAAAGTATTTCTTGCCGAGTCGATCTTTGATTGTCCTTAGAGGGTCAGAACCCCCCAAAAAAAATTCTCCGCTGTAATTCAAATGCTTTTTATAAAGTTTTCAACGACAGATGAAGTAATATTTATGTTCTAAACTTTTATTTATCTATAGGAACAAAAGGACTGGGACATAGTTGCAAAAGTGCTGTGCACAGTAGCTTATTTATTTATTGAGTTTATTGAATTAGGACAATGCACATTAATCAACATATCAGCAATATGCGTCAATGTAAATATGCCGGAATTGGCACAATAGCTAAATTTCATCCGCAATCCTAAGGCAGGCACTTGCAAAAAAAAAAACAAGTTTTCCAAACGACAGAACACCTCACAGAAAAGCACACAACATAAGTGGGGGGGGACCAGTATTGTTACACACAAGACACATTCACAACATTATAATTAACACAACCATGTATATTGAAGTTAAAATTCGGAGTGAATGGGATGCCCCCGGGTTTGGGCATAGGAATAAACAGATAATATACAGATATCATACATGCATGCATAACTGGTATGATTTTAACCAACGTTAAGCTCTTTTTTAAAGGTTACATAGCTGTCAGTTTCTGATATGTACTGGTATATTGTTCCAGGAATGTGCGCCTCTGACGAACACCACCGCTTGACTAAATTTAGTTCTGCGCCGAGGCATATAGCAGTCTCCCCTAGTTTGTGCTCTGGTTGTTATTGCATTTTTGCATTTTCTTATGTATAAAATAATTTAATGGAGGTGGGGCAAGTCCATTTAAAACTTTAAAAACAAGACAGGCATCCTCAAAAATTTGGTAACTGTCAAGGTTAAAAATATTATGTTTTCTTATATCACAATAATGAAAATTAAGAGGTTTCTTGTCAAAGATTTTTACTGCCTTCTTGAAGAGAGACTTGATGGGTTTGAACGTGCTTGCAGTAGTATGTGACCAGGATGTAAAACAGTATGTTATGTGAGAAAATACCGTTGCATGCATATGAGCTTTTGCTGACTGTGTGGTGAGAAAAGGTCTTATATGACGAAAATTAGCCAAGTTGAACTTGATAATGTTTGAGATTTTCTTAATATGCTCCTTAAATGCAAGTTTGGAATCAAAAACTATACCAAGATACTTAAATTGTTCCTCCACATCAAGTCTCTCTCCATTAACCATCACACATGGCTGCACGCCCTCTGCTGGCTGGCGGGAAAAAAACATGCATACAGTTTTTTTTGTATTAAGATGTAAACATGATTTCTGGAGCCAATGAGACAGCGGTACCATAGCAGCAGATAGTATAGCAGCAGCTTCTTGTTTTATCTTAGCATGTGTATATAGTACTGTGTCATCAGCATTTAATTGAACTTTAACACTAGGACATTAACATTACAACATTACATTAACATTAGCTGAAGTGCAGTAACGAATTGCAAAGTATCAAAACCACCGTAAACCGTTTCTCTACCTCTGCTTCGAGGGAGTGCATATTTTGAGTCGCTGAATCTAAATGTTGAACTTAACCCGATTAAGTAGTCTCTAACCCTAGGTTGATGTATGTTATGCTGGAAAAATCAAATCAATTAACGTCAGCACATCATTCGAGATGCATCTCAAAATATGTTCTGCTGAAGGTGACGTAGGTACTTAGAGGTTTAAAGTCAATGAATAATGGTGTTTGTGCATCTGATTGGGTGAAAGTGGATGATCTCGTCCTGGTTCAGAGGATTCTGGGTCCCCCCCTCTGAATCAGGCTTTTCCCTTTATAAGCCTGCACTTGGTGCAATCTTGAGTCAGTGAGCCCTGTGAAGTCCTGTAATTCAGTCTTCTGATATTTAAGGTTAAGGATCGGTGTGGGGGAAGCTCTATTCTAACAACTTTTACGAACGGGGTCTGAATCAGAGCTGGACCAGGTGCACAAATTTCTCAAGTTGGAGAAGACCTCTTTGGCACCGGTGGGGTTGTGCGTGAGTATGTAGTAATATTCATTCATCTAAAGCCAGAGGTTGGGTCTTGGAACATTATTTTGAACATATTTCAGTGCACAGTCATGCGATTGGTGTCAGAGCGATCCAGTCTGTCTTCCTAAGTGCCCAACTGATCAGGAGCTCCACCTGACTGCAGGTGTAACGGGATGAAAGACTGTCCATTAATCCAAGTGCATAAAGTGTTGTCTGCCAAGAGTACTCCGAATCCTGAGCGAAGGCCTCGTATAAAGGAGCACACTGCCAACAGTCACAGCTGTGCGGGACATTCTCCGGAACGCAAACCTCGCAGTTGTAGCGGAGCACCTAATTAAACCCAGTGCCACAGTTAACAGCTTTTGTTTATAGTTTTATTTCGATATAGTTCTTATAGTGTAGAACCGGTGAATCAGACATTTCCTGCGTGAAGGAGCTGGTGAAATAAGATGTTGGAAGATTTCTGGGGTCAGGCTGTGTCACGCGATTCTCACACGTATGCGTCTTCATCTTCATCGAAGTGAAAGCATGAGGGCCACTGATGTAGATCAGGTAGCCTTGGGGAAAATTCTACAATCAGTGCCATCGCATTGTAAAACCAACTACTAAATTTTGTTGTTTTTTTTTTTTTTTCATTTACCATTTTATAGGAAGTGAAAACCTATTTCTAGGGGTAGTAACGGGAGCACGCTGGATTTGTGCTCGGATCATGGTAGCATTTAGAGTTGTAAACACCAATCAGCCACGACATTAAAGCCTTCCGCCTGTCAACAAAAACTCCTGTCGAACTGAACTTCAGGTGAATTCTTGAACCCAGTGTTTCCCAGCTGAACGTGTCTGGAAGAATCGCACCCGCTCCACCGACGTCCTCTTCCCACAGTGCATCCTGCTCCATCTCTGCCTCCGGTAAATGGCATACATGTACCCACCTAATGCACACGATGTAAAAGAAAATGGGGACTCGCTGGACTGAGTGACGTTTTCCAACTCTTCCTAGTTTTAGTTACGATGCCTTTGTCAATTGCAGGCACTTTCAGCAGTGTGAAAGGGTTAGAGTTGGCACTCTGGTCTGTCACTACTGAATGCCATACACTGCAGGCTGTGATGCACTGTCTTGTGACATATCAAGTATTATTAAAATTCTGTGACGTAGTCGCCCTTCTGTAAGGGCAGATCAGACAAGATAGCCCTCCGTACACGTGCATCGATGTGCCTTGGGCACCCAGCACTTTGTACCCAGTTCATGGGCTGTCCCTCTTTAGACCACTGCTGGTAGACACCACTGCTGACTGAGACCAGCACAGAAGCCTGGCTCAGGAAGAAGGATTAAATGCCCTGCTCGGTTAATCAGTCAGTCAGTCAGTCAGTTCAAGAAGATTGTCACCATCTACCAGTAGCAGACGCACACAGACTCAAAGGATAAACTTCATTCTGAAAATGTCAGATTTCACTTTTAGCTTCACATTCATTCTTGGCTAATACTGATTAAGCTTTTGAAGGCTCTTATATTTGTGGCCTTTCCCAAAACAAACATACAGCGGGGAAAATAAGTATCGAACGCGTCAACATTTTCTCAGTAAATATATTTCTGATGGGGCTATTGACATGAAATTTTCACCAGATGTTTGTAACAACCCAAGTAATCCACACATACTTGAAAACCAAAAGTCCATAAATTAAGTTGTGTAATAAAGTGGAATGACACCGGGAATAAGTATTGAACGCATGAAGAAAAGGAGGTGCAAAAAGGCATGGAAAGCCAAGATTCCAGCTGAAATCTGTCAGTATTTAGGAAGCAATCCTGCCCCCTATCAGTGAAAATTAATATCAGCTGGTTTAGTCCTAATTTATGGCCTATAAAAAGTTTTCTCATTACCAAGGTGTCACAAAAGAAGCATCTCATGATGAGTAAAAGCAAAGAACTCTCTCGACCTTCGCTACCTTTTCGTTGCAAAACATACTGATGGCATTGGTTACAGATGTATTTTTAAACTTATGAATGTTCCAGTGAGCACCGTTGGTGCAAGAATCCGGAAGTGGAAAGAACATCATTTCAATATAAACCGGCCACGACCAGGTTGAGGAGTCAAAAGAATAATCGGAAGAGTTGACCAAGAGTCGAGGACCACTCGTGGAGAGCTTCAGAAAGACCTGGAATGGGCAGGTTAAGTTGTTTCAAAGAAAATAACATACACTCAACTGTCATGGCTTCTATGCACGCTCACCGCGCAAGACTCCATTGCTGAAGAAAAAGCACGTAGAAGCTCGTTTAAAGTTTGCTGCACAACATTTGGACAAGCCTATGAAATACTGGGAGAACATAATCTGCTCAGATGAGACTGAAATTGAGCTCTTTGGATGTCACAGCATGTTTGGAGGACAAAAGGCACTGCACTTAAACCCCAAAACATCCCACCAACAGTGAAGTTGGGAGGTGGGAACATCATGGTGTGGGGTTCTTTTTCAGCGGACTTAATTGAAGGAAGATTGAATGTAGAAGACATTCTTGATAAGAATTTGCTGCCATCTACCAGAATGCTGAAGATGAAATGAGGGCGGACATTTCAGCAAGACAATGCTCCCAAACACACAGCCAAGGAAATTCTCAATTGATTTTAGAGAAAGAAAATAAAGCTGCTAGAATGTCTCAGTCAATCAACTGACTCAATTGAAAATCTATGGAAAGAACGGAAGTTCAGAGTTCATAGAAGAGGCCCCCAGAACCTTCAAGATTTGAAGGTAGATTGTGTGAAAGAACGGGCCAGTGTATTGCATGTATTGTTTTGCTTACAGTAATGGATGTTTCATAAGTTTAAATATCTAATTTTGTATTTATTTTCCTTTGTATTATGCATTAAAACATATGTTTTACCTCTTCAATGACATTTTCTGTCCATACCTTAAATTTAATTGCAAACAGCAATAAATGTGAATCCTCTCCTATCTCTTGCAATACTCCCCATAACTGCGCAGCTGAAATGTATATATGTCAAATAGAAAATGTGCAGCTTTGTGCTATTCCAGTCATTCCCATCAAAGGCTTAGCCGTAACTTATATCACAGATTCCACTAAATTGACAAAATGACTGAGCCATTTCACTGTCTTGTTCATTGGCAATGAAACGAGGACTTGTCATTCTGATGGTACTTACATGTTCATTGACATAAATATTTATTTATATCCCCGAACGCCAAACGGCGTTTCGGGGAGATTATGTTTTTGGCCCAACCGCCGCCACCGCCACCCTTCGTGTTAACGCGAAAACTTCAGTTATCTTTCAATTAGAAATTTCATGTTTTTCATATAAGTAAGTATCATAAAGAGGGAGAACTGATTTGATTTTGGACAATTTACAATTTCTAGATTGGCCACCAGGGGCCAAAAACTGAAAAATCACTGTTTTTATCATATTTGTATTTATCAAATATTTGTCTGATTGACCTCAAATCAAGTGCAAATGAAAGGTCACGACCTGAGGATGTGTCCCACGATGACATTATACCTGTTTGGTTCCAAATTTTGACACAAGGTGGAGTTTTGTCACATAAAATTCACCATTTTTGCCATATCTTCGGAACCGTTTGTCCGATTGACATGAAACTATGTGCAACTGCAAGGTCATGACCTCACAACGTGTCACATGACGACATCATACCTGTATGGTTCAATATTTTGCCACCAGGTGGAGCTTTGTGATGGAAAATTACCATTTTGGCCATATCTTCAGAACCATTTGTCCGATTGACCTGAAATTAAGTTCAAATGAAAGGTCATGACCTGAGGGGCTTTATATTGTATTGGGTCTATTCGAGGATTGGGGAATTGGAGGATTGGGGGCGTTCGGGGATATACCCCAAGCCGTCGCCTCCGACGGTATAAGCCAAGTTTCTTTTGAGGGGTAAGCAAAGGATTTTGATTTTTGAAGTTACAAGCTTTTGCAGGTGATCCTCCGTGTGGTGCAGTTTACACAAATTATTTTGACAACTGCACTTACTGTTTTGCAAATTTTACTGATAATGTGCCAAGGCAACTGGGGGGAAAAAAAACTCTTATTTTTTGGCTCTTGGTTCTACATCCTGTCGGTCTCCTCTGACGGTAGGCACTCAAGGTGATGCCATTGTGCAACATGAAATACTTGCATTGTATGCCTTCACAAGGGCTTCGTCTTAACTGGCTCCTCTGAGGAGTTTGTTTACTTGCCCTTGACATAGTATAAATGATAAATCCCCAACAGATTTGGGCTGTCTTTAAAACCTCAGCCGCACCGCTGATATTTTACGACTACATTACACCGCCGTGGCCTCGTTGAAATCAAATTGCCGACGTCTGGCCGTAATCTTTCCGTATTTTAAGTAGGCTATGCCTACTGTCACCGGTGGGACAGATAAAATGCAATCAATTGACCGGGTCTATTTCAGGCCTGTCAAAATCCCAGTCTTGTTTAAATTATCCTTCGACATCTATTTCTGCAATGTGCCGCGTATTGCTTAAATCAAATAATTCGCAGAGGCCGTGCTGGCTTTTGCGTAAAGCAAGGCTCATGGCAAGGTCGATGCTCGTTGGTTTGCCGTGGTCGCACAACGCCGCAATTCTGATGTGTGATAAAGAAAATAGTAATAATAATAATAGGTTAATAATAATAATGCTAAAATTGGCATGAAAATCGAATATCTATTGTTTCTCGGGCGGCTGTAATAGCTTGTTTGGGCACTTGGACATAACGTGTTTTGGAAGAGACCTTCTTCCCTGCTATTAATCGCATAGCTACATCCTGCCTGACGGAATGAACAAGCAAATGTTTATCTTATTTCAATTGGTGGTAGTTTATCCTGCTGTGAATTCGTTTGGAGTGAGAAGCTGTGTGTCCGATGGGATGAGCTGGTCGAACTGAGCTGGCAGCACAAACAGACAGAAGACCAGTAGCCTATACCTTTCCTGAACGGTTTTTGTTAACACACCACTTCATAAATCATAAATAACATTGCCGACTTTAGCTTTCAGGTACCGTGATGGAAGTGGCCGGTAATATTGCATTTGCCAACAGTTCATCTGCAAGGAAAATTACATAGAGGCACTGAACTTTACTAACAGTCTAGAACAACGAGCTCGCTATAACACGAGGTTTGGCCCGAGACGCAGTCCCATCACCGATAAAGGAGGTCATTATATCCTGGCCCGCGACGGAGTCAGCGGGGCGAGGTGCTGTGGTTTGTGCGTCCGTTTGTTTGTGTGTCCATGTGCTCATGACAATCCAGCGTCTGGACGGTTGCACTGATTAACGTCAGACTTTCAGAGCAGGTGGGCAATGGTCCATAGATTACCTGATTAAATTTTGGGGGTGATTAAGTCAAGGTCACCGGAAACTTCAAAATGGTTATTTTTATTTTTTGTGTATTTTTCTGACTTCAAAACAAAAACAAAATGTTTGTCTTTCAATTCTGCTTCCAACTATATGCTGTATGATGGGGTAGCTTTGATAGTCCCCAAAGAGGTTGGGGGTTAAATATCGGGGGAGTCAAAGTCATCTGTGAAAAAAATGTATTATTATTATTATTATAGTAATATATTATAATTTCCTTTATAACTCAAGAAAGGTTACGAATAGACAGATGTGTACTATAATGAGCATGTTGGAACCAAGGACTGTGACCTTTGACCCTGAGTGACCTTGAAAAGTCAAACTCAAGGTCAAGGATTTTAAGAGGGCAGGCTAGGTTGCCTGGCAGCGCTTGTTCAGTCTCTTATATGCAGTACATAATGAACAACTCTCGACCAGTGCACTCTGCTGTGAAAGGGTGTGCACAAGTAAATTGGTCACGGCCAATGAGGTAATAGGATGAGGAAGAAGAGAGAGAAAAGTATGGCCTTTTACAGGAAAAATTCAGTATTTTATCGCTGTTGAGCCTGTGTTTTGTCCTTAATCGGAATATTCTCTGCTGCTTCTCTCGCTGCAGGTAAAATGTGAAAATATGAGAGTTCTACCATTTCCCTGAGGCAAAGGTGAATAATGTACGCCTCCGTCCCCCCTGGCTTATGTTCACTCCCTCGCGAGATAAGAGCGCATATTCTTCAGCCGACCAAAAACTTCGCAAGGGGAACCGATATCCACACACCCGAAAGCAATTTAACACATTAGAATTACATTCGGATGTCATTTCTCTTGCCGCGCTCTGCGCAGAATTCACTGCAACGGAACTGTAATGCGTTTACGTTTTTACGCCGAGAGGGGGCAGTGTTTCGTTATGTTTAGGAGGCAGATCATGCTCAAACACCGAAGGGATTATTAGACTGCTGGTTCGCATCGTGTAACTACTGCGGGAGGCCGGGGACGGAGACATGGATTGATGTGTCAGGTAGAAATGGCAGGAAGTCGCAAACACAGCAACCGAGGGGGGCCAGTAATTGGATCTCACAGTATGCCAACATCTCTCTCTCTCTCTCTCTCTCTCTCTCTCTCTCTCTGTCTGTTTCTCTCCCTCTCTCTCTCCGTCTCTCGATTTTAATTGCAGCGTACGTGAGTTGCAAGACTGTGCGTTAGTTTGCTATTGGTTGTTGTTGCCATCCTAAGCGGCACATTTGCTCGCAGCGTCACTTAAACGCCCGCTTACTCAGTCACATGCTCAAACTTACACACTCAGTCACTCCTTCATTCTCTCATCCGCACATGTCCTCAAACCCTCATCCTCTCATATACTCCCTTGCTCACTCACTAACTCGCTCATTCACCCACTCAGCCAATCACTGACTCACTCACACACTCTCTCATTCATTTTATTCACCCACTCAGCCACCCACTGACTCACTCACACACTCACTCATTCATTCACCCTCTCACACACTTACTCACTCACTCACTCACTCACCCACTCTCTCACTCTCTAGTTTTCTTCATCCTTTAGTTCCCTCACTTCCCCCACCCCCACTTAATCAATCTCATTTCCCCTCCCATCCCTCCCTCAGCCAGTCAAGGTTAGGGGTGTGGCCGCTTTAAAAAATACTTCAATAAACCGAGGAGGCAGACGGAGTGCCGCTCGCATACCGAGCAGGCGGGGAGCGGAGGGGTGATTTAGAGCCGCGGCTCCGTGAGCGAGGGAGGGAGGGAGGGGTGTAGGGGAGAGAGAGAGAGAGAGAGAGAGGAGAATAAAGCTCTTACATCGCGCTGGGAGAGTGATCTGAGGCGAGGCAGAAGGTGGAAGCGAGGGTGACGAGTATCCGGAGCGCATACTAATGATCCCTGCCTGTTACCGTTAGCGTTCCCCATGGCGAGCGTCCGGGGGGCGCTGGAGAGAACACACGGGCTCTACACACGCGACAGTGTGTCGCACACCTGACTCGACGGCTGAGGCAGAGGTGAGTCACTGCTCCAGCAGTTCAGTCCGAGCTCCAGAATCAAACGCACAGGCATTCAGGCTGGTTGTCTTCTCCAGCATGGCCTTGAGAAAATGCTCAGTGAATCATTAAATCCTGGAGTGCCAGTAATACTCCTTCACTCTAAACTGAAAATAAAAACACAACACTATTGTGGGGATACTGTGTCTCATAGGGTCATATTTGACCTGAGTCCAATCAAAGTGTGCTCAGGGTACAATGAGATGTACCAAACTATACCTCGGTTCCTGACGTGTTTGTTGATAGGTGCCCTGGCTCCATCGAAAAGCACCAAAGTCAGGGTACTTTTCCACTGGCATTCCAGGAAATGAGGTACATTTTGGTATATCTTTTTGTACTGTTTCATGCTACCCAGGCCAAACTTGACCCTAATTGCCATAATGTGCAATGAAAACAAGCAGAATTAGTTATTTTTAAGCATTCTGTGGCAATAATGACTGCACAAAGACAAGAATTTACATCCCCCTCTTTCTTCCCACACTTGCAGGTACACATGTAGCGCTGCAGTTATGCACACAGCACATCTGCTGAGAGAAGACAGAGAGCCCAGACATTGCCGTCAACTAATATGTGCATGCGCAAACATAACATCAACTTCCATATCACTTTCTGGATTTGAAACATATTTGAAAACCTGTGGTCAGAATTGAAAGAGGTTGTCCAGCAACGCTAACAAAGAAACGTCAATTTTCTTGAAATGTTCTGCAGGAGGAATTGGTCCAGAATGCCTGTTAAAGTGTCACCAACCTTCTCAGACATTCCAGGAAGAATCTCAGCCCAGTTATCCTCTCCAGGAGCGGTACCATTAAATATACTGAAGGACTTCAGTCTAGGATATACTGAACTTTATTTCTGACCCAACAATAGTGCGCTTCGGCACTTTGGTAATGATGGATTAATTTATCTTTTTAGCCAACACGTTACTGAATGTGTAATAAAACCAATCTTTTGCTAATTCCATTTATTTTCTTCTTAAACCACCATCTGGTTTGATATCACACCGTGAATAATACAGTATATGGAGAACTGAAGTCCTTCAGTAGAATGGAATAGAATAGAATAGAATAGTCTTTAT
Organism: Gymnothorax reevesii; assembly: GCA_029721435.1. Taxonomy (NCBI): domain Eukaryota; kingdom Metazoa; phylum Chordata; class Actinopteri; order Anguilliformes; family Muraenidae; genus Gymnothorax; species Gymnothorax reevesii. Next base: position 16,070,881 of record CM056582.1, on the reverse strand, counting down.
TGTCATTGACTCAACAACGAAATTGGATGTGCCTCTCCAGTTGTTTTACACATAAAAAGATAAAGGTAATATTTACACAGGGACAGAAGAGTGCAAAGTTTAAAAGTTATAACACAAGCGTAAATATGTACAGTGATGTAGCAGGTGTCTGTGTTATTATATTAGAAACTGAATTAATGGGCTGCAATCCTTAGTGTTAGCATTATAACTTTTAAAGCTTTTAAAGCAGCTTTTAAAGGGATCACATGAAACTGCTTTTGTTTTCTCGTGGTGCACAGGAGATGACCCCTTTTGTTTAGTGCAGCGCAACAACCAGGTCAAAGTTCACATTTTCAAATGCAGTAACTCAAACAATTTTAGAGGGAATCATGTCTCACTTCTTGTAAATGTTTCTGGTGCACAGAGAAGGGCTGTTGTTGATTTTTGCTCACCCTATGACCCTTGTTGTTGCGCCACCACCTGGCCATACTTTTGAAAACGGCAGTAACTCAAACAACTTTAATGGGGATCATGTCGCATCTACTTTCCACATTCCTGGGGCCTCATGTAGTAACAATTGCGTGGATTTTATGCTTAAATATTGCGTACGTTCATAAAAAGAAAAGTAGCATTTTGTAAAAAGTATTAAATTTATAATATAGCGGGATACCAATTCAGCTTGCAAATTTGAATGAAAAATCTGAATCAAATTTAATTTTGCAAAAAATGCTAAATTCTATTACTTTTTTGCATTTTTTATAAAGTCACGTTTGTTTTCATACATCTGACATCCGCAAAAAAAGTAGCGTACACATCTTTTCTGTTCGTACGCTCTCTTCATACATGAGGCCCCTGGACGTACAGGAGGAGGTTATTGACTATGGTGGCTCATTAATATTCCCTGTAGCGCCACAACTTAGCCAAATGACATTTACAAATGCAGTCATTCAGACAGTAATAACTTCAACAATTTTTAATGAGAATCTTGTAAAATTTGCTCTCAAAATTCTTGTTGCAGAGGATAAACCCTACTCATTTTTATGACTGTCCTACTTTCACTATAGCGCCACCATTTCCAAAAAAACAATAAGTCAAACTGTTGTCATGGAAATCAGATCAACTTTGTTGAGAACGTCTTGGAGTATAAAAGAACACTCATATTATTCTGGGGACTATACGGTCGTTCCCATATCACCACCCTTTGGCCGAATTCAACATTCAAAAATGTTGGAAGTCAAACATTTTTTATGGGAATCAGGCTGTTAACATTCCTTGAGCCCAGAGTAGCTCCCCTGTTGATTCCCCAGATCCTATAGTCTTTCCTGTAATGCCACACTATGAATTTTGCCTATCGGGGTAATGCTATAGTTTAGGCATATGCCCTGCTATCCTCCACCGACAGCATTCATCTAATTTCACAGCATGCATTTTGAAGATAAAATTCACCACTCAATTCAACTCCAATTTTTTAATTATTTGTGTTGAAAACAAAGCACACTGCATTCTAGTATGTTTGAGCGCAAAATTTGATGGATTGTATACAGTACGTTTTTTTTATTTAATGCAATCCTTTTGGCTAAATCTGATGAAGGGTGCCAATAATTCTTGAGCTGCCTGCGCGTATGCAAATGTAATTATTCTGCATACACACGGTAAAAGAGGTCCTTGTTTAGTACACAAAAGGGGGCCAGCAGTGTAGTGTTTGTAATTAATCTGGCGACGCAGTCTACAATATGTAATCTGAAGGCGGACTGCTGCATGTTAATTAGAAGGGTAATTGATTACAGGAGTGTGTGGGCAATCGTTAATTTATCTTAGCCTCAAATGTGAATTGGCCTTTAATGGCTGCAGTAAAAATGTTTATTCAGTGTTGACTGAGTCAGAGTCTGGGCTTCTCGCGCCATTCAGGAGAGGGAGGGAGAGAGATATGTGGTGAGAATTCAACAAAGAGGATTTAAACACTGTTTCAGTATTTTCAGATTTTGTTTTTGCACCTGCTGGTAAGAAAGCTGCACTATGGACATCTAATATCAATCTGTCAATCGCTCAATAAATCAATGAAAGACATTAGCCTGATCCTTGAGGCGCTCGAGTTTCAGTGTTCAAATTTTTTGACCAGCAGGAGCGGACATTTTGTAGCTTGAAAATGAAAAAATGAAAATGGGACACGTAAATGAACTGGAAGCAAGAAGATCCGGTTCGAAGGCCCTGAATTCTACCGGAGTGGTGTTATATATGTCATTAAAAAACCTTGACTGGGTCGTATTCACTTGTGGATAGAGGCGGTCTGGCACCGTTTAGCTTTTGGTTAGATCTTTGAATGAATCATATTCAGCCCAATAATCTGTATGTTTCCCCAGATAGCAGGGCAGATTAGAGAGTGTTTATTAATGCATAAACCATCCACCCTAGGAAATCACAGCTAATGGCAGGACTCTGAACCTGCATACAAAGTGTTTGTGTAATTTTCGGCAGCATCAGTGCATTGAACTGCAGGTGAGATACAATAGTTCCACGGCTCTGTCCTCTGTAATGCCTCACACACTGTATCTTATGAGATTTCTGCAGTAGTGATGTTTTAAACTGACATGGCCTTTCACAGTGTATGTTTATATGAAAGCTACATGCTCTCCTCTCTGTCTCTCTCTCTCTTATTGATTTTTTGCTGAAAGGCACTCTGTTTGATAACTGATACACACCTCCACATTCCTGTCCGGTGTCCTACTCGGAGTTTTTCCACTGAATTAAGTCCTAAATTCACACTGCACCTCTTCAGAGCCCATCCAGTGTGTTCATTTTTAATTAAACCCCCAACTATTCTCAAACTATTTACTTTTGTCAAAATTCCGGTCAAGAAATGTCAGCATTGTTCAAAGTAATCGTCAAATGTTTTTCTCTTAGAAGTATTTAGGTCTTGTGAATTTGTTATTGTTAATTCTTATCATTAATCCATACACGTTGCATATAAAGCCCATTCTGTGTAACATAAGTTATGTTTAATGATACCAGCTATGTTGGAACGTTTGGCAAAACAGTTGCACATTAAAGAGTTAAAACCTTCATGCATGGACCAAATGTGACCCTCCTACTCAGGTGATGTATGGTTTAGCATAAATATTTGACAAGAAAAAGATGCATCGCGACCTACAACTGCACACAAACACGCGTGCACACATATGCACGCTGTTACACGCCCCATAAATGTGACACATTCAGACATTATTTAAGTGCTGCTTTAAGCGTGTCATCACATCCAGAGAGACGTCTGTGAAGGTGAGGGTGAAACCTATTTATCTCTCTGTCACTCACACACACACACACACACACACACACACAAAAGCCAAGATGGATGTAGGTGTTACAGTCCTGGGCCATACACCCACACGCACGCTCGCTAACAGATCCAAACAAATGCACGTTAAGACGTTGTGAGATACATCAACACAGCCTATTGGGCCTTAGCCAGCACTGTTGGGGGGTGGGGTGGTGGGGTTGCTGTTCCCATGGAAACTGAGCAGTCAGCACATCTGTATTTGTGCTGTCTTCTCTCGTTGCCCGACTCCTCCGCAGCTGGCTCTGCCAACCGCCGCCGATATACGCCCCCACCGCCCCTACCCCACCACCCCAATGCTGCCCCTCCCTCCGGTGCTACCCCAGCTCGAGCTAGGCTGCTGTTAGCACGATAGCTTGGCATACTAGTTGCTGTCAGTGGAGTCTGTAGCATTTCTGAAAAAACAGAGAAGCAGGGGTTGTGCAACCTAATATATTTCATTTTGAACATTATTTTTGTCATTTTTCACTGGAAGAGTTTGGAAATATCCCGCTTGGGAATTTAATTGAATTTAATGTGGATGCGTGACCGCATGCATGTTTCTGTTTTTATGTATCAGAAAAGACAATGACTGAGCAAGGAGAAGAAATGGCCACAGAAATGACCAGTGATGACTTGTCATCTAGAAGCACAGATGCCCCCCATCACTCACACATTCAGATAGATAGGTGGGTAGATTCTGCAGTGAACACCTGAGAACATGGCAGAGGTTGAGCAGTGTGTCACAGTGAAAGGTCAGGACAGTGGTGATGTTTTCCACATAATCTGCAGCAGCGCAGCGGATCCGCTGCACTAAAGCCTTGATATTGTCTGAGACTGTCAATATGGCGGCAGCGGTAGCCAGCAGACCAGCCCAGCGCACATCCGACTGCACATCCTCCTCTCCTCTCCTCTCGACTCCTCTCTTCTCCTCCACTCTCAATTCCTCTCCTCTCGAGTGGTCTCATCTCCTCTCCTCTCGACTCCTCTCATCTCCTCTCGACTCCCCTCATCTCCTCTCGACTCCCCTCATCTCCTCTCCTCTCCTCTCATCTCCACTCCTCTCCTCTCGATTCCTCTCATCTCCTCTCATCTCTTCTCTCATCTCCTCTCCTCTCATCTCTTTTCTCATCTCCTCTCTACTCCTCCCTTCTCTCCTCTCCTCTCCTCTCCTCTCTCCTCATACGGTCATTTCCTGCTGTGACCCTAAACCCTGCCTGCTTTGCTTTTCGTATCACTCAATATTCACAATACATCACTGAATATTCATAGTACATCACTCAATATTCATAATACATCACCAAATATTCTCAATACATTACTCAATATTCACAATACATCACTCAATATTCAGAATACATCACTCAATATTCACAAGACATCACTAAATATTCAGAATACATCACTCAATATTCACAAGACATCACTAAATATTCACAAGACATCACTCAATATGCATAATACATCACCTAATATTCTCAATACATTACTCAATATTCACAATACATCACTCAATATTCAGAATACATAACTCAATATTCACAATACATCACTCAATATTCAGAATACATCACTCAATATTCACAAGACATCACTAAATATTCAGAATACATCACTCAATATTCACAAGACATCACTAAATATTCACAAGACATCACTCAATATGCATAATACATCACCAAATATTCTCAATACATTACTCAATATTCACAATACATCACTGAATATTCATAGTACATCACTCAATATTCATAATACATAACTCAATGTTCACAATGCATCACTCAATATTCAGAATACATCACTCAATATTCACAAGACATCACTCAATATGCATAATACATCACCAAATATTCTCAATACATTACTCAATATTCACAATACATCACCCAATATTCTCAATACATCACTCAATATTCATAATACATAACTCAATATTCACAATACATCACAATACATCACTCAATATTCACGATACATCACTCAATATTCATAATACATCACTCAATATTCATAATACATCACTCAATATTCACAATACATCACTCAATATTCATAATACGTCACTCAATATTCACAATACATCACTCAATATTCATAATACGTCACTCAATATTCACGATACATCACTCACCATTCACAATACATCACTCAATATTCATAATACATCACTCAATATTCACAATACATCACTCAATATTCATAATACGTCACTCAATATTCACAATACATCACTCAATATTCATAATACGTCACTCAATATTCACGATACATCACTCACTATTCACAATACATCACTCAACATGCACAATAAGTATCTTGCTATATGCAGTGAGACTCTTAGGGCTCCAATTTCTTGACACAGTGCAGGGTGGCACAGCATGGCGCAGCCCAAGCAGTGGTAATTTCGTCCGGCGCAGACTGCGCTGTCGTAATTTTGTGCGGTTCAACACCGTGCGCAGCCACTTCGGCAATTTGGTAGACGGACGTGCGCCGAGATGGGTGTGGCGGCGTAGTAGGGGGAAGTGTCACATATTCCTCTAGACGCAGTGACAATTTCGTGGATAAAGGATCCGCTGAAAGTGCGCAGAGAGCTCGCCAGCTCCAACCTGGTTTACCTTCTGTGCAGTGGTATTTTGGCTGACCGGCGCACAGTGCACACATGTCACCAAAGCCTCATAGGCTGGTTTCCAGAATGTCAGGCTCATTTCAATGCAATAAATAATTACAGGAAGCACTATTTATTGTAACTAACTAAGGACATAAATTATAGTATCTACATTGATTGAGTGCACACCTGATCTCTACTAACATCATCTGTTCTGTACTGAGTGCACACCTGATATTTTCTAACATCACCTGTTCTGTACTGAGTGCACACCTGATATTTCCTAACATCACCTGTTCTGTACTGGGTGCACACCTGATATTTCCTAACATCACCTGTTCTGTACTGAGTGCACACCTGATATTTCCTAACATCACCTGTTCTGTACTGAGTGCACACCTGATATTTCCTAACATCACCTGTTCTGTACTGAGTGCACACCTGATATTTCCTAACATCACCTGTTCTGTACTGACTGCACACCTGATATTTCCTAACATCACCTATTCTGTACTGACTGCATTCCTGATCTCTACTAACATCACCTGTTCTGTACTGAGTGCACGCCTGACATTTCCTAACATCACCTGTTCTGTACTGAGTGCAGACCTGATCTCTACTAACATCACCTGTTCTGTACTGAGTGCACACCTGATCTCTACTAACATCACCTGTTCTGTACTGAGTGCACACCTGATCTCTACTAACATCATCTGTTCTGTACTGAGTGCACACCTGATCTCTACTAAAAATACTTGTTCAGTATTGACAGCACGCCAGTTATCTAACTGGGCTCAAATCTATGAGGTTGTCAGCTTTATTTCGCACGAAGAACTTCCCTAGTACCCTTAAATAAGCTGACGCGAGTTGCCTTTGCGTCTGAAAACTAGATACATTAATTGTTCTCAGACAGGAAGAATGCCACGCGCAATAATCATGGTGAAATAATCATCTTCAATTTAAATGTAACTGTAATCCCTCCAGTTTGGCTGGACATTCTTACATACTTCATTCCACAAGTTTGTGAACAGAAAATCTCATATTTTAACATCCTCCCCCATATTTATTTATTTTACTGGCAGTATGTCAGGAGTCAAGCGATTGTAGGACCCAGGCGGCCAAAGGAAGTCTCCTTATAAACCTTGGGAATGACAGAGAGCTTTTTGAAGATGGAATATTATACCGTTCTGGGGGACAACATCAAGGAGAAGAAGCCAAGAATAGAGTGGCTGTTGTTGTTTGGCGAAGATCAGGGAATCTGACACTGGCTGTACAGGGCCACTGTGGTGACACTGGCAGGACCAGCGATGTGGAGCGTAAGCAGTGAGGCAGTGAGTTTGGCAGCTGTATGCACAGTTAATGCTATTAACCGCTCCCCCTGTCACTTCCACCGAGCGAATGCATTTACCCGTGACCATTAAGAGGTACTCCATACTCACCTTCACTTAGCACGGAGCATCGGGACTCAATCACTATAATAGAGCTGCAGTACAGAACCTGCGCAGAGAGCAGTATCTCACAGGAAACTTTCACAGAGGCTTCCTACGCTGTGATGAATTTCAAGCTGGTTAAATCTAAAGATGAAAATCTACTGGCTTCCTTAAAAAGTTGAGTTAACTCAACTGAACACGTGGACACAGAACTTAAGGATACGCTTTGTTTGAACTCACAACGAGTCAAGACAATGGAGAACATTAAGTACAACTTTTGAAAACTTACGTAGAATAACTAAACTTGTCGTGACAAGATGAGTTGAAGGGAAGAAATATGTTGACACAACTTAATGGGGCTGTCATGTTTTACAGCATACTGAGTCACAGAAGCCCAGAAATAAGAGCACGACATTGACTGAAGCGTATGATGTAAAAATTCCTTTAGTAGGTGAAAAAAGATGACATTTTGGTAGGAAAAACATGCAAATGAGGGGGAAAAAAACTTCTTAAAAATATATATTTTTTAATCTGGTGATGGGGGATAGGTCATCCCTTCCTGACCAGCAGGGTGAAATGGTGATGTTTTGACATAAATGTTGAAAGGACACTATCATAAAAAAATCAAATGACTTCAGCCGGTTCTCGCCTCAAGAATTCACTCACTGTAAAAGGCTGTGATACTCGCTAACTAACCTCACCTGGGAACTAAGATCCAAACTGGTTGCTGATTTTTACTGTGGCCATGAAGATCAGCAGATTCTTTGGCGCCGAATATTCAGGGTTAGCCAACAGTGGTGACGCGTTCAGTGTTAATAATGGCACTCAACACGTCATTATCAGCATTGTCAATGCTAATGATCATCATGACAGTTACAGCAGCGGTGCTGATGCGGTGGACGGGCGAGATGAGGCGTGATGAATGATGATTATCAGGAATATGATAATGAGGTTGTGGCCTTGGGTATCTGGCTCAGGTTTTGTTCTACAGCTCAATACTGGAGCTCTGCCTGTCAGCTGGTCTCCTGCCTCACCTCCCTCCTATGCGGTCACTTTCATTTCATTTTACTTTTATCTGCTGTTTGACTTTAGTTTATGGTGTATGATTATATTATATCACAATTGACGACCCTGGTGCAAAAAGTACTCCAGTCATAAAATGTCTATTTTTGAGAAAAATCTGAATATAAAATATTTCCGTAAAATCTGCTAATTGAATCCCCCAGTGCTAAAGGAAACTTAAGTCACATAGAGTCCATTTCGACAAAATGAAGAAAATCGGCTTGAGTAACAGTAAGATGTTTTCCCTCATTTGCTTGCTGTGTGAAAATGTGACTTAAGTGCTTTTAGCAGTCGACTCTTCAATTCATTCAGTTGATGCTTTCATCCAAAATAACTTACAGTTGACCAGGGGCCAACACCATTAGGAGCAGTGCTGCGTTAGGGGTCTTGCTCAGGAGCACAAAGGCTGCACTGATCTTAATGAGGCTACACTGGGGGTGTGACCCAACAACCATCTGAGTCCTCGACCAGCGCCACTGCATGGGTGCCGCTGCATGTCTTGCAGCTGCAAAAGCTTGACTGGAGCTTGACTGGGTGGTTAGTGGCTCTAAAACCATTGGAGCTCCAGTAATATTAGTTTGACAGTTGGGCATTTGAGCAAGGCCCTTAACCCCATGTTGATTCGATGAGCATTAGCCTCTAATATCACTGATCGACCGCAAGCCGCTCTTTCAATGATTAATGAGAATGTTTAAGTTGTGTTTCACCGCATGTTTTAGCCACTGCTGTTCAGTTCTCAAACTATTGTTGTGTTTTCGCAACAGCAAGGATGTTAGCAACTGAGAACAGCACCGTTATTCATGTATGAGGTTGCCTGATACGGCTCTTTTTCAGCATGTTTTCAATATAAAATAAATAAAAACCCATGAACTTGCTAAACTTAAGATACCAAGTTCTGTATCTTAAGATAAAGACATTGAGTTCATAAAACATATATCATATAGTCCGAGCAACTCAGAAAGTACAGTTGTGTCCATGTAGAACTAATGAACTTAAATTAAGATCCAGAACGGATTATTGAACTTAAAATGTCCTGCTTAAAATTTTGAGTGGGTAAAACTCAAATTTATGTGCTGATATAACTAAAAGCAGTGTCCTTTTGCGAGAACAAGAGAAATGGGTTTACTATGTGTGCATAAAAAAATTGCGAAACACATATTTACCATTTTTATTGCACGAAAGTTAATGACTCGGATGTTTCTCAGTTTTGATAATGTAACTGCCACCTCATTCATAAATTCATACACGTTAAATGTCCCTATATTGTTCCTTTCTAAGTCCATTTTTCCATCATGCACCACTCTCATGGAGAGTAAGTGATAAAGCAGTTAAAACAGTGTGTGCCCATATGTAGTCGATGGAGCAATTATGCGGCACTATTACATCACAGGAGGCTCAACAGAACTTTACAAATTCATCACTCATTCTCAAAGCCTGCCTCTGCGTCACGTGCTCATGTAGTAATGTATGGGGATTCTGTATCACTGACTGGCTACCGACACAAGCAGACCTGAATATCAAACATGTCCTCTAATCCTGAGCATGAGGGCTGTACTGAGAATGAGCTCTCTCTCTCTCTCTCTCACGCGCGCGCACACACACACACTATTATTCAATTGAGATGTGCAAAAGTGTAAAACCATGGCAGCAACAAGAATACGGGTTCTCATGAAGTATGATTTTATTGTAATGGAATGAAATACTCATAATGGACAGTTTTACTTGTTTAATATTAAAATAGATTAAAATAAAGAAAGAATACTCAATAATAATAATAATAATACGAACAATAATGATGATGATGATGTGAACAGTGTGAAAAATTTGGGAGAATAAGATGAAAAATGAAGAAATTAAAAATAAAGGAATTGGCATTGGGTTCAATCATATTTCTGAACAATAACAGTCATTGTTTTCGTTTCAATGCCGACACAAACTGCTACTTTCTGAAGCCTTGCAGAGCCATAAGTAGCCTACAGAATATTGAGAAAAAGAGAAACAAGGCAAGATTGTCGACAGTATCCCCCGCCACGGTAAGAATGGTCCCGGGGGAATGGGGAAATCAATTGTCAAACTCATTTAATAGGATCATTAGTACTGGTCACCCACAGAATTTCATCCACGTAGGTGCAATAGTTGCCAAAAAGAACTTGTGCCCATTGCAACACCCATACACTTGTCCACGAACAGAGTCAAAGGCCATAATTGTGTGAAAATGAATTTCTCGGAATCAACTATCGATCTCATTCAGTAGAGTCATCAGTACTGGCCACGTACAAAATTTAATTCACGTAGGTGCAAAATGTTTCCGAGAAAACTTGTCCCCATTGAACCCGGACGGACGGAATGACGGATGGACGATCGCCATTCCAATATCCCCCGATCCACTTCGTGACGGGGGATAAAAATGGGATGTGGGGGTTAAAAACAGAGAACTGGTGCCTACAGAGGCGATGTCGAGCTCAGCACCCCCAGATTCTCTTCTGCATCGAGCCGCCGCGACATGCTTAAAAGTGCAAGTGCGTGGCGTTAAAGCAAGAGGGAGACATGACACCAGGATGAAGAGCGGAAATCGCGAAGAGCTGTCCGTTTCAGCACCACGGGACAGGCACATTCGTCGCGTACACGGATGGACAGTGTGAATGAATCCGGGCCCTCTTTCCCACTTTATAAAGCCAACGGGCTCGGATTTTACCGCCCGAAAAACAAGTGGTCCTCCAGGATAAGTAAAGGAATGTGTGAAATAAGCCCACAACTGATATCTGTGTGAGCGAAAGGAGGGAGTTGCTGCACTGGAAAGATAAAAATGTTTCTCACGCATTGCCAGTGTTAGCTTGCCTTCGGGCTACTCATACTCAATCATGAAAATGGTAAATTAATGTAAAGAGAAATTATGGGTTTGATGACAACCGTTGTCTAAAATGCACGAAGGCTTATAGACCAACCGATTCTGTACTCCATTTATAATTTACAATTAATCAAGCAATTACATATTAAAAAGAGAAACGAAACGGAGCCCATAAGACCGTGGGCACATGTTGTCATCTGGAAGGAACAGTAAAAACACGTGTTTTAATTAAGCACTTCAACGTGCTTACATGATCTGCAGAAGAAACGGGGAGAAAATAGAGGTTATTAAAGAAGATGAGGATCATGGTGGGTCCCCAAAATATATAAATAAACAGCTGCATCTTTCACCCTTCCGTCAGTTCCCAGTAATCCCACCCCCTCTTTTCATCATACACACATGTACACCCCCACCCCCCACCCCCATCCCCGAAAGAATTAAAATCTTCAACATCTTTTTCAGCTCGACGGAGGACGAAGCGCTGAGCTCCGTTGGTGTGAAAAGGAGAAATGTGTAAATGAATAAAGAAACGGAGGAAGTAGCGCACTCACTTGAGAGGAGCGATCGCCCGAGATAAAGACGGTGAACGTCTAATATACGGCGCTGACACTGACAACCTCAGTACACCGACTCCAGTCTGTTCCCTCCTTGACTGCTCTTGGGCTGCGTGGTGTCGGTGTGGCTGGTATTCCGTGGATCTTTTTCTTCAGGCTCTCCGTTTTTTTTCTTAAGCCTGTGACCCTACCCACCTTTCCGCTTCTCTCTGATCCTTCAAGAAAAAAAGGCATTGAATTAGGGTTGCTACCGCGGTTAATCTAATGTGAATATTTTTTATTCTTCTTTTGTTCTTAATTCACTCGGTACTATTTTTTTTTCATGGCGCAAGGGCTATGCAAGCGCGTTTGCTCTGGTTCCGGTTTTGGGTGTGATACAACAGCCGTGGATTTGGAGACCCTAGCTGCAGCTACGGCAATACTACAGGCGTGGAGCGGTACCGGAGGCGCCCCCGCTTCGTCCTCCTTCTCTACCCGGCTGCATGTCGAGTGATGGTCGGTTTGCCTTGGTGGATGAACGTCGCTTTCCCCGGATCTTCGTCGGTACCTCTTCTGACAGTACAGTCATATTTCCTGTGGAAACCTTTTACGAGCTAGGAGCTACATATGGAAACTGGAGATCAGAATTTTAGAAAAAAGGAAAACTAACGGTCGTTGTTTTATTTTACGACTTCATTTTTGTCTGTTTTTAACTCCTTCATTTTGGGGATTGATTGCTTCATCCTGCCATTGATTTGGTTACATTCATGTTAGCTCATTTGATTATGTATTTATTGTTATATTATTGATTTTGCAGAAGTAGGCTATTTCCATCTATTTGTCATTTGCTTCTTTATTTTATAACTCTTATCCCAACCCCTTTTTCCGTCCCAGTGTCTCCCCCGTTTTCTCTCGTTTTTAATAGGCAATTAAATGTGTGTGCACATAGGCTACACACAGTAAACAGATATTGGCTACATAACAAGGTAGACCGATCTACTGTCAGGTCATAACACACGTTGGCAGAAATTTAGGAATATAGCCCATAGACGCACAAACAACTGATATCCTCAACTAGCTTGCGTTCCTTCTTAAAATTGTTTATTGGCGTGCTTGTTAAAACTGTGGTGCATATAAGTCTGCCATTTCTCTACAGCCTCACCACCACTCTATCCGCCCTTTGAATTTAAAGCTTAACTCAGAGCCGTATATGTACTGTACACCCATGCCGAGTTAAACACACCAACGTTCGCGTTGGTTTTGAAAAGAAACGAGTGCTAATTTGCCTTTTAATATGTGGGACAAATTGCTGTATTTTACCGACTCTGTCGTTTACAAGTCCATAATCATTATTCCACAGTGCTTTTATGCTGAATTCCTGGAATATCAGCGTTAAATATTGTATTTGGATCGTTTTTTTCCGGTTAGTTCGCAGCTTTGCTGGCTTCAACACTCAGACAACAAGCGGTGTCTTGGAATCGGTGTCTTGTCGCAATTACGAGCCGCGCAGCTGTGAAATCTAAGTGGTGAGCTATTTGTTAACCGCCCTGTTGGCGGTACTAGTATCACCGGAGTGAGTTACATTTGGTTTATTGTAAGCTAAACCCGTACAAAATACTGAACTCCAGCTGTCCCCTGCATTCACATTTGCCCGCCCCGCCACAGCTGTCACCATTCTCTCATCTTCTCCCATCATACATTTATCAATCATTCGATTCCTACCCTAACGCTCCCCCCACCCTTTTTATAATCTAAGATATCCCATTTCTGGCTAGGTTTGGTCCCTTAAATTTACAAATATTTATTTCCTGTACGTCAAGAGGAAAGGGGGTCCCCCTTTCATAGAATGCGGAAACATGGGTCTGTTTGACCGCGGAGTTCAAATGTTACTGACCACTGTCGGCGCGTTCGCCGCCTTCAGTCTTATGACTATAGCAGTGGGCACGGACTACTGGCTCTACTCTCGCGGCGTGTGCAAGATCAAGACCGTCAGCGAGAATGAGACCAGCAAGAAGAACGAAGAGGTCATGACCCATTCAGGACTGTGGCGGACGTGTTGCTTGGAAGGTAAGTGACGGATGATGTGTGCGCAGCGCGCTGTCTGTTGCGGCACGAAGCGCATCAGATTAATTGCAGAAGTTCCCTGTCTACGTTGCAATGCATTATGGGTACATTCACTTTCAATCGTGGCTTTGATTCAGGTGCTTACTAAACCAGAGAGAGAGAGAGAGAGGGAGAGGGGGGGGGGGATAATTTCCTCCTCTCCTCCTTTCAGAAATGGCCAGCTTCCCTTTAAACTTCGTGAGGCTCTCCTCTCGTATTTGGCGTAATCCCCGTTTGGCATGACCACAGCAAATTTGAAAATTATTGCCCGAAGGTTGCATTTTTACAGCTTCACGCATTTTATCAGCGGGCGTGCATTTTGCGCAGTTACCATGTTTGCGTAAAATGTGTCCGAAGACCTGCAGTGACTTCATCCAAAATGTAATCGCGCAGTATAGAAGCGCATGTCACTCCGGAAGCTGTGGCAGATATTCTGCGTTCACTTTTGACGGACTGACTATGAGGGGAACTGCAATCGACCATATTTCTGCTGTTGGGTGTAGATAATATTGATTGTATGCTGGCTGCGTTTGTCCGTTTTGGTTGAAGTGAAATTAGGGGAACTGATGTGTATACATGACCCTGCGGTTTAAACTGCTTGGGAACCATGGCTGTTCAACTGATTATCGCTGTATCTAACTTGATTTATATCCAGATCTGCAATTCGCCTGCATTTTCCTGTCTGACTGAGAGGTTGACGGAGGTGGTAGGAGGGACGAGAGACTGTAGAAGCGATGTCAGACACAGACCTGCTCGACACATTGAGACAGAAATCATTTCATTAGTACGTAACAGAACAGATGGCAGCTTGCTGTTGTGATGAGGCATTTATGTTGGTTTCTCAGAGTTCTTGTCTCTTACAGTTAACCTCTGGTTCATTATTCCACCATAATCCTGTCCGTCACCCTAACCAAGGTGTCAAGCAAGAGTGTTGTTTTAATCTTAGGCTGTCACACGGGTTCTGGTTTAAAGATTTGCATGGGTGTGTGTGTGTGTGTGTGTGTGTGTGTGTGTGTGTGTGTAAACATGAAGGGGAGTCTTTGACTTCTAGAGCAGCAGAACATTTCACTTGGTGTCATGCAAGGATAACATGGTCACATTTGATACTAATGTCTCACTGGGTCTTGATTGGCTGCAAATCAGTTTACCCTCAGTGTGCAGAGTCGCTGACATTGAGCTGAAGTCTTAGCTCAGATTATTCACAATGGCGATTTACACGATTACATCATTGTAACAGGAAACCTCACTAATAACCTCACCTTATATCACTTCACACACATTTAGTACACAGTGTTACCCAGAGCGCTGTAAAACATATAGTACATTACCAGGTAGAAAAATCTTCAGAATCTTCATGGAAAATAGCATACCAAGTGTCGGGATGTGACCTCAAACATGAGCAGCTGAACCCTGTGGAAAGGTCTGTTTACCCTTTGAGCGCTGAATAAATTTTCAAGGAATTAAGAATGTGGTAATCCTGAGCTGTTGAAAACCTATCATGTGGCAACTTGCTTAAAAGAGCTATTTTAAACAAGTTGCCACATGATAGGTTTTCGACAGCATCTGATTTTGATGTCTTACATCATTGGGCAACAACGCTGAAAGGGTTAAACAGAAGCATCATGAAATAATCCTGGCAGTTAATATTAATCTACCAATAATGAGAGTGAGTGAATCGCTTCACTCAACTATCAACAGAACTCAGCTAACTTTGAATCACAAAGCCTGGGCGTCGCAGCCTGAAGAAGTGAAGATGGCGGTATTTTCAGTCTCCAGAGATGCGACTTGATTGGACAGGATGTTGCGTCCGGAAAATTTTTGCGTGGCATTTTCCGATTAAACAGGGTTTTTTAATCCAGCTTTTCTATTTCAACTTCTATCATAGCAGAGCATGTATCTTCGATCCCTGATATTTCACGTATGTAAAGCAACTGCATGTACCTATGAATGGCTATACATACGGAATCAGATCGATCAATATCGGTCTGTTCAACTACCTGCAATACAAAGAGACTAAGTGTATGTATCTATCTGTTTATTTGCTTATTTATTTTTATTGTTTTACAGTGTTGCATCCGTGTGATTGTCGTGTTGCTTTGTGCAGTTGAAAATTGGGTTTGGGATACCAACTGGATGATGATCTGTGATCTGTGCTGGTATTTGTTTAGGCTGTGTTGAATATATGGATTATATCAATGCATTGGCAACCTTAATGTAATGTAGCAACATTTGTCTTTTTAGATATAATTTACAATATATTAAAGATTTGCCTGCGTATTTAGGGAAAATTCCCTTCATAAGTTGTAAACACAATATTCCACGAATAAAAATACCGCTCTCTTTACCGAGACTGCATGTGTATACCTGTCAGCGGCGTTTCAGGAAAAAAAAAACGCTTTAAGGTTTGCGTTATTTCACAATGTCTTTGAGCCATGGGTCTGAGGAATATCGTGTACTGAGAGGAGAGATCAGATAGCAGGCGAAAGAACACTGTTTCGCCGATGGAAAAGTGGCATGCACACGGAACACCACCATGCATGAAAGAAACCAACGTATAGAAGAGACGTCAGGAACTATGAACGCTTTTACGTTTCGCCGGAGGTCCGCTTTGGGGAACGTGCATAATTTATCCCCCGCGATCTATACAGATCTCCTTTACTGAAGGTGCGCGGCTGCAAATCCTGCATTCGTCACATTATTAATGTTTCACAGCGATGCATCTTTTATAGTTTTGGCCTTTGAGAAAATGTTTGAATTACAACGAGGAAAAACATATTGTAGAACGATTAAATGTTTGATCATCAGACGCAAGGCTGAATCTGCCTTCCCTGTTTAATCTAAATGAACCCTACTTAATTCACTCACAGGTTCAGTTCTGTTTGACCTCCCAGACTCTGACTTTTTCAATTAAGTATTCCCTGTAGTAGATTCAACATTAAAAAGGCATTTTATTCATACTGTAGGACAATACCATACACATATTCTGTATCTGCTGGTTGCAGTGCTTCAGTGAAGCCACATCATGCTTATATTGTGAGAAATATTGAATCCCAGGATGCCATTATTTTTTTATGGCCACATTATTACATTAAATGGAAAAATACTTACATCATGTGCATCATTTTATATACATTTTCATGTAATTCAGCAGGACATATTTAGGATGTGAGAAACCTTGGGATCTGCTCTGGGTCTGAAGTTCCACAGGCTTGAATACAGCAGCTCCATTTGATTGACCCACATTAGGGTCTGTAAGTTTTATGGGGTTAATTCAAAATCATATTACCCCTCTGACAGAGGGGCGGGGCTAAAGACAGAACTCTATTGGCCGTTACCGAAGGTACAGCCTCCATTTACAGTTAACTGGAGACATTGGACTCTGCTACATAACATGGCTGCCAAGTTCAACTGAGGAAGTGTATTTCAGATTCAATCACTCAGCAAAGTGAGTGGTAATTAAAAACTAAAATGGAGAATTTAGCAATGTTGCATTATAGCGCGCACAATGATCGAGAGAGGAGCCAAATGCCAAAATGAGTGAATTAATACTGCCCTTTTGTGCAGCTTTTTCGCTTTTCAAGCGCTCCCGGTTTAGCTGTAATTATATGCGCTGTGTAGTCTTGCTCATGGGTTAGCCAGCCAGGCTGGATTTCAGAGACGGCCGTGAGTCGCTCTGGGTGCAGTTCTGTTTACCCTGATTTTAGTGTCGTAATGTCATTGGCAGACCCAAAGGCTCTGATCCGATGGACATCTCTCCCACTCGCCGATGCCAGAATCACGAGCCCAGGTTCTGCAGTTCTTCAGTTACCGTCTGGCACCGCTTTTGTTTGTGTCAGAAGCTTCTCCGTATCAGTCGGAAAGCAAATTGACACACGCGCACAGTATCGCTGCTGTCTGGTACTGAGATTCACAAACAGGGGAACTGGGTCTTCATTAAGAAAGCAGCTTCAGAGGAGTATTCCCATTTTCCACGCAGAGACTGAAGGTCAAACCCATTCAGCTGCCAATTTAAAGGACTTCCTGCTGGGGAACCAAGCCAGTAATACATGTGAAGAGTGATGCATTCATGACTTTTTAATGAGGGGAAATTCATACAGGGAACCTTCAGGGTGACAAATCCCCTTTACCAAGATGGATTCTGCCAGTGTAGTGTGGGAATCTAAGCAGAAGCCAGAATGAAGCTTGACTTTGGTGGGATCTTTGTCTACAATTGGCCTTGCAACTCATTGGCCATCATGTTTGTAGGCCTTGCTTACGGTATTTTGTTGAATAATATCTGACTACAGTGACTTCTCAAGCTTTCTTCGAACAGGAATGGTTTTGCATGTGAAGATGGGGTCATGTGATTATGACCACTGCACCTCTGTCATTTTAATCCCTTCCAAATAGGTGATGTCATTATCTTTTAACAGGCTGCGCATTCACGTGTGCGTAAAGATGATGGCATCTTTCACATTCTGGAAAAATCACCTCAGTTTATATAAATCCAGGGTAAACTGACATCTTATGTGCTTATTTCCTTCGGAAAATTGTTTTTATTGGCGTATTCAACTGGTTTGTCTTAAGAGTGGAGGCACTCGAAGAGGCTCCTCGCGTCCTGTGCAACACAAGTTGAGGCCTCCATGTGTATTTGTCAAGTGGAGAATTAATTTTGTTATGATGCGGAGAACAGAGACACGTGTGGGGGAGGAGCTGAAGTTAAGCACTGCGATGCGTAAGGCCGATGTTATGTGATGACCGATGTTGCGTGTGTGGTGCGGCGACACCGACTCCGCGGACGTATCCTCAGAGCCCATTCCGCCAAAAACAAAGTGAAAGGTTGTGTTTGTTGCGGCTGTGTGATATGGAGCTGGCATTTCCATGCGGCTTACAGGTGGAGTTGCTTGATTTTTCTGTATTTCAGGGAGGGCTGTGCAGTGGCATATTGCATCGTTGTGTCGGTGGGCCACGGCCTGGTGTTCAGGCCTTGTGTAACACATGTCATTGTAGCCTGTTGTGTTCCAGTTTAGCACTATGGTGCAGTATAACATGTTTTAGTAAAGGAGTATATATTGTAGTATATTTTGTTGTTATGCAGTAATGCATGTTTTGATGCAGCATATTATTTTTCTAAATGCTAAAACATTTTGTTGTGCAATATATAATGTTGTTATGCAGTGAAGCTAGTTGTAGGACTGTATAATTTCTTGTAATGCCATAAAGAGTGTTGTCGCATAGTATACATTGTTTTCTATGCATTGAAGAGTCTTTTGTTACTGTATATTTTGTTGTTACACAGTAAAGGGTGTGGTGGTACAACATATTTTCTTGTAATGTTTTGAAGATGGTCATGTTTCAGTATCTTGTGTTCCTACTCTTTGAAGACCATCAATTTTCAGAATATATGGTGTTATTATGCAGCAAGGAGTGTTGTGGTGCAGTATATTTTGTTGTAATACAGTAAAGAGTGTTGGGCTGCAATATGTTGCATTCTATTGCAGTAAATGGTGTTTTGATACAGTATATTTGGTTTTAATGCAGTAAAGGGTGTGGTGATGCAGTTTATTGTGTTGTTATGTTGTAAAGGGTGTTCTGGTGCAATATTTTTTATTGGTATGCAGTAAAGAGTGCTGTGATGCAGGTTATTTTGTTATTATGCAGTAAAGGGTGATCCGGTGCAGTGTATGTTGTTGTTATGCAGTAAAGGGTGTTCTGGTGCAGTATATGTTGTTATTATGCAGTAAAGGGTGTTCTGGTGCAGTATATGTTGTTGTTATGCAGTAAAGGGTGTTCTGGTGCAGTATATGTTGTTGTTATGCAGTAAAGGGTGTTCTGGTGCAGTATATGTTGTTGTTATGCAGTAAAGGGTGTTCTGGTGCAGTATATGTTGTTGTTATGCAGTAAAGGGTGTTCTGGTGCAGTATATGTTGTTATTATGCAGTAAAGGGTGTTCTGGTGCAGTATATGTTGTTGTTATGCAGTAAAGGGTGTTCTGGTGCAGTATATGTTGTTGTTATGCAGTAAAGGGTGTTTTGGTGCAGTATATGTTGTTGTTATCCAGTAAAGGGTGTTCTGGTGCAGTATATGTTGTATTTATGCAGTAAAGGGTGTTCTGGTGCAGTATATGTTGTTGTTATGCAGTAAAGGGTGTTCTGGTGCAGTATATGTTGTTGTTATGCAGTAAAGGGTGTTCTGGTGCAGTATATTTTGTTGTTATGCAGTAAAGGGTTTTCTGGCGCAGTATATGTTGTTGTTATGCAGTAAAGGGTGTTTTGGTGCAGTATATTTTGTTGTTATGCAGTAAAGGGTGTTCTGGTGCACTATATGTTGTTGTTATACAGTATAAAGAGTTCTGGCGCAGTATATGTTGTTGTTATGCAGTAAAGAGTGTTCTGGTGCAGTATATGTTGTTGTTATGCAGTTAAGGGTGTTCTGGTGCAGTATATGTTGTTGTTCTGCAGTAAAGGGTGTTCTGGTGCAGTATATGTTGCTATTGTGCTGTAAAGGGTGTTCTAGTGCAGTATATGTTGTTGTTATGCAGTAAAGGGTGTTCTGGTGCATTATATGTTGTTGTTATGCAGTTAAGGGTGTTCTGGTGCAGTATATGTTGTTGTTATGCAGTAAAGGGTGTTCTGGTGCAGTATATGATGTTATTATGCAGTTAAGGGTGTTCTGGTGCAGTATATGTTGTTGTTATGCAGTAAAGGGTTTTCTGGTGCAGTATATGTTGTTGTTATGCAGTAAAGGGTGTTTTGGTGCAGTATATTTTGTTGTTATGCAGTAAAGGGTGTTCTGGTGCACTATATGTTGTTGTTATACAGTATAGGGTGTTCTGGCGCAGTATATGTTGTTGTTATGCAGTAAAGAGTGTTCTGGTGCAGTATATGTTGTTGTTATGCAGTAAAGAGTGTTCTGGTGCAGTATATGTTGTTGTTATGCAGTAAAGGGTGTTCTGGTGCAGTATATGTTGTTGTTATGCAGTAAAGGGTGTTCTGGTGCAGTATATGTTGTTGTTATGCAGTAAAGGGTGTTCTGGTGCAGTATATGTTGTTGTTCTGCAGTAAAGGGTGTTCTGGTGCAGTATATGTTGCTATTGTGCTGTAAAGGGTGTTTTAGTGCAGTATATGTTGTTGTTATGCAGTAAATGGTGTTCTGGTGCAGTATATGTTGTTGTTATGCAGTAAAGGGTGTCCTGATGCAGTATATGTTGTTGTTATGCAGTAAAGGGTGTTCTGGTGCAGTATATGTTGTTATTATGCAGTAAAGAGTGTTCTGGTGCAGTATATGTTGTTGTGATGCAGTAAAGGGTGTTCTGGTGCAGTATATGTTGTTATTTTGCAGTAAATGGTGTTCTGGTGCAGTATATGTTGTTGTTATGCAGTAAAGGGTGTTCTGGTGCAGTATATGTTGTTATTATGCAGTAAATGGTGTTCTGGTGCAGTATATGTTGTAGTTATGCAGTAAAGGGTGTTCTGGTGCATTATATGTTGTTATTATGCAGTGAAGGGTGTTCTGGTGCAGTATATGTTGTTATTTTGCAGTAAAAGGTTTTCTGGTGCAGTATATGTTGTTGTTATGCAGTTAAGGGTGTTCTGGTGCAGTATATGTTGTTGTTATGCAGTAAAGGGTGTTCTGGTGCAGTATATGTTGTTATTATGCAGTTAAGGATGTTCTGGTGCAGTATATGTTGTTGTTATGCAGTGAAGGGTGTTCCCGTGCAGTATATGTTGTTGTTTTGCAGTAAAGGGTGTTCTGGTGCAGTGTTTGTTGTTATGTAGTAAAGGGTGTTCTGGTGCCGTATATGTTGTTGTTATGCAATAAAGGGTGTTCTGGTGCAGTATATGTTGTTGTTATGCAGTAAAGGGTGTTCTGGTGCAGTATATGTTGTTGTTCTGCAGTAAACGGTGTTCTGGTGCAGTATATGATGTTATTATGCAGTAAAGGGTGTTCTGGTGCAGTATATGTTGTTGTTATGCAGTAAAGGGTGTTTTGGTGCAGTATATGTTGTTATTATGCAGTAAAGGGTGTTCTGGTGCAGTATATGTTGTTGTTATGCAGTTAAGGGTGTTCTGGTGCAGTATATGTTGTTGTTATGCAGTAAAGGGTGTTCTGGTGCAGTATATGTTGTTATTATGCAGTAAAGGGTGTTTTGGTGCAGTGTATGTTGTTGTTATGCAGTAAAGGGTGTTCTGGTGCAGGATATGTTGTTGTTATACAGTAAAGGATGTTCTGGTGCAGTATATGTTGTTTTTATGCATTAAAGGGTGTTCTGGTGCAGTGTATGTTGTTGTTATGCAGTAAAAGGTGTTCTGGTGCAGTATATGTTGTTGTTATGCATAAAAGGGTGTTCTGGTGCAGTGTATGTTGTTGTTATGCAGTAAAGGGTGTTCTGGTGCAGTATATGTTGTTATTATGCAGTAAGGGTGTTCTGGTGCAGTATATGTTGTTATTATGCAGTAAAGGGTGTTCTGGTGCAGTATATGTTGTTGTTATGCAGTAAAGGGTGTTGTGGTGCAGTATATGTTGTTGTTATGCAGTAAAGGGTGTTCTGGTGCAGTATAAGTTGTTATTATTCAGTAAAGGGTGTTCTGGTGCAGTATATGTTGTCGTTATGCAGTTACGGGTGTTCTGGTGCAGTATGTGTTGTTATTATGCAGTAAAGGCTGTTCTGGTGCAGTATATGTTGTCGTTATGCAGTTACGGGTGTTCTGGTGCAGTATATGTTGTTATTACGCAGTAAAGGGTGTTCTGGTGCAGTATATGTTGTTGTTATGCAGTAAAGGGTGTTGTGGTGCAGTATATGTTGTTGTTATACAGTAAAGGGTGTCTTGGTGCAGTATATGTTGTTATTATGCAGAAAAGGGTGCTCTGGTGCTGTATATGTTGTTATTATGCAGTGAAGGGTGTTCTGGTGCAGTAAATGTTGTTATTATGCAGTAAAGGGTGTTCTGGTGCAGTATATGTTGTGTTATGCAGTTAAGGGTTTTCTGGTGCAGTATATGTTGTTGTTATGCAGTTAAGGGTGTTCTGGTGCAGTATATGTTGTTGTTATGCAGTAAAGGGTGTTCTGGTGCAGTATATGTTGTTGTTATGCAGTAAAGGGTGTTCTGGTGCAGTATATGTTGTTGTTATGCAGTAAAGGGTGTTCTGGTGCAGTGTATGTTGTTGTTATGCAGTAAAGGGTGTTCTGGTGCAGTTTTTTTTGTTATGTAGTAAAGGGTGTTCTGGTGCAGTATATGTTGTTGTTATGCAGTTAGGGGGGTTAAGGTGCAGTATATGTTGTTGTTCTGCAGCAAAGGGTGTTCTGGTGCAGTATATGATGTTATTATGCAGTAAAGGGTGTTCTGGTGCAGTATATGTTGTTGTTATGCAGTAAAGGGTGTTTTGGTGCAGTATATGTTGTTATTATGCAGTAAAGGGTGTTCTGGTGCAGTATATGTTGTTGTTATGCAGTAAAGGTTGTTCTGGTGCAGTATATGTTGTTGTTATGCAGTAAAGGGTGTTCTGGTGCAGTATATGTTGTTGTTATGCAGTAAAGGGTGTTCTGGTGCAGTATATGTTGTTGTTAAGCATTAAAGGGTGTTCTGGTGCATTGTATTTTGTTGTTATGCAGTAATAGGTGTTCTGGTGCAGTATATGTTGTTATTATGCAGTAAAGGGTTTTTTGGTGCAGTATATGTTGTTGTTATGCAGTAAAGGGTGTTGTGGTGCAGTAAATGTTGTTGTTATGCAGTAAAGGGTGTTCTGGTGCAGTATATGTTGTTGTTATGCAGTAAAGGTTGTTCTGGTGCAGTATATGTTGTTTTTATGCAGTAAAGGGTGTTCTGGTGCAGTATATGTTGTTGTTATGCGGTAAAGGGTGTTCTGGTGCAGTATATGTTGTTATTATGCAGTAAAGGGTGT
The DNA here is from genome assembly GCA_029721435.1 of Gymnothorax reevesii. NCBI lineage: Eukaryota > Metazoa > Chordata > Actinopteri > Anguilliformes > Muraenidae > Gymnothorax > Gymnothorax reevesii. Next base: position 16,047,126 of record CM056582.1, on the reverse strand, counting down.
TCTGGTGCAGTATTTATTGTTGTTATGCGGTAAATGGTGTTCTGGTGCAGTATATGTGGTTGTTACGCAGTAAAGGGTGTTCTGGTCCAGTATATGTTGTTGTTATGCAGTAAAGGGTGTTCTGGTGCAGTATATGTTTTTATTATGTAGTTAAGGGCGTTCTGGTGCAGTATATGTTGTTGTTATGCAGTTAATGGTGTTCTTATGCAGTATGTGTTGTTATTATGCAGTAAAGGGTGTTCTGGTGCAGTATATGTTTTTATTATGCAGTAAAGGGTGTTCTGGTGCAGTATATGTTGTTATTATGCAGTAAAGGGTGTTCTGGTGCAGTATATGTTGTTATTATGCATTAAAGGGTGTTCTGGTGCAGTATATGTTGTTATTATGCAGTAAAGGGTGTTCTGGTGCAGGAAATGTTGTTGTTATGCAGTAAAGGGTGTTCTGCTGCAGTATATGTTGTTGTTATGCAGTAAAGAGTGTTCTGGTGCAGTATATGTTGTTATTATGCAGTTAAGGATGTTCTGGTGAAGTATATGTTGTTATTATGCAGTAAAGGGTGTTCTGGTGCAGTATATGTTGTTGTTCTGCAGTAAAGGGTGTTCTGGTGCAGTATATGTTGTTGTTATGCAGTAAAGGGTGTTCTGGTGCAGTGTTTGTTGTTATGTAGTAAAGGGTGTTCTGGTGCAGAATATGTTTTTGTTATGCAATAAAGGGTGTTCTGGTGCAGTATATGTTGTTGTTCTGCAGTAAACGGTGTTCTGGTGCAGTATATGATGTTACTATGCAGTAAAGGGTGTTCTGGTGCAGTATATGTTGTTGTTATGCAGTAAAGGGTGTTTTGGTGCAGTATATGTTGTTATTATGCAGTAAAGGGTGTTCTGGTGCAGAAGATGTTGTTGTTATGCAGTTAAGGGTGTTCTGGTGCAGTATATGTTGTTGTTATGCAGTTAAGGGTGTTCTGGTGCAGTATATGTTGTTATTATGCAGTAAAGGGTGTTCTGGTGTAGTATATGTTGTTGTTATGCAGTAAAGGGTGTTCTGATGCAGGATATGTTGTTGGTATGCAGTATAGGGTGTTGTGGTGCAGTATATGTTGTTGTTATGCATTAAAGGGTGTTCTGGTGCAGTGTATGTTGTTGTTATGCAGTAAAAGGTGTTCTGGTGCAGTATATGTTGTTGTTATGCATTAAAGGGTGTTCTGGTGCCGTGTATGTTGTTGTTATGCAGTAAAGGGTGTTCTGGTGCAGTATATGTTGTTATTATGCAGAAAAGAGTGTTCTGGTGCAGTATATGTTGTTATTATGCAGTAAAGGGTGTTCTGGTGCAGTATATGTTGTTGTTATGCAGTAAAGGGTGTTCTGGTGCAGTATAAGTTGTTATTATTCAGTAAAGGGTGTTCTGGTGCAGTATATGTTGTCGTTATGCAGTTACGGGTGTTCTGGTGCAGTATGTGTTGTTTTTATGCAGTAAAGGGTGTTCTGGTGCAGTATATGTTGTTGTTATGCAGTAAAGGGTGTTCTGGTGCAGTATATGTTGTTGTTATGCAGTAAAGGGTGTTCTGGTGCAGTATATGTTGTCGTTATGCAGTTACGGGTGTTCTGGTGCAGTATATGTTGTTATTATGCAGTAAAGGGTGTTCTGGTGCAGTATATGTTGTTGTTATGCAGGAAAGGGTGTTGTGGTGCTGTATATGTTGTTGTTATGCAGTAAAGGGTGTTCTGGTGCAGTATATGTTGTTATTATGCAGAAAAGGGTGTTCTGGTGCGGTATATGTTGTTATTATGCAGTGAAGGGTGTTCTGGTGCAGTAAATGTTGTTATTATGCAGTAAAGGGTGTTCTGGTGCAGTATATGTTGTTGTTATGCAGTTAAGGGTGTTCTGGTGCAGTATATTGTGTTGTTATGCAGTTAAGGGTGTTCTGGTGCAGTATATGTTGTTATTATGCAATTAAGGATGTTCTGGTGCAGTATATGTTGTTGTTATGCAGTAAAGGGTGTTCTGGTGCAGTGTTTTTTGTTATGTAGTAAAGGGTGTTCTCGTGCAGTATATGTTGTTGTTATGCAATAAAGGGTGTTCTGGTGCAGTATATGTTGTTGTTCTGCAGCAAAGGGTGTTCTGGTGCAGTATATGATGTTATTATGCAGTAAAGGGTGTTCTGGTGCAGTATATGTTGTTGTTATGCAGTAAAGGGTGTTTTGGTGCAGTATATGTTGTTATTATGCAGTAAAGGGTGTTCTGGTGCAGTATATGTTGTTGTTATGCAGTTAAGGGTTTTCTGGTGCAGTATATGTTGTTGTTATGCAGTAAAGGGTGTTCTGGTGCAGTATATGTTGTTGTTATGCATTAAAGGGTATTCTGGTGCAGTAGATGTTGTTGTTATGCATTAAAGGGTGTTCTGGTGCATTGTATGTTGTTGTTATGCAGTAAAGGGTGTTCTGGTGCAGTATAAGTTGTTATTATGCAGTAAATGGTGTTCTGGTGCAGTATATGTTGTTATTATGCATTAAAGGGTGTTCTGGTGCAGTATATGTTGTTATTATGCAGTAAAGGGTGTTCTGGTGCAGGAAATGTTGTTGTTATGCAGTAAAGGGTGTTCTGCTGCAGTATATGTTGTTGTAATGCAGTAAAGAGTGTTCTGGTGCAGTATATGTTGTTATTATGCAGTTAAGGATGTTCTGGTGCAGTATATGTTGTTATTATGCAGTAAAGGGTGTTCTGGTGCAGTATATGTTATTGTAATGCAGTAAAGGGTGTTCTGGTGCAGTATATGATGTTGTTCTGCAGTAAAGGGTGTTCTGGTGCAGTATATGTTGTTGTTATGCAGTAAAGGGTGTTCTAGTGCAGTATATGTTGTTGTTCTGCAGTAAAGGGTCTTTTGGTGCAGTATATGTTTTTGTTATGCAGTAAAGGGTGTGCTGGTGCAGTATATGTTGTTGTTCTGCAGTAACGGGTGTTTTGGTGCAGTATATGTTGTTGTTATGCAGTAAAGAGTGTTTTGGTGCAGTATATGTTGTTATTGTGCAGTAAACGGTGTTCTGGTGCAGAATATGTTGTTGTTATGCAGTTAAGGATGTTCTGGTGCAGTATATGTTGTTATTATGCAGTAAAGGGTGTTCTGGTGCAGTATATGTTGTTGATCTGCAGTAAAGGGTGTTCTGGTGCAATACATGTTGTTGTTATGCAGTAAAGGGTGTTCTGGTGCACTATATGTTGTTGTTAGACAGTAAAGGGTGTTCTGGTGCAGTATATGTTGTTCTTCTGCAGTAAAGGCTGTTCTGGTGCAGTATATGTTGTTATTATATAGTAAAGGGCGTTCTGGTGCAGTATATGTTGTTGTTATGCAGTAAGGGTGTTCTGGTGCAGTATATGTTGTTTTTATACAGTCAAAGGTGTTTTGGTGCAGTATATGTTGTTGTTATGCAGTAAAGAGTGTTTTGGTGCAGTATATGTTGTTATTATGCAGTAAAGAGTGTTCTGGTGCAGTATATCTTGTTATTATGCTTTTACGGATGTTCTGGTGCAGTATGTGTTGTTATTATGCACTAAAGGGTGTTCTGGTGCAGTATATGTTATTGTTCTGCAGTAAAGGGTGTTCTGGTGCAGTATATGTTGTTATTCTGCAGTAAAGGGTGTTCTGGTGCAGTATATGTTGCTGTTTTACAGTAAAGGGTGTTTTGGTGCAGTATATGTTGTTGTTTTGCAGTGAAGGGTGTTTTGGTGCAGTGTATGTTGTTGTTATGCAGTAAAGGGTGTTTTGGTGCAGTGAATGTTGTTGTTATGCAGTTAAGGATGTTCTGGTGCAGTTTATGTTGTTGTTATGCAGTAAAGGGTGTTCTGGTGCTGTATATGTTGTTGTCATGCAGTACAGGGTGTTCTGGTGCAGTATATGTTGTTTTTATCCAGTCAAAGGTGTTTTGGTACAGTGTATGTTGTTGTTATGCAGTATATTGTGTTTTGGTGCAGTATATGTTGTTATTATGCAATAAAGGGTGTTCTGGTGCAGTATATGTTGTTGTTTTGCAGTAAAGAGTGTTATGGTGCAGTATATGTGTTTGTTTTGCAGTTAAGGGTGTTCTGGTGCAGTATATGTTGTTGTTATGCGGTAAAGGGTGTTCTGGTGCAGTTTTTGTTGTTGTTATTCGGTTAAGGGTGTTCTGGTGCAGTATATGTTGTTATTATGCAGTACAGGGTGTTCTGGTGCAGTGTATGTTGTTATTATGTTGTAATGGGCGTTCTGGTGAAGTATATGTTGTTATTATGCAGTAAAGGGTGTTCTGGTGCAGTATATGTTGTTGTTCTGCAGTAAAGGGTGTTCTGGTGCAGTATATGTTGTTGTTCTGCAGTAAAGGGTATTCTGGTGCAGTATATGTTGTTGTTGTTATGCAGTAAAGGGTGTTCTAGTGTAGTATATGTTGTTGTTCTGCAGTAAAGGGTGTTTTGGTGCAGTATATGTTGTTGTTATGCAGTAAAGAGTGTTTTGGTGCAGTATATGTTGTTATTGTGCAGTAAAGGGTGTTCTGGTGCAGTATATGTTGTTGTTATGCAGTAAAGAGTGTTTTGGTGCAGTATATGTTGTTATTGTGCAGTAAAGGGTTTTCTGGTGCAGTATATGTTGTTGTTATGCAGTTAAGGGTGTTCTTATGCAGTATGTGTTGTTATTATGCAGTAAAGGGTGTTCTGGTGCAGTATATGTTGTTATTATGCAGTAAAGGGTGTTCTGGTGCAGTATATGTTGTTATTATGTAGTAAAGGGCGTTCTGGTGCAGTATATGTTGTTATTATGCAGTAAAGGGTGTTCTGGTGCAGTATATGTTGTTGTTATGCAGTAAAGGGTGTTCTGGTGCAGTATATGTTGTTGTTATGCAGTTAAGGATGTTCTGGTGCAGTATATGTTGTTATTATGCAGTAAAGGGTGTTCTGGTGCAGTATATGTTGTTGATCTGCAGTAAAGGGTGTTCTGGTGCAGTACATGTTGTTGTTATGCAGTAAAGGGTGTTCTGGTGCAGTATATGTTGTTGTTATGCAGTAAAGGGTGTTCTGGTGCAGTATATGTTGTTATTGTGCAGTAAAGGGTGTTCTGGTGCAGTATATGTTGTTATTATGTAGTTAAGGGTGTTTTGGTGCAGTATATGTTGTTGTTATGCAGTTAAGGGTGTTCTTATGCAGTATGTGTTGTTATTATGCAGTAAAGGGTGTTCTGGTACAGTATATGTTGTTACTATGCAGTAAAGGGTGTTCTGGTGCAGTATATGATGTTATTATGCAGTTAAGGGTGTTCTGGTGCAGTATATCTTGTTATTATGCTTTTACGGATGTTCTGGTGCAGTATATGTTGTCATTATGCACTAAAGGGTGTTCTGGTGCAGTATATGTTATTGTTATGCAGTAAAGGGTGTTCTGGTGCAGTATATGTTGTTGTTCTGCAGTAATGGGTGTTCTGTTGCAGTATATGTTCCTGTTTTATAGTAAAGGGTGATTTGGTGCAGTTTTTGTTGTTGTTTTGCAGTGAAGGGTGTTCTGGTGGAGTATATGTTGTTGTTATGCAGTAAAGGGTGTTCTGGTGCAGTATATGTTGTTGTTATGCAGTTAAGGATGTTCTGGTGCAGTTTATGTTGTTGTTATGCAGTAAAGGGTGTTCTGGTGCAGTATATGTTGTTGTTATGCAGTACAGGGTGTTCTGGTGCAGTGTATGTTGTTTTTATGCAGTCAAAGGTGTTTTGGTGCAGTATATGTTGTTGTTACGCAGTAAAGGGTGTTCTGGTGCAGTATATGTTGTTGTTATGCGGTAAAGGGTGTTCTGGTGCAGTATATGTTGTTTTTATGCATTAAAGGGTGTTCTGGTGCAGTGTATGTTGTTGTTATGCAGTAAAGGGTGTTCTGGTGCAGCATATGTTTTTATTCTGCAGTCAAGGGTGTTCTGGTGCTGTATATGTTGTTGTTATGCAGTAACGGGTGTTCTGGTGCAGTATATGTTGTTGTTATGCAGTAAAGGGTGTTCTGGTGCAGTATATGTTGTTGTTATGCAGTAACGGGTGTTCTGGTGCAGTGTATGTTGTTGTTATGCTGTTAAGGGTGTTCTGGTGCAATAAATGTTGTTGTTATGCAGTTAAGGGTGTTCTGGTGCATTATATGTTGTTTTTATGCAGTCAAGGGTGTTTTTTTGCAGTATATGTTGTTGCTATGCAGTAAAGGGTGTTTTGGTGCAGTATATGTTGTTATTATGCAATAAAGGGTGTTCTGGTGCAGTATATGTTGTTATTATGCAGTGAAGAGTGTTCTGGTGCAGTATATGTTGTTGTTATGCAGTAAAGGGTGTTCTGGTGTAGTATATGTTGTTGTTATGCAGTATAGGGTGTTCTGGTGCAGTATATGTAGTTATTATGCAGTAAATGGCGTTCTGGTGCAGTATATGTTCTTATTATGCAGTAAAGGGTGTTCTGGTGCAGAATATGTTGTTGTTATGCAGTTTAGGGTGTTCTTATGCAGTATTTGTTGTTATTATGCAGTAAAGGGTGTTCTGGTGCAGTATATGTTGCTATTATGCAGTAAAGGGTGTTCTGGTGCAGTATATGTTGTTGTTATGCAATAAAGGGTGTTCTGGTGCACCATATGTTGTTATTATGCAGTAAAGAGTGTTCTGGTGCAGTATATGTGGTTGTTATTATGCAGTAAAGGGTGTTCTGGTGCAGTATATGTTGTTGTTATGCAGTAAAAGGTGTTCTGGTGTAGTATATGTTGTTATTATGCAGTAAAGGGTGTTCTGGTGCAGTATATGTTGTTATTATGCAGTAAAGGGTGTTCTGGTGCAGAATATGTTGTTGTTATGCAGTTAATGGTTTTATTATGCAGTATGTGTTGTTATTATGCAGTAAAGGGTGTTCTGGTGCAGTATATGTTGTTGTTATGCAGTAAAGGGTGTTTTAGTGCAGTATATGTTGTTGTTATGCAGTAAAGGGTGTTCTGGTGCAGTATATGTTATTGTTATGCAGTAAAGGGTGTTCTGGTGCAGTATATTTTGTTTTTATGCATTCAAGGGTGTTCTGGTGCAGTATGTTGTTGTTATGCAGTAAACTGTGTTGTGTTGCAGCATGTTTTGTTGGTACACAGTAAATGGTGTTGTGTTGCAGTATATTGTGCCGTTTTGTAGTAGTTTGCATCATGTTGTAGCCTCTTTTGTGTGGAATTGTGCATCATCAGCTTATTTTTACATAGCCCACTGCTGGAGGGAGAGGAGATTGACCCCTCTTTTTCATATTTCCTGTTTTCCGCTTCCTTTTGCACTTTGACCCTTCCGTGACCCTATGACCTTTGTGAAGGGGATGGCATTGCATAGCAGGCTCTGGCCTGCCTTTGGCCTGTTTCCAGCGGATGCTCTGTTCCCTGTGGCGTCATCCTGGCCTCTTGGCACTGCGTGACTAGATTGCCCCAGTGGAGTCGCGGATTTACTATAGTCAGCGTTTTATGACCCCTGCCTCGCGGTTAAGTGATTATTACATCAGCGCATTCCTGTGTTAGCGTGTGAGGTAAGCATGTGTGACAGGCGACGGGACTGAGTTTCTGAACAGCTCAGGCTCTCAGCTGCTCCCTGTGAACACCTCTCCTGTCACATCCACAGCCTGTAGCCCCGAGGCTGCGTTGTTTCATGCCGAGGGTTGGGGGTTCGAGCTCTAGTGAAGTCATAACAAAATCAGTGCAGCTATTGGGCTCTCAGTCCAGGCCCCATATTGCTCTCTTAGGACATTGGCTCTGACTGGGTCGAGTGAACTGTGAGCTGCTGTTGATAAAAGCCTAAAGAACTTCACTCTAATAAAATCACCTAAACAACTTCAATGTAATATGAACAATGCTAAACTTTAAAAGTCCTCATTAAGGAAGACAGTTGGGGACATAATAGCGACTTGGAGCAAGTATAATAAAGATGACATTAGTGTGACCTTGACGGAGGATAACATGCATATGTCCCACAGTCAGAGCACATCTGTGATAGTGGTTTTATAGGAAGAGAAGGTGTACAGATTGTATGTGTGTGTGTATGTATATGTGTGTAATCTGTATGTGTGTGTGTGTGTGTGTGTGTGTGTGTGTATGAGTGTTTGTGTGTGTATATACAGTTTATGTGTGTGTGTATGTGTGTGTGTGCGTGTGTGTGTGTGTGTGTGTGTGTGGGTGTGCGGGTGCGTGTGCGTGTGTGTGTGTGTGTGTGTTTGTGTGTGTGTATGAGTGTTTGTGTGTGTATATACTGTTAATGTTTGTGTGTGTATGTGTGTGCGTATGGTAATGGGTGCATCCTGTCTCTGCTCTGACCTTTTGAGCACAGATAATCCTCCCTCTGCACTTTCAGATCCGGCTCCCTGACAGTGTGTCTCTGATCAGCGCGATCAGGTGCCCTGTTACCCTCTTACCCCCTGCCAGCGCTCTGGGGTATCTGTGCCCTGCTGGGGGATTGTGCTGTTTATGCCACAAATCATCCAACCGCCTCTAACCTACATCAAACTCTGATTTTCAAAAAAATCCCTGGAGGTTAATATCAGCTGAATTTACATGTCTCAGGAAGGGCACCACAGCTATGTCTCTGAATGGATCCAGTCTCTCATTTGTCAGATGTTCGGTGCAGGCAGAACTAAAGTCTGTGGTGTAGATTCCAGGAGAAGTATGATTTTCATGAGGGACCTTTTACTGTAAAACCACTGAAACTGGCTTTGTCTTACCTACTGCCTGCTCCTCATCATAACACAGAACCGCAAACCACTGTCTGGTTATCAGGGGTGTAGCAGCCGGAAGGTTACAGGTTTGAATCCCTCCTGGGGTCTTTATGCATGGAGTTGGCCTGTTATCTGTGCTTGCAGGGGTTTACTCTGTCTTACGCCAGTTTGCTCTCGCAGACCGAATGCATGAATGTAAGGCTCCATTGGAGACTCTAAGTTACTCAAGGGTGTTTGTTTGTGTGCGCGCGGGCGTGTGTGTGTGCGTGTGTGTGTGTGTGTGTGTGTGCGTGCGGTGTGCTCGTGTGTGTGCGTGTGTGTGTGTGTGTGTGTGTGTGTGAATGGAGTGTGTGACCAGCAATGGATTTGGCAATCTCACCTGCATGTCACCTCCATTGCATGCTGGGATATGCTCCAGCCCCCATGATCCTGACAAGGGATGCGTGGGTTCGATGATGGATGCTTGGATGGACAGACAAACAGACGGATGGATGGATGGATGGATGGATGGATGGATGGATGGATGGATGGATGGATTGATTGATTGATTGATTGATTGATTCCAAATGGCACTTGTGATTTGGTTTAGCAGAAATGAGAAAACTAATCTGCTCTTTAAGACTGGAAATACCCTTGGATCTCTCTCCTCAGCATAATTGACCTCTCTCACCTCCTGCCAGCCGGAGAACTCGCCTTCTGATTCTGATGAGGGTAAAATTTCAGCTCTGCACCAGATCAATAAAGGATTATGCTGTGAAAATACAGAAAACGATGCGTCTCACAAAGAATTATCACGTCTTTCATAACTGAGCCATGACTCTTTGGTATATTGTGAGTTTGTTAGTCCAACGCTTGACCAATCCGCAGACAGCAAATGCGCTCATAGCCAAAGGTGACAATGCTAATATGAGGTTTGCTTCATCGGACAATTTGTGTGAACAGTCATGGACATTGAGCTTGATATTTAGTATGCTGTTCGCATACTGCAGAAAGTTTGCACGAGCTTTCTATTTAATAAGCTGTTCACTTACTTCAGAAAGTATGCAAATACTGATGAAAAGTACATCAAATTGGTAATTTCACATCACTGCAGTTACATCACAATATTGTCACGGACTGCAGGTGTTGTTTGTCAGGGTTAGCATTGTGTTGGCTTAAGTGTTGTTTTTCTTTTTTGGGATGATGCAACATTTTGCACCTTTGTCTTGTTTCGCAGGTATTTTAATAGCATGGAATAGTTTGTGCTGGTTTGCAGTGGAGATGAAAGCTGATGCTGGGGCTGTTCGATGCTGTCGTTGACAGTGATGAGTCAGGGCAGTTTCTCAGTAAATAAGAGGGGATGAATTTCTTCTCCGGTCATTCTGTTTCATTCATCATTGTTCTCATATCTCTCCACAAAGAAAACGTCTCAAACAAGTCTTTAGTTGTGAGTTTTAGTCAAAGGCCCCAGACCTCAGCCCTTGGAAGTGAGACTGTTCGTGTATTTTATTGCCCGGCTCTCGGCAATTATTATCACTGATATCATAATGGCGCTGAAGGAAACCATGGTGATGTACTTCCTCTCTCCCACGCGCGATCTCAGAAGAAAGACCCTTTTGTAAAATCAACTCCAGCAGTGTTCATGTGATTCAAATAAGCACGACGTGCACCCCGCCAGTGTGAAATGTCCTCAGTGTTGTTTTTGCACTAAATATTTACCATCTATCCACCCTCTAGACCAAGGGTGGGCAATTCTGGTCCTTATGTGTGTATACAGGCTTTAATTTCCACCAATTTCCCTGACTAATCGAGCTAATTAGTTGTATACACGAACACAGACTTGCTCATAGATTAGATAACAGAAAAAATGTTTTGTTTAGGGACACAAGGACAATGTTTGGTGGTCATTCATGGGAATTGAAAGAGATGCCGCAGAAAATTCAGATTTCGCAAATGCTTTGGCTGATTCAGATAATTAACTAATTGAAGTCCAGAAATTGGTTTGAAAATTAGTGACAGACGCGACCCTCATTGGTGACCTCTGCTTGAGGCGCTGTGAGCGGCAGAGTGCACCCGAGACTGCGGACAGATCCATTACAGGGTAACACACCATCCAGGTACAGTCCTGTTAGCCCAGCCAGCGTGCTCTGGGGAAACTAGGAAAAACTGAAGATACATATGAACATCCATATAAATACTCTTCTCAGAGAAAGACATCGACTGGGACTTGGGATATGAGCCAGACTCTTACCACTGCTCCTCTGCATCAACCACTGAGAGTTTTTTGTTTTGAAAAGAATATTTTCACTTTTTCAACTCCTTCCTCTTCCTGCTTTATATCGGAAATGTAGCAGACCAGCACTTCCGCCCTCCACTTAGATCAGGGGTGTCCAAACTTGTCCATAAAGGGCCGGTGTGGGTGCTGGTTTTTGTTCTAGCCAGCAGTGCTACAGCACCTGAATCCACTAATTAACTAATCAGGCGGTTCAATCAGGACCCTGCTGGGTAGAATCAAGTGTGTTAGTGCTGGGCTCTAACAAAAACCAGCACCCACACCGGCCCTTTCTGGATTAGATTGGACACCCCTGACTTAGATGAATCAAAATTTGGTCAAATTGGCAAAATTTGCATGTCATACTTACGCAATAATGCAAAGCAGTTTACAGGCTTTTCTCTGGCCTGACAGAAAGAGTGGAAGTCAACTGGAGATTTTTTCAAAGGTGCATGAACGAGGTCTGACTTATACTGGGTGTGAGCTTACACCGAGAATAGTTATTGCAGCCTCGGTGGTGTAAGAAAATTTGTATGCACGAAACGTAGTTTAACTATTCGCGGAATAACTATTGTGCGAATAAGCTATTCCGTTGTCGTAGGGTTATTCAGTGATTTATTGCTTTTGTTTGCCGCAAATCTATTAATAGGCCTGCCCTCACGCTTCATTACTCAGAATAGGGAGTTTTCGAGAGCTAGTACGCAAACGCCAATCTATTGTTCGACCGCTGTTTTTGTGGTCCATCGAGACTCCACCCTCCTTTCAACATCAGCCACTGTCCATGCTCTGCTCTTCAGGCGCATTGTGATGTCACAGAGGTACCTGGATGACCTCAGGGTGGGCTGTTGCAGAGGTGTGTGGCACAGTCATGGCAGAAAGAGTTAAATGTGACACCTCAGGTGCTAGCAGTTACTGTAATGCTTACAGAAATGATTGATTGCATCAGTTAGCAAATATTCCACTCACTATGGATGACACCACTCTGAATTATGGGTAATAATACTACAAGGTACACCACAGCATGTTACTGGCTAGAAAGAATGAATAGAAGTCAGCCAGGGCCTTTAATTAGGGTGTAACCTAAACCCTGAAAGCAACAGTAGTAAATATTTTATTCCAGTATTTTCTCCTCGATGGAATGTATGGCGAATCACTAGGCATGGCAACCAGTATTCATCCAGCTAAAAAAAGCCATTTTACATGATCCACTTTTGGCATTGAAACATTTGTCAGCTGAAGTCCAAGACAAACCTCAAGTGTTCTATCCTTGCTATGCCAGCGTGACTGAGTACTGCTACGGTTTCAGCCAATGAGGCTGCTCCTTTTGGCGTATCTTTAATAACAGGATCCCTGATTGTACAGACCGTGACGTTTGGCCAGTCAGATGAAGCCTTACTGCCGCATAGGTGCAGTGTCGTGTTGGTCATTCATCCTCAGATGACAGACAGGAGTTAGTGAGACAGCCCTCGCTCCTTGTAAAAGAATATCTCTCATTAAATCTTCCGTTTCCTGAGTGGAACTGTATTCTCGGCCAATAAAAATGGATATTGCTCTCCTGCTATAACAATTCTCACTGCTTAAGGAGACAGGCTATAAAATATATAAGACTTCATGTGATTTTGCCTTGATGTATCAATGACCGAGATTCAGAACTATGCAAAAAAAATGTATAGCTATAAAAAAAATGGAGGTATTTGACTTTCATTCCTTTTTTTATCAAAACGTGTCAAAGAAATGACCTAACCTTGTCTTTTTACTGACTCTGTGATATATCAAGGATGAGCAGCGCACTCCGATCTACTGCTCCAAGTGTGTTTGACTATCTCTTTGACCTGCTGTCATGACGAGATGAGATTCAAATGAAAAACAAATGACAGTTTAGCACCTATTTCAGATCAGCTTTTCTTTAAGTTTTATTTATAATTATAAGTGCTGTTGCTTAATATGAGGCGCCCTTGTGTCCACTTGGGACATGACTGTACTGAAGATTATTCTCCTGCCGTCAGACAGAGTCGCCTGTGAGACTGTATTACAGCTATATTAGACGCATTCTCCACTCCGGAGACTTCCGCACCTGCTCTCCTGAGCATTAAACACGATCCACTTTCTCCTGGGTGCTTCCTGTTAGGTGGTTTAGCACTTAATGAATGTGCTGGTTAAAAAACGGGATTGTGACCGTGCTTATGTTACGAGAGGGCCTCTGTTTTTGGGGAATAATGTATTTCTTTCTGTGGTTGTCCGTGAGATAAAATGGTAATGTCTTAATACTGGGATAATCACTGTTGTTTATTAGATTTTGCTATTGTAAAATAGGCAAGATTGTCTGAAATGGGTCCACTGAATAATCTGAGACGTCTCTGCTCATTTTAATGGCTCAGAAAGCATGTTAGGACGATGTGTGTATAACTTGTGTTCCATGAGCGATGTAGTCGGAGTGACGGGGTGAGCAGGTGTGGTGTGAACATCCATGCAGGTGCTTGTGTGAATGTGTGGGAGAGGCCTGGAGGTGGTGTGAGTCACACTGTTACCTCAGCGGAAGAAGGTTTTACCTGGCCTGAGGCGTTTCTGCGTGGGGTCTGTGTGTCCTTCCTGTGTTTGCGTGGGTTCCCTCTCAAACACGTGTGTGTCAGGGTAATAGCAGACTCTGCATCACCTGCAGGTCTGAGTGTGTGAGTGAATGGTGTGTGGGCCCTGTTTTGTGTTGACGAACAGAATGTACAGTACCAGTCGTAAGTTTGGACACACTTTGCTAATGTCACAGTGCTCTGTTTCTAGAGAAATTTAAATGGCTTAACTTCTCTGTATAATCTCAAACGGAATCTGGTAAGAGGTAAACAGTCAGAAGTTCAAAGAGAGTAATTTACTTGTTTGAATAGAGTCCAAAATTTTTGAATTCTCAAAGAAGCCACATTTTGCAAAGTGAACAAACAAAGAAGCTCTTTCCATTTTCAACAGCCAAATTAAAGAAAAGCTGTTTTGTTAGTCAGCTCTGTAAATATGACAGCAAATGCTGGTTTGATGGATTTAAGAATTACATCTCTTTTTTTTTTTTTGCAAAATAAACGGTACCTATTTCTTTATTTAACATGTCTTGGATGAAAAATGTGGGTATGTCCAAACTTTTGACCTGTAGTGTACAATTCTGGTCCCAGAAACTACCCAACACGCCGCAGTCCCACACAGCCTTGAGCTGGAATAATGGGGATCGATACGGGGCGGGTCTATGCGTCTGCCTGTACCATAGAGCTGTATTTGTGCACTTAAACAGGCTCACTATCACACACAGATCAGATGGAGATTATCCAGCTGACAGGGGTCAAATGAGCTCATGTCCTGAGCATTACCTGGCTGATTTCTACTGCGTTACAGCACCGCTGCACTGCAGGCACAGCTGGATGAATTAAATTAGGAGCATTATCTCCAAAATTAGGACGGCGCGGTGGTGCGGTGGGTGGCAGTACTACCTCACAGGGAGAAGGTTGCGGGTTCAAATCTGGCCTTGGGCCTTTCTGTGTGGAGTTTGCATGTTTTCATCAGAGACCTGCATGCCAGCGTAATTGAGGACTCTGAGTTGCCCATAGGTGTGAATGGTGTGTATGTGCCCTGTGATGGATTGGCAGGCTGCTTTGTCCAGAGTCAGCTGGGATTGGCAAATAGATCCATGTTGTGCACATTTTCCAGACTGATATAGAAACATTTGGAACACTCTGAAATTCCCAAGTGTTGATATTTGGCCCAGAGTATTCCCCCTCAGGGGTCATGTAGATCCTTCATAATAGTTTAGAACCACTGCAGTCGAAGTCCATAGTAGTAGGAGAAAGTAAGTCATGTGACTGCATGCATTAATGGAGTGTCCCTGTAATCATAAACAAAAAGAGTCGACCTTTAGCGGCTGAATTATGAATTTTTACAGTTATTTTTTATTCTTTTGCAGGTGTACTGCTGTCACAATGATTTAATTTAGCTGATGATAAAGATGGCAAGACAATTATTCTAACAAATACAGTATCAGTGAAAATTTACTGGGGTGAACAGACTTTAAACAGCGATGTTTGATGCAGGGAAAATGGCCGCTGTAGTCCTGGGCTCGGTCAAATGGGTTATTATTACCTGCTGTGGGGCTCTGACATCAAGGGTCTCCAGCTAAATAAAACGGAAACTACGCCAAGAAATATTTCAGCTCGAGGTACAATCGATTCAACGGCACCTTCCAAAAATTATATTAATACAATCATTTAATAATTTACAAAATGTTGTAGTTAATTTCAACAACAGGGAACTGAAGAAGTGCAGGAGGGAGGCTTTAGAAAAATTATATTACGAACATGACTGCGAAAAGGGGTTTATTTCAGTCCTAGCTCTCTTCCGTCATTCTTACCTGCTCTGTCTGTCTTTACTTACTCCTCCCATTAAGGAGTCAAGACAGAGGAAAAGACAGGGGGATGAGAGGAAATGTGAATTGGCGTTGCGGAACATTCTCTGATTATGTCATTACAAGAAGACATCAGACACAGTTATGGGAATCACAGGTGGGTAAAACAGTGTTGCTGATCAGCTCATTGGAGGAGTACTTGATCAGCTAACCTGGGTGTGTCAGATTAGAGAGACTTATGAAATGCGCAGGTCAGGGGAACTACAGAGGCAGGGTTTGGAAACACTGGTGTAACAGATGAAGACACACAGATAAGTAGAGACACAGGTCATGCGTTTATACAGTGTTTATCAGAGCAAAACCCTCCTCCAGAGACTGTGATCTCTGTGGACCTTCGCTGAGGTCACCTGAGCGAGAGGAGTATTCTTTTTCCACATCTCAGTGAATGGATTGGATTCTCCTGGATGATGGCATGATGATGACCCTGATCAACTTCCAAGTCAGGCTTAAGGGGAAGATAACGAGGAGAGAAGCGTGTGTGACTCTGGTGAGCCCAGTGAGCATGTGCATCTGAGAGAGAGAGAGAGAGAGAGAGAGAGCGTGAGGTGAAATGACAGGCGAACACCGCAACCACACAGCAGTGCAGGGCTCCAAGTGACATGGAGGAGGAGAAAGGACAGGAAGTCAGAGGAGGAGGGACAGGAAATGAGAGAGGAAGCGCGGGGACCGATGTGAAAAGATGAGAGGAGGGAGTACAAACAGCTGAGCCAAACCTGTGCCAGTGAAGTCGGATCTGCTGGTTCATAAAGACCCGGTTAATGAGCAACTCTGGGCTGGGTATATTGAGATTATAGCCTTAGTTAGAGGGTTAAGTTCAGAGTCGCTGAGAGAGACTGTGTAAGTGGCAGAAAATGGCCAAAATCTGAACAAGTAGCTGAGCAGTTCAGGGCCTTGCTTAAGGGCCCAACAGCTGCTGTGATCTTACAGGGGCCACACTGGGGCTTGAATGGGCCCCTAACCCTGGAAGCAGCAAATGGAGAATGGTAGGTACTTGGTCTGTTGCATCTGAAAGGTATGTCAGGCACCGAGAATGACTGAGGGAGGGTTGACATACGGCACAATGATTTCTACTGTTACAATAAAGTCTGGCGTCTTCTGAGCGACATGCTTCATTTGACCTGACACCTCTCCCCTCTGCGGCCGATTTACCGAGCTCTGCTGACCCAGCCATCTCCCTCTCTAGATATATAACCCAGCCCTGCGCTGCCCCGTTGCACAGCTGTCCCCTGTGCTCCCTGTCACCTCTCATTCCCTCCCCTGTCCCAGCTCCGAAGTGCCCTTTCCGGACTGCATCCGCCCTTTACCCGTATGCATGTGCATGTTTTAGAGAGAAGTATAAGCTGTTTTATCCCGTGGAAATAGCATCTGAAGGTAGGAAGTGAGTAGTGACGAGTCTGAAAGAATCTGTAATATTGCAGCCCAGTAGCCTTCATTTTGGAGATACTAAAAAGCCAGTATGTTGAAATAAACCGGTGAATTGTTTATTTATTTATCTATCTATTACATCTATTACAAGCAAAATCAAGCTAGTTTCTGACATATCAGACAGTAAATCCAAGAAGTGGGGACAACTCCGCCAGCTAGTCAGGGGAAGAACTTTCAGAATCACGTGACTGTCCTTGGGGAAAAAAACAATGACTTAAATTTGCTTGGCTGTTATGATTGTAAAAGGTAGATATTTTGATAAACACGAGACTTTCATTGTTAGTAAAAAGATGAGTAAGAGTCTGTGATACATCAGTAATAGTCTGTGAGAAATGTGTGCTCTACGGAAGAGAGAAAATGTAGATGTTTACATTAAACTGTCTTTGCAAAAAAAAAAAAAAAAAACTGTCCGGAAAATATAGCCGGTCATTACGGATGACCCACTAGCTCTGGGCTGCATGACATTGTTTCAGGCCAAGTGATTGATTTGTCAATCGGCCAATCAAGATCTGTGTATTTCTTTATCTGTCTTTTTTATTTGTTTGTTTATTTGTTTGTTTGTTAGCAACTTAGTGCCTACAAGTTGGCAGCAGTCATGTCTGAACTCGGTGCTCTTGTCAGCCATAGTCCTGAATACAAGCCCTTCAGTGTCAGAGGGTGTTAGACCAGCTCTACGAAGATATCGGCCAAAATTTAGTTTTCGCTGTAACTTTTGTTGTAATGGTTAGATCAGCAGAAAAGACTCACCTTCTACATTCACTGACATGCAACAATATATTGGCACCCTCTCCTTAGCAATTCAGCTGTAAATTTTGTGGGGGAGGCAGTTAAAAAAAGAAAAAATCTTCAAATGACCATAAAATTCTCAGTTTGCATTCGTTCAATTAGCTTGAAAGTTGACATAGCACCTCATTACGGATATCCAGTAGTTCTTTAAATATGGAGAGAATAAATCATTTAGCTTATGTTACTTATGGCACAAAGTTTTCCCTTTGTAAGCTGGGGGCTGTAATGATACTTTGTGATTCGCACTGCTTGATGGACTCTTACCCTGCTGCTAAAGTGTGCTTTATTGAAGATATGAAAACAAGTTCACACTGTGATATATTGCCTATTGTCATCATCCAAAGCTCGCTATGTATCATGATATAAAGTTTAAGCCATATCACCCAGCCATTCACCAATCTTTTTTTATCTCTGCTTGAAAAGCGTTAGACTGGCAGTATAGATTACTGTGTTATCGAGGCCTCTGATTGGCCAGCTCACACCTGGGGTGGTTGGCATTACGGCAGTGAGTGAGTATGAAGGAGCCCCTTTGAGTCTTTTGAGTAACAAACACTCTAATGTCCTCGCAGGCTATTTGCTGGTGGTGATGGTCTTGGCCAATGCCTGTTTCGCCTGAAACTTTCGTCCTCTTGTGGAGCTCTGAGCACCAGGGAAGGCTTTACCAGCGGGCTCGTTAGAGTAGTAAATTAAGCGCAAGGCAGATCAGAAAAGACCCCGATGGTGTTGATACATTGTGAGGCAGAGATCGAACCCTGCAGTGTTTTCATGCGATGAAGAAGCACTGTCGCCTCACAGCAAGAAGGTCGTGGGTTCGACTCTGGCCTGGGGCCTTTCTGTGTGGAGTTTGCATGTTCTCCCCATGTTCGCATTGGTTTTCTCCAGGTACTCTGGTTTCCCCCACCCACAAAAACATGCATCATAGGAACACTCCAATCAGTAACCCTGACCAAGGAACTGGCTTTTGAACTGGGGTTGGTCCCCTGGTGCTGCTCTGTGGCTGCCCACTGCTCCTAACTATAGGATGGGTCAAATACAGAGGACAAATTTCCCCATGGGGTATCTTATCTTATCGTCTGTAAATTCCACAATTTAATTCTTAAATAATTCTATAATTGAAATTACAAATGCCTTGCTTCACTAAAATAATTATTCAGAGTCTCTGTGAAATGAACTCTGAGTTATAAAGCCTAAATAGGCTCGTGCACAACAGGAAAAAAATGACATTAAATGTATTACTCCCAAAGGGGTTAATTCAGAACATTAAAATCCATTAATCCATCTATGGTCCGACCCGATCAGTCCTCAGTCAGGATGGGGCTGAAGCCTATCCCAGCATGCCCTGGGTGAGAGTCCTGTGCACACCCTGATTAGAGCTCCAATCCATCACAGGTATGAGTTCTCCCTGGTGTTTTGTGCCAATCAGATGGATTTGCTAATTAGCACAATTATGCAGCCAGGAGGAAGAAGTAATTAGTTGAATCATCTGGCTGAGGTACCGCAGTGGAGGAGACACATCTCTGGAGTTTTGAGCTCTGATTCCTCTGCCCCACACCTCTGCTGTGGTGCTGTCACACACACAAGGGGCTGGAAACATCATCAGTGCGCTGACAAAGGAGGCCTTGAGTGCATCTTGGTTTAAAAGGTATTTTGAAAGTTAATTACACAGGATTATTTTGGCTAAATTCTGTTTGCAAAATTAGTGTCTCATAAATGGAAGTTAGCCATGGGTAAATTTATCCCCAATATTAGGAAGTATTCTTTTCGTGCAGAGAGTTGACACGGTGTGGAATGGGTTGCCAGGTCATGTTGTAAATACAGAAACTCTGGGAGTTTTCGAGACCAGGAGTACATTGCCCAAAAGCTTGGTTGCCAGCTACAGTATATAAGCAACTTATACAGTTTGAAGCAGAGCCATATAGAGAGAGGTATTTACGTTGGGAATGTGGTAAGCAGTAAATGTTTTGGGAAATGTGCCCCAAGTCTGCTATGGTGCGAGATACCATACAGTCCATAAGTTTCCTGGGTGTTGAGCAGACTTCAGTGATGGGGAAACAGCGAGCCTCGTTGGGCTGACTGGCCTGTTCTCGCCGCTGGCTTTACGTTGCTCAGACTGGCAGTTCGCGTGAGGAGGTAGTAACAGGGGCCACGGCGGCTGCCATCGTTGAGGCCTGAGGTGTGAGGTGTGAGGTGTGAGGCGGGCGGGGGATGGGAGGGGCTCGTGGCGGCAGCAGGGACGTGTTTGCGCCACGGCTGATCTCCCGTAACGCCCCGCGGGAGAGGTGCTGACAGCCCCGCCGCTCCTGATCTCGGACCCGGCCTGCGCTGCCACGGGAACACGGCACGACACGGCACAGCGCAGGGGGGCGGAGGAAGAGAGGATCAGAGGAGGGATGGTGGATGGGAGGATCATACTGAGAGAGAGAGAGAGAGAGAGAGAGAGGGGGGGGGGGTCACTCTGGGTCGCTGAAGATGGCAAGCTGCACAGTCCCCGAGATGAAGGTGTGTGTTTATTTCAAATGAGGATAAAAATTCCATAATGGGCCCTGCAATGGTTTATTTTGATTCTAAAATGGCAGCTCAGTGGTACAGGGCACAAGAAAGTTGGGGGTTCAAATCCACCCTGGGGTCTTTCTGTGTGGATTTTGCATGTTCTCCCTGTGTTCATGAGGGTCGACTTAAGGTTTCCTCGCACCGTTCAAAAGCCTGCACGTCGGGCTAACTGGAGACTCTATATTTTACACAGGTATGACGCCTCCACAGGCCCGGGCTGATGTATTGGGGTCCTTAAGACTATTGGAACAGAGTATTTTGTATTTTTATGGTGCGATGTGGCTCTATTTCAGGTCATTAAATGAGGCCTCAGCGCTCAGCCAGTGCCCCTCCTGCACGCTGGCTCTGTGTACTGGAGGTTTGTGTTGCTGCAGGAATTTACAGGCCTGTACCAGTCTCTGGCTCCCAGTTAGCGAGAGGTTACCCCAGGTTACCCCAGGCCCTTCAGGTGGGGATCACAGCCCTGTGAACGTGACATGTAATGAATTGGATATGACACATAATGAATGGAGCTCGAGGAGAATGAAATTAGGCATTATAAATATTGAAGTGGATGTGACATAATGAAATGAATATTACAGTGAGTATTCATACATGCAGAAATGGATGCGACACGTAATGAAATTGCCATGACAGTGATGAGGTCAGACAAAAGATGCAGTGTGGGAGAGAAGGGCTTCAAACGAGGCTAAGACTATGTACGCCACGTATGTGTGTGTGTGTGAGAGTGTGTGTGTGTGTATGTGCCTATGTGTGTGTGTATGCGTGAGTGTGTGAATGAGTGTTTGCATGCATGTGCATGTGTGTGGGTATGAGAGTGTGTGAATGCTGTGTATGAATGTGTGTGTGTGTGTGTGTGTGTGTGTGTGTGTGTATGCGTGAGTGTGCGTATGAGTGTTTGCATGCATGTGCATGTGTGTGTGTATGAGAGTGTGTGAATGCTGTGTATGTGTGTGTGCGCGAGCGTGTGTGTGTGTGCGTGTCTGTGTGTGTGTTTATGCGTGAGTGTGTATGAGTGTTTGCATGCTTGTGTGTGTGTGTGTGTGTGTGCATGTTTGTATGTGCAAGCATGTGCATATGTGTGTGTGTTTGCTTGTGCGGGTGAGTGTGTGTGAGTTGTGTGTGTTTGTGTGCATGCACATGTGTGTCTGTGTGTACGTGCGTGCATGTGTGTGTGTGTGTGTGTGCATGTGTGCAAGTACTTTTATTGTGTACTGTGTGTGTGTATGTGTGTGTGTGCGTGCGTGTGCATATGAAAGTGTGTGTGAGGTGCGTGCATGTGTGCGTGAATGTGTGCCGTGTGTGTGCATGCGTGTGTGCTTGCATGTGAAGATGACGTGGGTGCACGTCTGTATGTGTATGTGCACTCAGTTTTTGTGTGTGTGCGAATGCGAGGGGCGTGTGGGCGTCTTTCAGAGCGAGATGAACCGGCTCCATGATTTATGGTTCACTCCGCGGGATAAGTGTTTAAATTGATGCAGGTCATTGCGCTCGCGGTAAAGGACAGCCGCTTCCTCTACAGTCTACGGGCGCCGGATAAAACACAGAGCCGTTCATGCGACACCTACAATATGCTTTTTAAATTCAACTCCACTCCGCTGCTGAAACAGCGGCCGTGCCTACCGCGCTGATGTGACTCAGGGCTTCCCAGTGAGCAGCCGTTTTACTGTGGGAGTAATACACAAGTGCGTGGAGCAGCGAATTTCGTTATTATATAACCTGTTATGTAATGTATGTATATTAGCGGGGCTTTCCCAATGGGAGACTTATAGTGCAGCGTTATGGAAATGAAGAATTCCACCTCCCTCATACCACCCTCATCGCGAGCTTTTTGGAACTGATGACAGCCCATTATCTCGCACTGATGTATGTGTTTGTTTTTTATTTTAAATGGTAAAGAGACCATCGTGTCCCGGCGGCGGCACCAGTTCCGCGGTATCAGCGCATGTCCTTTTAATGATGCAAAGCGCGGAGCGAGCGGTTTGCTTCAAAATGGGGCGAAACTGAAGGTGTGACCCCGAGCGATGATGCAGGAGCTCACTTTATACCTGCTGATTTTTTTCCCCGCATGGTGTGAACAAAAGAAAAAATTATGCAATTAAAAATGGTATTTATTTAACAATTTTCATGCATTACATCATATTTGTTCTTCCACAGTACTGTCAACGGAATGTGATTATTTTCACAGTTTTCGAGATTAAGTATTGGATTTTTGGCTGGAGTTGGCCTATTTTGAGATGATGTCACTTTACTGGGGCTTGCTCAGGTTCATTTGAGGTCACTGTGAAGGCTGTTACTTGCATAGATTGTGAGACGGGATATGCATTGGCAGGAATCGATCAACTCATTTCTCCCTGTGAAGTGGTCAGTCAGACCCAACTATTTTAGACGTGAAAACCTAGTCTTCAAAGGGTTAATTCTGTTGTGGTTCACTTTGCATTGGTTTCCTGGCTCTGGCTGTCAAGGTTTTATCATCAGCAGGGAATGTCCCTCCAGCAGCCCAGAGATGCTTTCGCTAACTGTCCTTTAGCAGTGGTCAATTTACATGTGCGTGCGATTGGAGGGGATTCTTGCCGCTAAAGTGCTCGTTGCTAAATCAATAGTGCATGCATGTAACATGTATAGTGTACATATACAAAATGCCAATAATATATTGGGTCCTCTTGTCTAAACTGTATAATTGCGATCAAAAGCTTCAATGAACATTTAGCTTTATTTGCTGATGTGCTCAGGCCGATTCTTACTTGGACAGGAGTATGGGCACTTTGTTAGTGCTTGGTCTGTAAGCACTCAGGCTGAAAGTACTTGGACAGTGACGCAATATTTTGCCTTTAGGGTCAGTATTCCAGTGCATTAGGTTAGAAATGATTCAGTTTAAGATGGGACGAACACCTTTTATGTTTGGGTGATAACCGCACTACCACACTTCTGGTGTGCAGCTAGCATAGCAGCATGAAACAACACTTCAGCTGTACGCAAGAAACCGCAAACGATAGAAATGCGAAAATCAAGCCAAGAAGCTGGATGTATGAGGAATTAATAGAGCTTCTATGCTCGGTATCGTACAGCCAAGTATCCGTAACCACGCACGCTAACGCAACCTTTCCCCCGCAGCTGCACGAGACCTGAGGCAACTCGGCAACCAAGCTATCCCATAACGCATCAGAAATGGGGCTTGATTGCAGCATCCGGGTATTTTTTGTAGCCCTGAGATGAAGTCGGGCGGCTACTATGAATTCATAGTATCCATAGTACTGCTGCTGCCTTTGCGTGCGTTGACACTTCCTTGTGGACGCTGTACAGGCTGCAATTTTTGACCAATTGCTTTCATATTTGGTATGGACATGCATTACACTTCAGTCATGACACCTATTGATTTTTGTCGCCGTGGTGACAGTATTGGCTGAGTTATGCGCAAAAAAGGGGAGGGGGGGGGCTTTTGGGGGCTACACCCATGCGGTTGCGGGGAACCGGGCTGTCTATTTTGTATCGGGAATCGCTGGAATTCAGGAATTACCCTTCTCATGCATTGTCCACTGTCTGAATACTTATGGACAGCGCTGTAAGTAATCTTCCAATACTGGCAGATATGAGGATGTTCTAGAGAGGACAGTAACTCGAAGAAGATTGTGAAGAAGCTCTTTGTGATAATGGCTCTGAATGTGGATCAGTCAGACAGTCCTGCAGACTCCTCATGATTTTGTCAGCGCTGCTGTTCGAGGCTCGGTTCGGATGAGGAGCGCGTCATGACGTTTGGGTCGTGCTGATGACGCACTTTTAATGGTTGCATAATGCCAGGGTGCTTGTGATGCAGGTTTAGAGGGGGCAGAGCTCGTGAGGATGATGTGACATGTCAGCAGGGTTCCATTTCCTCCCCAGGGCCGGCGTCCTTCCGGTGAGTTCCGGAATCTGACACCAAAAACAGCCGGTGCTCGTTTCCCAATACAGTGAGAGACATTTTAGTATTTCACAGAGAGCAGTGCCACTTCCTGTCTCACGCTCGGCCTTCCCTGGACAGAGAGACTTATCAAAGTACACAAAAGTCCTGCCCTGTGTTCTCCCACAGTCTTTCACTCGCTCACACACACACCTATTCACACACATACCCGCACACATCAACATCTGCACGGACAAACTTGCTCAACGCTTTACCATAGACACGTTGCTGAAGTGAATCTCTCCTTCACAAATGTTTGCTTGAAAAAAGACAAGAGCATTTTTGAGCCAAAAACAACATCAGCCAATGTGCTGTCGGAGGAATGCGGGTGCTCGGGTGTACGCTCATAAAACGCAAAGTAATTCATTCATGAGATTTATTACAAGTTATTCAATCTGTATTTTGCGAGTTATGAGGCAATGGTGTGAAAAACCACTTCAGAGTGAAATCAATCCTCTCCACCGCAGAACAAGGAAGAGTCTGTGGGAGAAGCGGACATTTTGTTTTGACTGCAGTCTCTCGGTGATGACATCATGCATGCAGAGGACTGCTGTTTGTTCTGCTAATGTAACTATGAGCCTCGTGTGAAAACTGAAAAAACAAAAACCACCCAGTAGATCTTGGGTGGAGCAAAATCCACTGCAGTTGAGCTCAGGCCTGAGCAGACCTGGAACAATCATGTGACCGCTACCCTACCCAAGCAACCAGGGATATAGTTCCTGGAGGCATCTGCTGCTTGTCGAAATTGCTTATTCTGTAGATCGGTTGAGTTTGTTTGTTTGCTAGTTTGATTGTTCATTTTCATGTCTGTCAGTAATTCAGCAGAAAAAATTTGATCAAATTACTCCAAATTTTCCAGAAAAGTGTACAATGATCCTGATATCGCCTGATGAAATTTTGGACCCAGTCGGTTTGAAGTGAAAAACTGAAAATCTTTTTTTAATTATTACAACCCCAATTTCTAAATAGTTGGGAAGAAGTGAAAATTGTTAATAAAATCAAAATGCAATGACTTTCAGATCACATGAGCCAGTATATTATTTACAATGGAACATCGATAACATTTCAAATGTTGAAAATGAGACATTTTATATTTCTATGCACACAGTGAGCTTATTTAAAATTTTCTGGCTGCGACAGGTCTCAAAAAAGTTGGGACACAGGCAAAAAAGGGCTGAAAAAGTAATTAATATTTTGAGAATCCGCAGAAAGAACATTTAGCAAGTAATTAAGTTAACTGGCATCAGGTGTGTAACATGATTGGCAATAAAAGGGATGTCTTAGAGAGGCTGAGTCTCTCAGAAGTAAAGATGGCCAGAGGCTCTCTAAGCTGTGAAGGCTTGTGTAAAAAGAATAGTGGAATACTATAACCCTTAAATGCCCAACTATAGTAAATGTTGAAAGAAAAAAAATTTATGTATTCTGTTAATATGTCCTGGGGAGGGGCTAATAACAACCCAATAGCAATTTTTAATTTTTGGTGACCTTTGACCTCATTTTAGTTTTGCGACACATGTCACTTTAAGTTTCTATGATATAAAGAGAACATTTGTCCATCATTGTTTTGGTAGTTGACATATAGCTGAAGTATTAGGCATAGCTTATTTTTCATTAGCTTACCTGTTTGTCCACTTTATCCAGTGATGAAAGCGTGCTGATCTATCGTGTGGATTCCACCATGGGGTCGGCCATATTGGAAAGGTTAGCTGGTGCAGCCAGTGTGGTGCCAGTTCCACCTTTATGCATCAGATGGCAGCACCAATGGTGTAAATATACTCAGCCAAAATAAAAACTTCACACTCGTTTGGAGGTCGATAAGTTGAACATGCAAGAAATTAGGTTTTAAATAAAATTTTTATTTAATTCTCTACTCATTAAAGATGGTGTATCATAAAAATAATGTCCATAATGTAACCAGTTCCACCGGAAATGCTACGGAAATGTCCAAGAGTAAAAATGGTAAGTTAAAACTTGAATAAAAGCAGTGCGCAGGCGATTACATATATGGTTTGGGCAGTCACACGACACAATTCATTCCTAGTGGACGTTGCAGTGACAAATCGATTATGCAAATGACGTAAGACAATTTGTCGGTCTTCTGCTTTTGACGTCACACGTGGGCTACCAGAACGAGGTCGGTCAGCTGTGGTGCCAGTTTGTTGGAGACGTGTCCGAAGATCATGGATAGTCCGTCGACTGCATCCCATAACCCTTGCAACATCAGTGACGGACGTTTCTGTATTCAGCATGCCAATGGCACGTTCATGCTGAATGTTTGACAGCCATGGAATTGAAAATCAAAGACTAATTACTGTAAAAACTTGTTTTTTCGAGATGTCACTCTAACGTGCTAACGTGAGCTCAGTTGCACATCTCTCATGTGGACACGTGACTAGGAACACGAGAAAATATGGTTTTAGCTTAAAGTACGCTCGCACGTGCTACGTACCTGTGCGCGCCGGAGTTGATGTGTGTCATGATGTCTTTGACAACGTATTTACCCCTAGTGATTATAAAAACTCTTTTATTAAAGTTTCACAAAAATATTTACAAATTTATGAGTGTGAAGTTTCTTTTTTGACTCAGCATATGTCACTATGGGCATTAAGTTGCAAAATTTATGGTGGGTCAGTGGTTTTGACAACCCCCAAAATCGTGTGACAAATTTGTCACAGGGGGCATTGAAGGGTTAAGAGCCATTCCGTTAGAAAATGACACTTTTTGAAGAAGTTGAGGAGTTGACCCCCCTGGAATTGAATGAAACTTGGCAAATAGATAGATATGGTAGTCTCACAGAAAATTTTTAGGTTCATATCTCATGAAGTCTGCCGGTGGGGCCTCTTGGATGCCACTAAAGTGGCTCAGTTTTGCTTTTGACACCATATTTTACATCAATTATTATGACTTTAGGGTACTCAGTACTAGATGTGTTATACTTTTATCATGACCTGTGACACTTCAAGTCTGCATAGACATTAGCACCACATCAGCGCCAAGCTGGGTAACTATGTTATTGAGCCAGAATTATTTGAGAAAACACGGTAAAAAGTGAAATTGGGAATGGGATTAAAATAATATCCCAGACATATACCAATCAAGAATGCTTTATTATGTGTTTACGCTCAACAAAACAATCATTTTCAGTTAATATTCCCTTGGTATCTTGCTGGGTTCATGCAATGGATGGCCAGAAAGATGGTCAAAATTGATTTAGGTGCATGTTTGCGGTATATTTTCTCAGTAACTCAGATATGTTTCATGATAATAAATGCTGTTTGTTGAGCTTTTGGAGCTCTATTTTCAGGAATATCAAGAATATCTATGGTAATATCTACACTTTCAAGCTAGACAGAGCCACAATTGGAGGAAAACTCAAAATGGACCTTTTCGTAGCAGATTATCCCTATGTTTTGGCGGCATTATTTTATCTACCCAGCAAGGTAGAGACCTGAAATTCTCCGGATACACCATCCCTTTGAGATACATTACAGCATTAATAAAATCTCAATGGTTGTATTTTCAGTGTAGATCATTTTAAAGATCAAAAGTCAGAAAAATTTGCCTCCCGGGGCCGCTGTTGGCTGGATGCAAGTACTGGCCATCCCGAGCAATGAACCAAAGAAATTTTTTTTGAATTGTGATATACACAGCTAATTTTTGCAGAAAGTAAAGAGTTTTGTTTGGTATTATGCTGAGTTGATAGATTTCTGATGAGAGGCGCCAGTCTAAAGAGCTAATGTTCCACCAACCTAACATTCCATATTCCCAGACATACACCAAAGTTCTGTCTTTTGAAATATATGGAGCACATACACAGTTATACAAAAAAATTGTAATCCCTTAGGTATAAAGCTCGTTTGGTTGTAAACTGGTGGTGTCTGTGAGTGTTATCAAATTCACAATCCATGGGCTATTTCCAAGTATGGGTGCAGCGCAGTCAGAAACATACAGCACGCTATAAAACATGACCAGTCCAAAATTTTTAAATGCCATTAAAAGAACTAATGTAAAAAGTGTACCACCGTAAGTGCGCAGACATGCGTCACCAGCAGTATACATGCACTTTCATAAAATAAAAGCACATTATTAGAACTCTAAAAAATATCTTTGTCACATAACCATATACATGAAGACAGAATGTCTATTACAAAATTTAAAACTGTTTTATACTTTTTATGTTATCCGAAGCGAAATGATGTCAACACAGCATGTGACTAGCGCTATCCGTCAATCTGTTTTTGGAATTCAATTGTGAGTTGGCGGCACCTAGTGGTGAACACCAGAGGTGCTCCTTGGCCTCGGCCTTGAGCAGCCATCCTTGGCCGTCTCCATTGGATCTGGGTTGGTGTTACCCATGGAGCTAGTTGAGCCCGAGGCAAGCCCTACTACACTGCATCCTGGGTCTCTACAGGGCTGCTTACAGGCTATTGATAGTGAGCTTGTCTGTCTCTAAATTAAATAGTGGGCTGCAGCCTATATGGCGCAATAGTTGCGTCAGCACCCATGGCTTGGTACGCATGGAAATAGGAAGTCTGTCAAAGAAAGCCCACGATCCCACCCAGCGGGCGTCTCATAGGCTAGACGTCATGGGCAGGTGTTAGGAATGAAGGCATGCAAGTTACCACTACAAATGAACTGTCCTTTTCTTAGCAGGGTGCTGCTTGCTTGCTAGGACCTCTGTGCCCTTTATCAGGACAGCCACTTGCTAGACGCGGATGCTGTGCCCTTTTCATACCCAAACACCCTACACCAGGGAAATCCTAGAATTAACATGAAGCCTGTACTCCAATTCTAATAGTAATGCAAAAATGAAGAGAATTTGTTATTTTCTGAAACTCACCAACAGTACAAAACTGTACACTGTACTGACTGCTGGTAAAAGTCTTGCATGTTGACACAAAGCTACAATCACCAGCAACATTCTTTTCCAATTTACAACTAACCCAGCTTTATACCAAAGCAATTACAAATTATATGTATAACTGTGCATGTACTTTATATATGTTAAAAGACAGAACTTTGGTTTATGTCTGGGAATACGGAATATTAGGTCAGAAGAACATTAGTTCTTTAGAACACCACCTTTGGTCAGCTAGCGATCTATCCAGCATAGTACCACGCTAAACTCTTCACATTCAGAGAAAACTAACTGTGTGCATCACAATTCAATAACAATTTCTTTGGTGCTTCGCTGGGGATGGCCAGTACTTGCTTCCAGTGTACAGTGCCTCTGGAGGCAAATTTTTCCGACTTGAAGTTTAGAATCATCTACTCTGAAAATACAACCATTGAGATTTTACTAATGCTGTAATGTACCCCAATGGTAGTATGTATCCAGAGAATTTCAGATCTCGATCTTGCTGGTAAAAAAAATAATAATGTTGCCTTAACATAGGCACAATCTGCTATGAAATGGTCAATTTTGAGTTTTCCTCCCATTTTGGCTTTGTCTAGTTTAAAAGCGTATATACTACCAAAGAAATGCTTGGTATTCCTGAAAATAGAGTTACAAAAGCACAGCAAACAGCATTTACCCTCACAGTACAAATCTGGGTTACAGAGAAAATATACCGCAAACATGCACCAAAAATGAGTTCCAACCATCTTTCTGGCCGTCTATTGCACAAACACAGCAAGACACCAAAGAACCATTCACTGGAAACGATAGTCTTGTTGTGTGTAAACACATAATAAAGCATTCTAGTTTGTTATATGTCTAGGGTCTTATTTTATTCCCATTTTCCATTTTTATTCTTATTTCTCAAATAATTCTGGCTTGATAACATAGTTACCCAGCTTGCTGCTGATGTGGTGCTGAAGTCTAACCGGACTTGAAGAGTAGGTCATGATAATAGTATAACATATTTGGTACTGTGTACCCTTAAGTCATGATAGTTGATGAAAAATGTGGTGTCAACAGCAAAACTGAGCCACTTAAGTGGCTTCCAGGTGGCGCTATCGGCAGGCAAAGTGAAATACAGACCTAAAAATTTGTCTTTTTCTGTGACACTCATATCTACCCATGTGCCAAGTTTCATTCAATTCCAGGGGGGTCAACTGCGCACCGAATGTCAATCTCACGTGGAATGGCTCTTAAAAACAATGTTCCTCAACATCAAATGTCAAAAGGCTTTGAAGGTCTCACCATCGACAGTGCATAACATCATCAAAAGATTCAGAGAAACTGGAAAAATCTCTGTGCGTAAGGGACAAGACCGAAGACCTTTACTGGATGCCCATGATCTTCGGGCCCTCAGACGCCACTGCATCACTCACCCGCATGATTCTGTTATTGACATTACTAAATGGGCCCAGGAATACTTCAAGAAACCACTGTCTGTAAACACAGTCCACTGTCCCATCCACAGATGCCATCTAAAACTCTGTCATGCAAAAAGGAAGCCATTGTTGAGCATGATCCAGAAGTGCCGCCGTGTTCTGTGGGCCAAGGCTCATTTAAAATGGACTATAGCAAAGTGGCAAAGTGTCCTTTAGTCAGAAGCGTCCAAATTTGACATTCTTGATGAAAATCATGGGTGCCGTGTCCTCCAGGCTAAAGAGGAGAAAGACCACCCCTCCTGTTATCAGCGTTCAGTTCAAAAGCCAGCATCTCTCATGGCATGGGAATGCATTAGTGCATATGGCGTGGTGTTTTCAAAAGCACCATGAATGCTGAAAGATATATAAAGGTTTAAGAGCAACATATGCTCCCCTCCAGATGACATCTATTCCAGGGAAGGCCTTGTGTATTTCAGCAGGACAATGCAAAACCACATACTGCAGCTATGGCTTCGCAGTAGAAGAGTTTGTGTGCCGAACTAGCCTGCCTGCAGTCCTGATCTTTCATCGATTGAGAACATTTGGCACATAATTAAACGATAAGTCCATCAAAGGAGACCCAAAACTCTCCAGCAGCTGGAAGCCTGTATTAAATAAGAGTGGGATCAAATTCCAATGGCTAACCTTAAGAAACTTGTCTCCTCAATGCCCATACGCCTCCACTCTGTGTTTAAAAGAAGAGGGGATGCTACACTATGGTGAACAGGCCCCTGTCCCAGCGTTTTTGTGACCTGTAGAGGCCATCAAATTTGAAAAGAGCTCATTTTGTGGATAAAATTGTGAAATTTCTCAGTTTCAACATTTGCCATGTTATCTCTGTTCTATTGTGAATAAAATACTGGCTGGAGTGATTTGAAAGTCATTGCGTTTTGATTTTATTCACAATTTACACTTTGTCCCCACTATTTTGGAATTGGGGTTGTAATATTAAAAGCTTTGTGTGTCTGGTCTGATCAATTTCTAACTGGATTGAAAACGTCAATTTTTCAGTTTCGCTTCCAACCATATGCTACACTATGGTGAGATGTCATTGGGCTCATTAGCGGTAGGGGTCGAATGTCAGGAGGTTCCTGGTTATTCAGCACTAAAAGCAGTAAAATCCCTCCCTCGATTGGAGTACGTTGTGCCTCACACCACCTGCTTTGGATTCAAAGATTTTTAGCCACTTTATATCTGTTGGAACCACTGAAGTACTCCCTAATACCGGAACCCAACTCTCTGGTCCTCACAGCTGACTCCACTGCCTCAGGCAAAATCGGCCAAGTGTTTTTATGCTAATCAATCAGAAAATTTGACCCAGGTCAGGTCTGGTCCTGGGTTCCTGTGATATTCTGGGTCCACACGGGTTCAGCGTGTCCTTCATGAGTTCTGACATTTCATTCAGTTAGCCGGGATTGAGTTTGAATGATTTGTTAAAAATGCATTTCTGAATGAAGCCGGCTTGAGCTTGTCCATAGGTGACAGAGATAAATATAGTAACAGCTGTCAGTGGTAAATGACTTTCTAACCCTATTGTAACTCCATCTAGCTGTGCTAATATGTGAATAACCGTTTCATTCATGTCCTTGAAGAGACAATGAAAGTGTTTCATTTGCTCTCTGTAATTATTATTAGAAGAAATAGAAGAAGTAGAAAAAAAAAGAAGACGACACAGGGCTTTATTTTGCGTGTAAAGCCAAGTCTGTACATGTTCACTGTTTCAGCAGAATGGTTTGTGGAAATATGTTGAAGCGTGAGAGAAATGGCGGGCTTTCTCATATTGTACTGCCAGGTGGGAGCGGAGGCTCGCTTGGCTGTGAAGACTGATGCAGTCTCTCTGTAGGTGTGACAGACAAACCTTCGCTTCACCTGCAGAGAGGATCCAGCTTTCAGCCCACACTCTCTCTTTGATTGTGTGACTGAATGCGATGGGGTACTGAAGGCAGCTCAGACATTTATTTAACTTCTCGTGAAACTGTCACCCTCTGCCATCTTTATTATTTTGCTCTGTTCCAGATGTTTCTTGCCCTCAACTGTTGGACACTGGGTGTGTAGCCCCCAACCAATAACAGCACAAAGGGTGTGGGGGAGGGGCCCCATGAAAATGTAGCAACACGTAGCACTTCTGATGTCATTGAGCCGAGGAGGCGGGGCCAACTTTGAGTGTTGTGTTTACAAACTAAAACCGACAAATCCTACATGTTGTGCCTTTCAAGCCTTTTTAAAACACTCTGTGATCTTTCATGACGTTAGCCTGATAGCATAGCTGCCTAAGTCATTTTTGAACGTTTTTGGAAAACTAGAAAAAACAAGCACATTGGCATTTTTTTTTTTATATTGCAACAATAAGCCAAAAAATTACTCAGGCAATTATGCTATGAGGCTAAAGATGAGATGGTGTCAGGATTGCTCACACCATCCACTCACACACTCAGCTGTTACTGTTACTGTAATCAAATGTATGTTGTAATGGATAGAAGCTTCAGCTAAATGGCTAATGTCATGAAATTAAATACCAATCTAAACAAGGATCACTCATTGGACCTGAGCTATAATTGCATTGCTTGTAATATATGTTTTTGATGCCTATAAATACATGTGAAATCCCTATTGATATTGATGAAAATACTACCTTGTAAAGGTTTAGTTGGCTCAGTTCTCATATGCTGGGCCCTTGAACCTGAGTTGCTCCAGGTGAGGGTCTAGCCTGTGCTTACTCTAATCAACTGCTTGTAGCTTTATAAAAAGTGTCATTTAAATGACAGCACTGTAATGTATTTTAATAGTTCTGTAATTAAAAGCATGAGGAAGAGTTACTGTGAAACACCAACTATCCAGTGATAGAACTGTCAAACTGCCCTTAGCTGAGGCTGATTTCACCGTTAGCTGGCCGATAGCGCATCGGGCTAATGAGCCTCCGGTGTGAGTCAGAGGCCGGGGTTGAATAGAGGTCGCCTCGGACACCGCTAATCTCTGACTGCTCACATTTGCAGTCTGTCTGTACTGGCAGACCATGCCAGTCACCAGAGAGGCCGCAGTCAGAATCGGTACAACACCAGTCAGGAGATGTTTGCTGGTCTGCTCACCATCCTATTGCAGGAGAATGCCTGTGCAAATACTGCTGAGCCCTCCAGAACGAGACAGTAATTAAACTAAAGATGCATTGACACTGATACTGATATCAGATATCAGTTCAATACTGTCTCGTATTGCTGGATTGGGTATCAGTGACAATGGGCTCACCTGGTATCGGATATCATGATTTTAATAAATAACAATTCATTGCATTTATATCTATATCTATATCCAGCCTCCTGCAGCAGTGATGACTTTATAATTCTTTAGTGGCAAAATAATTGGAATTAGGGAAAAAATCATTGCTTCCCTAGCAGTTGGTGAAGGCCTTGACATAAAACCTCCTAGTATGCATATAAACCAACTTGATTCATTCTCTCCCATATCCCTGAGCGAACTTGCCAAATTAGTCACTACTTCCAAATCAACAACTTGTCTCTTAAATCCCATCCCAGGTAAGTTATTGAAGGAACTCCTGCCCATTCTTGGCTGTCCAATTCTACACATAATCAATTTTTCCCTGTTTTCATTCAAGATGGCTGAAATTAAGCCTCTGCTCAAAAAACCAAATTTAG
Source organism: Gymnothorax reevesii (assembly GCA_029721435.1). Lineage (NCBI taxonomy): Eukaryota > Metazoa > Chordata > Actinopteri > Anguilliformes > Muraenidae > Gymnothorax > Gymnothorax reevesii. Next base: position 16,013,075 of record CM056582.1, on the reverse strand, counting down.
ATCCAACAGTTTTGGCTAATTATAGGCCGATCTCAAACCTTCCATTTTTATCCAAGATCCTCGAGAAAAATGTTGTATCTTCAGGATGCCGAAAAAATGGTTCATGCATTTGTGTTCTCTCGGCTGGATTAATGTAACGTTTTACTGTCAGGCTGCACCAGTTCTACCCTGAATCCCCTTTCGAATAGTGCAGAATGCTGCTGCTCGGGTTCTGACCAGGACAAAGAATTATGACCACATTAGCCCAGTACTCAAAAACCTTCACTGGCTGTCTGTCAAATTTAGAATTGAATGTAAAATTCTACTGCTTACCTACAAAGCCTTAAATGATTTGGCCCCAGAATATCTTAGTGCACATCTCATTCCTTACTCCCCTCCAAGATTACTTTGTTCACAAGGTGCTGAAAATTCCAAATATATCCCGAGTTACATTTGGAGGCAGAGCCTCTTACAAAGCTCCAATCTTGTGGAACAATCTCCCAACGAACATTCGGGCCTCAGACACAGTCTCTGTGTTCAAGAGTAGGCTAAAAACGTACCTTTTTAGTCAAGCATATGATTAGTTCATGATGAGTTATGTATAAACATTTATTTGGCTCTGATGGGACTGATTACAATGTAGTTTATGATGGGTTCACAAGATATTGGAACCCAGTGTTAAGTAAATCCATGTGGAACCGGTGGCACTGAGCATGCATTAACGGTGCCAGTGGGGCTTGCTACAGCCTTAGTCACTGGGGAGGTCCATATGGTACTGGTGTTTAGATAATCAAAAGTGATCTAACAGCCTGGAGTAAATGTTGGGCCTCTGTGATGCAGGAAGTGGATGGAGGGGTGTTGACTGTTTCCTGACCAGTCTGCTAATAATTTCTCACTTGGCACAAGACACAGGACAGTTTTTTTTTCATTTGTTTCTTTTTTTTTTTATTAACATGCAGTAGTTTTATCCAGTACCTCACCCCCTTTTTTCTGTGTCTCTTTCTGAGGATCTTTCCCTCCACAACCCTGAGTCCTGGACCATCCGAGCCCTGTCCCTCACCATGAGCACTGGCTGCTGCTGTCCTGCTGTCCTGGTCCGGTCCTGATCCAGTTCTGCACCATCCTCAGCATGCCACTTCTTGGAGCTACCAATGCCACTGTTTAGATGGACTTTAATGGAACTCTTTTGCCATTTTATTCTATTATTACTTTACTTTGTTATTAATTAGCTAGCCCGCGGAGGATGGGCTTCCCCACTATAGCCGGGTTCCTCCTGAGATTTCTTCCCACTGGGGAGTTTTTTCTCACCACTGTTTGAGGATTTTTCTCCCTACTGGGAGTTTTTTGCCTCATTTGCTGTAGGGGGAATAGGCTGGGCACTGCCCTTTCAGTAATTTCATCTCTCACTGTAAAGCGTCTTTGTGACAGTCTATCAGTGAAAAGCGCTGTAGAAATAAACTGAATTGAATTAAATATATTTATTTGTTATGTTTTGTTTTACAAAGTTAGGAAAGGAATGTTTGTGAAGCCTGATGTTGCAGTGCACAGAAAAAAATTATCTCAGTCTCTTCCACACAGTGAGACATACAGTTTATTAACTTTTAGAGCGCTGAATACATTTTCAAGGAACTGAAAATGTCATTATCCTGAGCTGTTGAAGATCTGTCACGTGGCAACTTTTTTAAACAAGCTGCGACATGATCAATTTTTAACAGCATCTGATTTTGATATCTTACATCATCGGACAACTATAGTTGCCTATAGCACTCTAAGGGTGAATTTCACACTGGTATTGGAACGAAACTCAGCATCCGACAATACCCAATGCCCGAGTATCCGTAATAGTATTGGGGCTGGAAAAGTCACTGGCTCCCTCGATTAAACTAAACTAAAATTCCTATAAGAATTAAGAAGACCTGCTCTTTTAAGAAGCATGACGTGTGCTGTGCTTAGGTTCTTATTGACAATGCATATTTTAGCCCCTCAGCTGGACATGTGTTCTCCTGAGAATGTTTCCTTAGCATGACCTGGATGTTTATGCTGAACCTAACTGCCATCGGAAGCCCACTTTGTGTTCCATGTGTTGTGCTTTGTTTATCAGACAGGCGTATTGACGCTGGCTTTGGATGCTATAAGTTCACATTCTCACACATATCGTTCGATAGCCATCGAGTCCTGCCTCCCTGACTCATGTAAAATCCCCCACTCTGGAGTTCAGGCCCTACAGTTCAGTGCTCATATTAACCTCTTTGCGAAGAATACAAATAATACTCATTTTTCCTGCTGTGCATAAGCCTATTCAGGCTTTAGAACTCAGTATTTGTGTACAAAGACTGTGGAAAATTATTCTAGTGAATCAAGACATTTGCAGATTCAATTACAGATATATTCTGGAATTAAATGTTTAAATTTACGGACGCCGGTGTCCATATCTTCACAAAGGAGTTAATGTCTCTGAGCTCAGGCCACCTTCACAGAGCTGCTGGACAAGCCTTCACAGGCCCTACATGCTTCACATTCTGCTGTCTAATGTTGACTTTACAAACCCTCGATCTGTTTTGGAGATGTCTGTGCAGATGTCTACTGCACAACTTAAACCCTTTGAGTGCTGAAATAGATTTTTTTAAAATGATTAATTAAATTGTCTTGTGCTGTTGAAAACATATCATTTTGTGACTTGTTTAAAAGAGCTCCCGCAGGGGAGCCCTTTTAGTCACCACATGATAGGTTTTCAACAACTTTGAATTTGATATGTTGCTTCACCGAGCAATGATTTAATGGTTAAAAATCTTAGAAAAATTCTCAAAATGGAGAGCATCTCACAATCAGTGGAAATCCTTATTAAAAGTGCTGGCATTTTCATTCAAGGAACGCTCACACTAGTGACTGTACGTATTGTCATAGTGGCTCAAATATCATAATAGCCAAGTGTAAAGACTTGTAATAAAATCAGATCAGATTTCTCAGGAGCATCAAAAGACTGGATTTAGAGAGAGTAGCTGACTGTGTCATGTCACAGGTCTTTTAAAGACTGGGGTGGCCAACAATCATGTAAGGAATGGAAGTTTTGTCAGGACCTTGGTAAACCTTAGAGCGCTGAAATAAAAAATTTTTTTTTAAATATATAAATTTAATTATCTTGCGCTGTTGAAAACCTATCATGTGCCAACTTGTTTAAAAGGGAGCTCTTTTAAACAAGTCACCACAATGATAGGTTTTCAATGGTTTTGATTTTGATTTAGCGCTCTAAGGGTTGAGATTGTTAAAACCGCAAACTCTTGACTGCAAGGTCCTGTTACGTTTAACAGAAGATCTCGACCTCACACAGATGTACAGTACAAGGTGCAGGTGTTGACTTGGAGTTTGTGACCTGCAGTTTGAAACCTGATTCTACTGCTCAAATCTAAGGTTCTCGCCAAAGACCTTGATGAGTAGAATCAGATGTGTAACTGCATGGTTAAAATGGTAGTCTGTACCCATAATAACACTCTCAAGACGAGGTTTAGGAGCTGTGGTGAAAACAAACACACTGCGGTGGACCCATCTGCCATCTTTAGCTGTTGTATTATGACTCCATGTAGCAGCTGAGTGATTCCACTCACTGTAATTAATGGGTCACACTCTTGAGGACTCTTACAAACGGTCAATAATCCTGCCTGCGAGTTGTTGTGCAAACAGTGCTCTTGAAGCATTGACATTAGCATAAGCTCCCTGCTATTTCTTGTTTCTATTTCCAAACAGAAGTTTCCCGATCATATCCTGCTGTGTAATGGAGCACAGTTGTCTTTTACTGGTCAAACAGAGAAAGCTCTTCAATGTATTATGTGCCTGTCTTTGCGTTACAGGTGCAGGTCGAAGCTACTTTGAAAAACACAAGTATTTTGCTGTCTTTGTGCCCAATCCCCCTCCCCAGCTTCTCAGTGTTCACTGTGCTAAATGCTAACGAACGTGTTTAATAGTGGAAAAAGCCTTTTCCCTCGTACCATTGTCAGATATGGTCAATGATTGGCCTGATGGAAAGAAAGACTGAATATTCAGTGGGAGAGGGTAACCTGGGAGGCAGGAGGTGTGTTTTTAAGGCAACAGTTGTCAAACCTGACAGAACCCAGCCCAGTCCATGAAGAGAGCTAGAGAGCTTGAGAGCTCTGGGGTTTAATGCAAAGCTAAGCAGAAGCATTCAAATATATGGAGGTGCAGCATGAGTAAATGATATCCCTGTAAACACACACACACACACGCACACACGCACGCACGCACGCACACACACACACACACACACACACAAGTCATAAGTACACAAGCACTTAAAGGCAAACACATTTGCACCCCCAAACACAAGCAACAACAATCAGACAAAAATGTGCATTACACTGAAGTGCACAAGCATGTACGCAAACACACACATTTGCACGCACAAACACATAAAATGTGCATTTACACCAAAGCGCGCAAGCACGTATGCACACATGCACACACACTCACACATACTCAGACATGCATTTTCACACACACACGCACACACACAAACACACACACACACGCACCGCTCAGCCATAACTCCCTCTGGATGTACGAGTTTTCTGTCTGATTCCCCTCTCGTGGCGGTGGCGGGGGTGAGATGGCGGGCGGGCGCTCAGTGAGGTGCTCGTCAGAGACACAGGCGAGACAGAGGTGAGGGAGAGCCGGTTTGACGCATCCAGACTGCAACCATCAAACCATCAGCTCTTCTTCTACAGTGATGAGGAGCGCAGGAGAGAGCTGCAGAGAGGGGGTCCGCAGAATACTGGGCTCATCCGCTGCCTCTCTCCACCTCTCTCTCTCCACCTCTCTCTCCCTCCCTCTCTCCACCTCTCTCTCTCCCTCCCTCTCTCCACCTCTCTCTCTCCACCTCTCTCCACCTCTCTCCACCTCCCTCTCTCCACCTCTCTCTCTCCACCTCTCTCTCTCCCTCCCTCTCTCCACCTCTCTCCACCTCCCTCTCTCCACCTCTCTCCACCTCCCTCTCTCCACCTCTCTCTCTCCCTCCCTCTCTCCACCTCTCTCTCTCCACCTCTCTCCACCTCTCTCCACCTCCCTCTCTCCACCTCTCTCTCTCCACCTCTCTCTCTCCCTCCCTCTCTCCACCTCTCTCCACCTCCCTCTCTCCACCTCTCTCTCTCCCTCCCCCTCTCCACCTCTCTCTCCCTCCCTCTCTCCACCTCTCTCTCTCCACCTCCCTCTCTCCACCTCTCTCTCTCCCTCCATCTCTCCACCTCTCTCTCTCCACCTCTCTCCACCTCTCTCTCTCCACCTCTCTCCACCTCTCTCTCTCCACCTCTCTCCACCTCTCTCCACCTCCCTCTCTCCACCTCTCTCCACCTCTCTCTCTCCCTCCCTCTCTCCACCTCTCTCCACCTCCCTCTCTCCACCTCTCTCTCTCCCTCCCTCTCTCCACCTCTCTCTCTCCACCTCTCTCCACCTCTCTCCACCTCCCTCTCTCCACCTCTCTCTCTCCCTCCCTCTCTCCACCTCTCTCCACCTCCCTCTCTCCACCTCTCTCTCTCCCTCCCTCTCTCCACCTCTCTCTCTCCCTCCCTCTCTCCACCTCTCTCTCTCCACCTCTCTCCACCTCCCTCTCTCCACCTCTCTCTCTCCCTCCCTCTCTCCACCTCTCTCTCTCCCTCCCTCTCTCCACCTCTCTCTCTCCACCTCTCTCCACCTCCCTCTCTCCACCTCTCTCTCTCCCTCCCTCTCTCCACCTCTCTCTCTCCACCTCTCTCCACCTCCCTCTCTCCACCTCTCTCTCTTTCCCCCCTCTCTCCACCTCTCTCCACCTCCCTCTCTCCACCTCTCTCTCCCGCCCACTCTCCACCTCTCTCTCTCCACCTCTCTCCACCTCCCTCTCTCCACCTCTCTCTCTCCACCTCCCTCTCTCCACCTCTCTCTCTCCCTCCCTCTCTCCACCTCTCTCTCTCCACCTCTCTCCACCTCCCTCTCTCCACCTCTCTCTCTCCCTCCCTCTCTCCACCTCTCTCTCTCCCTCCCTCTCTCCACCTCTCTCTCTCCACCTCTCTCCACCTCCCTCTCTCCACCTCTCTCTCTCCCTCCCTCTCTCCACCTCTCTCTCTCCACCTCTCTCCACCTCCCTCTCTCCACCTCTCTCTCTTTCCCCCCTCTCTCCACCTCTCTCCACCTCCCTCTCTCCACCTCTCTCTCCCGCCCACTCTCCACCTCTCTCTCTCCACCTCTCTCCACCTCCCTCTCTCCACCTCTCTCTCTCCACCTCCCTCTCTCCACCTCTCTCTCTCCCTCCCTCTCTCCACCTCCCTCTCTCCACCTCTCTCCACCTCCCTCTCTCCACCTCTCTCTCTCCCTCCCTCTCTCCACCTCTCTCTCTCCCTCCCTCTCTCCACCTCTCTCCCTCCCTCTCTCCACCTCTCTCCACCTCTCTCTCTCCACCTCTCTCCACCTCACTCTCCCTCCCTCTCTCCACCTCTCTCTCTCCCTCCCTCTCTCCACCTCTCTCCCTCCCTCTCTCCACCTCTCTCTCTCCCTCCCTCTCTCCACCTCTCTCCACCTCACTCTCTCCCTCTCCCTCTCTCCACCTCTCTCCCTCCCTCTCTCCACCTCTCTCTCTCCCTCCCTCTCTCCACCTCTCTCCACCTCACTCTCCCTCCCTCTCTCCTCCTCTCTCTCCCTCCCTCTCTCCACCTCTCTCTCTCCCTCCCTCTCTCCACCTCTCTCCACCTCACTCTCCCTCCCTCTCTCCTCCTCTCTCTCCCTCCCTCTCTCCTCCTCTCTCTCCCTCCCTCTCTCCACCTCTCTCTCTCCCTCCCTCTCTCCACCTCTCTCTCTCCCTCCCTCTCTCCACCTCTCTCTCTCCCTCCCTCTCTCCACCTCTCTCTCTCTCTCAGTTCAGGAGGAGCAATCAATAGCCTCAAATGAATCATTGTCCCTCTGACAGTGTGAGAGGGAGGGAGGAGAAAAGATAGAGAGATGGGGGATAGAGAGAGTGATAGAGGAGGACAGGGAGAGAGGGAGGGAAAGAGACACAAAGAAGGAGATGCAGAGAGGGAGAGAGGGATGGACACAGAGTGAGGAACAGAGAGATACAGACAGAGAGAGAGAATGTTAAAGAGAGGGAGAGAGAGGCAAAGAGAAGGAAGGAGAAAGGGGGGGGAAGAGGTAGAGAGAGAGCAAGAAAGAGAGGGGAGAGAGAGGGAGGGAGATGAGTAGAGAGAGGGAGAGATGATGGGTTGCCGTGTGGCAACAGAAAGACAGGAGGATAAACACTTGTTTCCCGTGATTTTAAATTGGCCGGGATTTGAACAGGCCGATGTTAGCGCCGTTCTCCAGCAGGATTACTGTGGCTGTTATTATGATTATGGCAGTGATGATTTGTGGGGTTTGTCGCCGTTTCAGCAGATGGTATTTTATCCTGCGATTCTTCCCCTTCACCCTCGCACACAGTTATTTGGCTGTCTGCTCTTGTGCAGTAAATATGTGTGCATAAATATACACACGCGTAATGCATTAAAGGAAAAAAAAAACTGAATAAATTTGTGGACAAAGGCTGCAAATGCAGATGATTCTGTTTATTTTCCGGGCATGATTTGGGTTCTCCTCGAAGGCAGAAGGGTCACTGCAGATCAGCGCAGAGATATTCTGTTTGATCACCCTTATATCCCACAATACACCATTCCTTCCATGATGGGAGTGGTCTCTTTGAGGATGACACTGGCCCGAACCCCACAGGACACATGGCGTTACTGAATGCTTTTATAAGCATGAATATGATCCTTGGAATGTACTGCTGCTCTCACAGTCACCAGATCTACAGCTAACTGAACTCAGATGGGAGATTTCAGAATGTGCTAGAACTCTCCGTCACCATCATCTGAACACCAAATGAGTGAGTATCTCCTGGGAGAGAGGTACTCCATCCCTCCGGTGCAGTTTTACGCTTATGGACTCCATGCTAAGGTGTGATGAAGTTGATCTGGCCACTTGTGGCGATCCTTTCCTAGACTCTTTATGTTGATTTTGGCACCAACTTTTCACCAGTCTGTACTTGTTTGTTTACTTAATCACACATTCGATGGATGCCGTGAACAAGGGACAATGGTGTTGCAGTTTGTAAGGAAGCTGAAAGTGTTAAATCTCTGTTGGTCGAGCTATTGCACGGTGGCAGCATTAGCCATGGCAGTGGCCCTGTAGGGTTGCCTTCCCATTTTTATACGGTGGTCAAAGAGATGGTGTCAGTGGAGGGCAATGGGGCGTAGAGACGTGACCCTGTGTTATTCATCTGTTTCCCTTAGATGATTGAAAATAACAGAGGTGCACTGCTCAGCTGACTCAAACGCCGGCCTCTCATTCGGTGTTGGCTCCCGCAGAGCAGACAGAAGAACGCGAGAAAGCGTACACAGATCTGAGAAGCCATCTACTTTGGACATAATTACAATATTTACATGCCTACATCAGGTAGGCATCAGATGTTTGGCAGCTAGCTCCTGGAAAATGTTATGACCGATGCCATTACTAACTCTTGAAAGATCTGGGGTTTTTTTTTAATTCAGATTAGAATTCTGTGTCAGAATTCTTCAGAGGTCATTGTGACATCAGCATTAGAATGTCCTCTCGGGGACATTCCAATCGCACACCTGTGATGTCACAGCTGTGGGAGGAGCACAGAAGGCGGCAGCGCAGGCCTGCACTGCGCTGTAACAGCTGAATGAGAGCCGGTTCAGTGCGGAGGTTACAGGAGGATCTTCACTCATCCGTCTAAGTCCTGACGATGCTGCACTTTAAAGTGCAGATGGTCCGGCTGCTGCTGCTGAACGCGGAGGAGAGACCCAGCAGCCTCGTCTGGCGAGCTCACTGCTCGTCGGCAAGTTTGCTTAGGCTTGCAGGTTTTCGGAAGGAGGCAATTTGGGGGGATTAATTGATTTTTATTGCACAAATTGGATTTTTAATCTCTCTTAATTAAAACTCCAGATACGTTACGTGTCCAGTCAGGGGACTCATTGGCTAAAGCCTGAATAATACAATACTAGAATACATGCACACTAACACACGCACACTAACACATGCAAAAACACATACATATACAAACACACACACTCACACATAAACACTCGCACACCCATACATGTGCTCAAAGCCAAATAAGCACCACCTTATTGGTGCATTCACCGTCCATTAATATTAATAGTTTTATAGTGCCTTGCCGTAGAGCACACTTCAATAATAACAAATAATTTGTGCTCGAGAGAGTACGTGGGTGTGGGCCGGTGAAGGTTGTGGGTTCCACTCCAGCCTGGGGCCTGTCTGTGTGGAGTCAGCATGCTCTCCCTGTGTGCCCTGTCTCAGCGCTGACACATGCATGACACGATGAGTGGAGACTGTAAATAGTCTATTTATTTTTCTTCATTTTATTTCTCTATTTCCTATATTACTAAAGCAGGGGGTTCGACTGAGATATGAGACCCCATGACTTACAATGAAGATCTGGCTCAGATGACTGTAGGAATAAAATGACAAAATCTAAATGATGCAATTAAAAGCACATGAGTACCTGAAGTTAATGACTAAGAACAAAGAGCTCCAATGAAATTCAGTCGACTTGCTCTCATGAACAGAATGAATGATACAGTGAAATGCAGACACAGAATTGTGGCAGTGATGTCAGTGCTCTGATCTGCTCGTGCTCCGTGAGTGTAGCTCTCCTGACTGAGCTCAGAGACTCTGGGAGCAGCATTAAGGAACTAACTCCCACCTCCCCCTCGCTGGGACCTGTGATCAGAGTCTGCAGGTGGATACTGGGTGGAGGTGGGACGTATTTGCAGAGGAGTGGTTGGAGCCTAGGGTGAATAAGTCGGTTTCCTGGTTTAAATATTTCAATAGACCGCCATATTGGGGCGGAGCATAGTTGTGGCTGACCTGAGCAGTATAGGTCATGTGACACCAGTGCAGCTGGAGTTAGTTGGCTGTACTAGCGCCCGAGTTTGTCTCATATCATGCGGCGTGTTTTCACTTGGGCCTCAGTCTTTGCAGAAACGATGACACGCTTCCTGAAAACAGTGCTACTGCGCGGATTTTTAATTCAATAAGTGACACCAGAGTACGGAAATGGATTATGTCTGGCTGTGTACTCGATTGGACGCGCTTGCTGTCGGAGACGCTGGAGTTGGTGAATGCTGTATCACACGGCCTCTGAACTGTGATAGGCTGTCATACAGGCATCAACAGCCATACCATAGCACGGCCACGTTAGCTATTTCTAATAGCGCTGGTTTAATGTGTGTGGCTATGCATACATGCATGCGCTAACAGGCATGTTTGTGCACGTGTGTGTGTATGTGTGTGTGTATGTGCGAGAGATGGGAGAGGCAGCTGAGAGATAGAATAACCCAGTGGGGAGGTTTCTGCTCTTTAATCTGGAGGAATCGGCCCCGCGACCCACAGGAGAGAGTGTGTGTGACTGCAGCCGGGGTTCAAACGCTTCTCAAACCTGACAGGCTATATATTTCTCTCTGAATGCTAATGAGCTACCTGTAACTGATCTGTAACTGAACACCATCCGCTCAAATCTGCTCTGCTCTGAGAGAGAGAGAGAGAGAGAGAGAGAGAGAGAGAGTGTGTGTGAGTGTGTGTGTGTGTGTGTGTGTGTATTTGTGTGTGTGTGATTGGTCAGAAGTGCAGAGTAAGATGTGTTTTGTACATGAGGTTTCGGTGATGGAAATTGCACTGCCTTTAATTCATTATTCCTGTCTGTAATTCTGCTTTTGGTTTATCATGCCTGTCTTTGATTCCACCTGCATGTGAATCTACATGCGATTCATCATGCCTGTGTGTGATTCTCTTGGTGATTTATAATTCCTGTGTGTGATATCATCTGTGCATTTTTTCTGCCCGCAATTTATTATGCCTGTTTTGGATTCTGCTCATGATTTATCAAGCCTGTGATTCCTCAAGTGTGCGATTGTGCCAGTGACTGATTATGCCTGTGAGTGACTCTGCCTCTGATTGTTTATGCCTGTTTGTAGTTCTGCTTGTGTTTTCACTGGTGTGTGATTCTGCTGGAGGTTTCTAGTGCCTGTGTGTGATTCTGCCTCAGATATATATGACACACCGCTGTTTCACCTGGGGCAACACTGCCGCTTTACTGTTTCAGTGAGAGTACTGAGGAGAGACCAGATCCTCCCGAGGAGAGAGAGAGAGAGAGAGAGAGAGAGAGAGGAGGAAGGGGGAGAGGAGTGGAGGGAGAGGAAGAGGGTTTGAAAAAGAGAGGGAGGGAGGTGAAGAGATAGAGAAAGGGAGAGCATGAGAGAGTGAGAGAGAGGAGAAGAGAGGGAGAGAGATGGGATGAGGGGTTTATCAAAGAGATGGAGGGGGAGAGCGAGGGAGCGGGTGAAGGAGGGAGGGAGGTAAAATCACAGCTTTGTGTGTACATCACAGATACATAGCGACTGCCAGGATTTCTTTTACAGTGTGTTTTTTTCCCAGTTTACACTCAGTAAATCCAGTCTCTCTGCATAAACAAATATGTGCTTAGATCTCCGCGCAGAGTCCCTGCGCACCAGGAGCAGCGCAGTGACACAGAATCAACAGTCACACTTTCAACTGTAACTCCCCCCTCCTGATTCCATGACATTTGTGAAGAGCTTTGTGGTGAGAGATGAGGACTAAGAGGTGTACAAACTAACTAACACACCCACCCAACAGTCCAGAATTATTAGCATGTTCGTCGCTTCCGTTAGTCGTCTGTTTGTATGTTTGTTTGTTTGACTGTCTGTCTGTTAGTAACACACTTTTTTGCCCTTTCCATATTTTTTATGTTCATGAAACTTCACCACATGACAGAAGAGGTTCATCGCCAGAAGGCTATACTTTTTATAGTCTCAAGGTCAAGGTCACCAAAAACATTAAAACTACATTTTTGTTCAGAACTTTGCTACTATAACAGCTAGAAACTTGAGACCAATTTCATTCTGTTTCAAAGAATTCGGCTAGTCGTCATTCTACGAACAACCTTTCATTATCCCGTGCGTCAGTGGACTTCCTGTCAAAATAAACTTTATGTAAATATATAACATAGGTGTTTTAGTTGGGAAAAACTTTGTCTGTATTTGCCTATGTACAGCGCCATGAAAAATGTACTTGGCCCCTTCCAAATTTTGTCTATTTTTGTTAATTTGTCATATATAGATGTTTCAGATCATCCAATTCATTTTAATATCAAACAAAGACAATGTGAGTAAACTCAAAATGCAGATTTTAAAATGATCATTTCATTTATTGAAAGCAAAGAGTCATTTAAAATCTATATCACCACTGTGAAAAAATAACAGTCTCCATAAACCTAATAACTGGCCGCTGCTGCCCTTAACAGCAACTTTTGCAATCAAATGTTTGCAATAACTGGCAATGAGCCTTGTGCACCGCTGTGGAGGAATTCTGCCCCACTCTTCTTTGCTATTGAATGCTATTTGTTTTACTTTTTAATTCAGCCACATTGGGGGGATTTTGAAAATGAACCGTCAGGTAAAGGTCATTCCGCAGCATCTCAGAAGAGTTATGGCCAGGGTTTTTTATTTTTCATTTTATTTTATTTAGCTATTATTTATTTAGTTTGAGCCATGCAGCTGTGAGCTCACTTGTGTGCTGCGGATCACTTCCCTGCTGATAACCTGAGAGCTCTTGAGCTTTTGGTCATGAGCTGATGTGTGGACATTCTCCTTCAGCATTTCCTGGTAGAGAACAGACGTCACTCTTCCATTAATTGTAGTTAGTTGCCCAGATCTTAAAGCGGCAAAGCTCCCCCAAACCATCACACTTAAACAGCTTTCCGTCTTTGTCCCTGAATTTTTCTTGCCTGGACTTTTTGTCCCCTGGATGGATCATCCCCAGTAATGCTTTGCTCTCTTCGCAGCAAAATCCGAAGTGTTGATTTGAGTTGAAATTTCTGGTGTTAAAAATTTTGATTTAAAAAGTGTTGATTTGAGAGTTACTAGTGAGTTACAGCACTAACAGTGCTGAAAAAGCTCTAAAAAAGTGTTACTTTAACTCTAAACCAGTGAGAATCATGTAAACACTGGGGAAGTGTTAAATTAACAGCATGGGAGTTGAATTAACACTGGCAATTTTGCTGTGTTCCTGCATTATAACACTAACCCTAACCTTAACCCTTATAGCATGGTGATCTGTCCATTGTCCGTTCGTTCATCTGTCTGCCAACAATGCTGGAACATTTTTTTTTATCAATAGGGGACAAAAACTCTGGGGACGAAGAGTCCTGTAACCATTTAAACCACCATTTTTGACTGTTGGTTTGTTGTTATTGTTGTGAAATGATGTACCGCCTTTATGCCGGATGGATTGGGGCCCATGTTTCCCAGAAAGTTCCACTTCTGACTCATTGGTTCACAGAATATTATTGCAAAAGGCTTGGGGTTCATGAAGATGTTTTTTTTTTTTTTTTTAGCAAATGTGAGATGTGCCTTTGTGTTCTGTAGGCTCAGCAGTGGCCTTTTGTCCCTTTGTGTGCGCGCGCGCGCGCGCGCGTGTGTGTGTGTGTGTGTATGTGTGTGTGCGCGCGCGTGTATGTGTGTGTTTGTCTCTGGACAGCCTACAGGCCGCTGTTTTGATTGGATCGTTTTCATATTTTACAGAGAAGTTGGTAATGGTCCAGGTGAGAAGTGTTTAGTTTTTGGTTTTCAGATTCGTTAACATTGGGAGATCAGGCAAATTTCTATATTTTCTCTAGTAACTCCATCAAAAACATAATGAATCAGTTGAACATCAACGCCCTATAGCCCACCAGGGAGGGTGACAACCATGAGTAGTTTGACCCGGATCCGGATCAGGACCTGACAAATAAAATCCTCTAAAATATCTGCCATATTTGAGGGTCGTGGGCGCGGGCGGGTATGTGGCCTTCGGACACACCCTCTAGTTTTTGCTGTAGTTGTCTGTTTTTGTTGTTGTACGACGAGCTTATTTTAGGCACAGTGATTTTATTAATAAATGTCAGTATTGCAGATTCAGTTGTTGTGGTTTTTTCTTGGGAAGGGGGGGGGGGGGGGGGGGGGCTGAGTTATTATGTGTCCTTCAGTAACCTGTGTGTCGGCACATCTTTCTCAGCAAAATTATTGTCTTTTGCCATAATAAGTCGCTGCTCATATTTATGCCATTTTTTTCTGCAAGGACAGTTCTGTGGTTTTGAAGGTTCAGATTTGACCCAACTGTGGGAGTTTTGACTGATGTGGCGCACCTTTGGGTTGCTTCTTTATTTTTATTTTTTGCTTAATTTTTCCAAAACTTGGTTGATTTCTCTTCTATTTCACAGAAATTAAAAAACAATAATATAAAACTCCATCATTGTATTTTTCCAAGAATGACTTTTTTGCCACCTCTGGAGTTCAGGCAGTTATTCTGTCAAACTAAAGGCCCTTTTTGAGTTCTCACTAATCATGCCTCACTTCCTGTCTTTCTGAGGTTCCTTGTATGTGTCAAAACTGATTATTGTCCATAAAAAACATGAGCCAAAACATGAGCCAGGATGCGGTAAAACTTTTGGCTGGTCCTGTTGGAATATGTCACCTTCTGTCAATTCAGTTGCTTGTGACTGCTGCGCACCAGTCCTTGTATTTGCATTAGATCTGCTCTAATGTGCAAATGCACTGTGAGGAGAGCGCAGTCTGGGCTTTGGTGAACATTTAACAACATCAACAACACTGCATCTGTAGCACCGACATCAGCGGATAGGATGTCAGGACTGTACAGTGTATATATGCCTTTTGATATAATGCTGACACGGCACAGCTGAGATTTGAGAGAGAGAGAGAGAGAGAGAGAGAGATGCAACAATATTAAATCGCTTCCCCAGTCAGTGAAAAAACAAAAATCTTGAACTGCCTTGAAAATCAATAACTTAGAACACTGTGGGATAATTCAGAGAATTTCTTTTACAGCCATAAGCCTGAAATTCAAAATCCATTGTGTGCCATGCGTGTGTGTGTGTGTGTGTGTGCGTGTGTGTTTGCATGTGTGCGTGTGTGTTTGCCATATCAAAGTCAGCTGTCAATCATCTAAACAGAGCAAGGTCTCTGATATAAATCAGAACCGGATCTTTAAAAGCTCAGTGCCTGCAGATTTTGTTGAGCCTGGTTCAGACATAGTGTAGATTTATTCACTTCTACAGTGATTTTTGTACGCTGTGTTCCTGTGGCTATTTGCTAATATCATACTAACCGTCCATCCATCCCTTTCAAAGAACTTTAATTTCTATTTTTATGTTTTTTCTTCTTCTTTTTTTTTTTTTTAGTGCTGAGATATTTTCATAACCTTTGACAGTCCCTCTTAATACTTTAAATAATTTCTTCCTTCTCTGACCGATGCAAGTTAGGGTGTCAGCTACTTAGCCCAGTATCCTCATGTTGCTTTGGAGACCCACCAAGTAAAGTGCTGCTGGTTAGAGCTCTTGTACGAGGCTGTAAGGTACGCTATGTATTTATAAAGACATTAATTTACACATGCGCTACATACTGAAGTCACACACCCAGTTTCATCACTTTCATATTTTAAATTTCATGTCTTAAATTAAGCCATAAATCAATCAAGGTGTTAGTTCGCAGTCTGTTATTTTTTTTAAAAATACTGTTTCAGTTACATTGTATGTTTTCCTCTGGCTGAAACAGTTTCTGTTTCGAGAATATTTTCTGGTGTTACCGGAACCTTCCTATGATCAGTCAGCTGTACAGTTTAGGGAATATGGATATACTTTGCAGTTTAGAGCAAGGCGGCGCACTACAGCTGACCCCAGAACAGCTATAAAAACTGTAGAGGAAAACATGCCTCAAAGCTGAAATAATATATTACACACGCTCGATCAGGAGAGAGAGAGAGAGAGAGAGAGAGAGAGAGAGAGAGAGAGGTGACGACAGCCTGGCGATAGAGACGGGGCGACGCAGGCAGGCCTGGCCGCCCAGGGAGGAGAGGCTGTCCTCTCACTGCGACCGAGAACAAGTGGAGACAGAGCTGCTCTTCCTCCTCAGATGTGACAGTTACCTCCAAATCAGAGAACATTTCTACCCAAAATTCAACATTTTGGTAACAAATTTCCCCAACCTACCTGACTCCCAGAAAATGCAAATCCTCCTGGGAGAGGACAGATGCTGCCAAAAGCTGGCAGCACAATATGTGGCCACCTGCCACAACCAGAGGGACAGCACCAACCCTTTAACCAAAAATTAATACTCCCAAAAATGAGTAATTTCTCTCTATTCTATTTTGTAATCATTCCAAGTAATGTAATAAGTTTTAAATTGTATATAGTTGTTTATATCTCAACAAAGAGATCCCATATGTTTAGTGTGTGTGTGTGTGTGTGTGTGTGTATTGTTTGTCTGATGCTTTGGCAGAACATGCTGATATGTCATGCCAATAGAGCATTTGAAATTGAAATTAAGATGAAGAGAGTAGAGAGAGAGAGTGGGGGGGGGTGAGGGGGAGAGGAGGGGAGAGAGAATGGTCTTAATGAACAGTGAGTTACTGTTTTCCTGTGATCAGTGTTTACAGTTGCCACAGGAAGTGCTGACAGTGAGCAGAAGCTGAGAGGAGAGTTTGCCCTGCTAATCTGTCTCACTTTAGACCATCCGGCTGGAGCCCCGCATCATTCCCACAGTGCACTGCAGAGCAGAACCGGCCCTCCCTCTGCAACATTAACACCAATTACACCTTTAGCCCATTCCGAACCCTCTTAAACCCACAATCAGCACCGCCATGGCAAAACATTTCACAGACGCAGCATCATGGGGTCGCGGTAATACCCCCCACCCCCTCACCCCCTCACCCATCGCCAACATCGACTGGAGCGGAATGAATCCCTCAGTTTTAAATGCAGCCGCAGTTAGATTCACCTCTCACTTCCTCCTTGTTCCTGGTTGCTTTATGCAAACTGGGTATTTGTGTGTGAGCTGTTAATTCACAACCAGCTCCTTAAGTTTTATTCTGGAGCTCTGTGAACCACACAGCCTCCCCGAGCCTGTGCTGAGGGCCTGTTCGGGCTCTGTGGAGCACACAGCCACCTCTACTCTCTCCGAGCCTGTGCTGAGGGCCTGTTCAGGCTCTGTGGAGCGCACAGCCTCCTCTCCTCTCTCTGAGCCTGTGCTGAGGGCCTGTTTGGGCTCTGTGTAGTGCACAGCCTCCTCTCCTCTCTCCAAGCCTGTGCTGAGGGCCTGTTTGGGCTCTGTGTAGTGCACAGCCTCCTCTCCTCTCATCGAGTCTGTGCTGAGGGCCTGTTTGGGCTCTGTGTAGCACACAGCCTCCTCTCCTCTCTCCAAGCCTGTGCTGAGGGCCTGTTTGTGCTCTGTGTAGTACACAGCCTCCTCTCCTCTCTCCAAGCCTGTGCTGAGGGCCTGTTTGGGCTCTGTGGAGCACACAGCCTCCTCTCCTCTCTCCAAGCCTGTGCTGAGGGCCCGTTGGGGCTCTGTGTAGTGCACAGCCTCCTCTCTTCTCTCCGAGCCTGTGCTGAGGGCCTGTTCAGGCTATGTGGAGCACACAGCCTCCTCTCCTCTCCCCAAGCCTGTGCTGAGGGCCTGTTCGGGCTCTGTGTAGCACAAAGCCTCCTCTTCTCTCTCCGAGCCTGTGCTGAGGGCCTGTACGGGCTCTGTGTAGGGTGAAGGGGGGATGTCGGCTACCCCCCCACCTCCCCACCTCCCCACCTCCCCCTCTGCCCTGCCGGGGGAGTTGCTGGGTTGGGTTTAGCAGCCCTGAGAGGGGGCCTCTGTGACCCTCTTCAGTGCATCAACGGCCTCCCTCGGTGATATTCACATGGGGGTCAGAGAGCACCCAATATCTTCACCCACAATGCAATGGGTGGGTGGTATTCAGATGCATATCTGTCTGTACTGATGATGCAAATGCTCTGATATGAATGGATAGTGAGCTCCCTATCCCTTTACCCACAATGCACTGGGAGGGCCATGTATGGATAGTGAGGTCCTTATGTCTTTACCCACAATTTACTGGATGGGCCCTGTATGCAAACTGAGCTTCCTGTTTCTGCCCTCAATCCACCTGGTGGACTGAGTGTATTTGCCAATGTGTGTGGATTCTTGCGCTGTTGACATTTTGTGCTCGTCTCATTGTTTACCATTCTAATCCACTGTCACTGTGCAAAAAAACACACACAGGCAGATAAAGTGGCCACTCAGCAGTCAGGGAGAGTGTGAGATGGCGTCTGGCACATTGCAGGTGGGGAAGAGAGAGACAGGCGCGCAGCACAGCGAGGGCCCGACAGCGAGCAGGGGGAAGGTTTACAGAGTCGCTCTCCCCCTCAGACTCCGCCAGCTGAGATTCCTGTGCCTGGGACAGAGGTACATAATCTCATTACTTCCTGACAATAATATTTACCGCGATCGCCATGGTCACCTATCCCAGGATTCAGCTGGTTAGATAATCTGATTCAGTTCAATTCAATTCAATTTGGTTTATATAGAGCTTCTCACAGATGGGCTGTTATAAAAACACTGAGTATAAGAAGAGCCGCACCTGTCCGGAACCTTCAAAAGAGCAAATGTGGGATTAAAAAACTTCCAGTGGGGAGAAAAATCCAGGAACAGTGGTGAGAAAAAACTCCCTGATGGGAAGAAATCTCAGGAGGAACCTGGCTATAGTGGGGAAGCCCATCTTTCACTGTCTGGTCAAAGCTGAATGGTAGTTGTATAAAAGTAGCAGTATTTCTGCTAATGAATTCTTAATGTACTTGAAGTTGTGTTGTACCCAGCAGTCTAAACGACTCCGTATCTGGGAGATGTTACCTTATTTGATAGGTTGACTGGATGTGCACTCGTTGCATGTGCCGCATGAGTATTTGAAATGCAGTAAGGAGAGTTGGAAATGTCCATGATGAAAATAAGGGTTTGAAGGAAATTAGGCTTTGAGACATGGGAAGGCCGTGGGCGATTCCCGAGGCAGACGGAGATCTGAAGGGAACGCGACTCTCTCCCATCGGGCGTTTTCATCGGGATCTCGTGTTCCGTATTCCTGTCGGCTTCTCTCCAGGACGTGCAGCACGGTACTGAGCCGGCGCACTGAGTATCTCAGACAACCTTCACAGAGCGTTGTGAATTTGGACCGTAAATGTAACTGCATTGCCATCATAAAACAATCTGCCATCATTTTATGATGCTGAGCGCCCGCTTTGCTTGAAAGACGGAGGCATTTATACGATTGTTTTCCTTGGGCTGCTGGAAGTAAGTCTCAGTTTGAGGGGTCCTTTTAAGCCGCTTTCACATCGGACGTGAAATGAATTTTTCGCACGGCAGATTACATTCAAAATCAATGCAAAGACACGCAAAACGCATGTATTCCGTCTCTACATTGACTGGATGTAATCTGTCGTGCAACAAATTTGTTGCGCGAAAGCGTCTTTACTCGTGCGTCTGAGGAGAAGTCATATAAAATCTGCCTGATGTTTGATGGGATGCGTGAAGTCAGACAGTAAACTTTCGCTGCTGCAACTTCCTGTCTAAAATATGGTTTCCTGTGCCTGATATTTGTGTGCTGTGACTCTTACTGAGCTCCTGATCCAATGTAAAGGTTAAACCTGCACAAACAGACATTTAGAGACGGGATATCATTCGAGCCAGAAACAATATTACTGTGAGCTGGACTGCAATATTTATGTAAACTGTGTGTATATACAGACATGTGACCAAAAAATGAAAAACCTACATAAACAGCCTTCACAAGGTGTTGGGCGTCTGCAAGCTGCCAGATTAGCTTCAATACAGCTTAGCATAAAGTCTACAGGTTTAAAATGTTATTGGAGGAATAGAACATCTTTCTTCTGAGAGATATTCCCTCATTTGATGTTTTTGATAATGGGAGAGCACTGTCTGACACATTGTACTAAAGTCTCCCACAGGAGTTGAGTTGGTTTGAAATCAGGTGACTGTGAAGGTGACGGTATATTCTTAGGATCATTTTCATACTCATAAAAGCATTCAGTGACCCCTCTGCCCTGCTAGGTTTGGGCCCGTGTGATCCCTGAAGAGACCCCTACCATCATGCTCGGAGTGTTTCGTCGTAGCATATGAACATGACCCCACAGAATAAATCCGCACTGATTGACAGTGACTCTTCAAACTTTTAGGGGATTAGTGGACCCAAACCACGCCAGGAATATGAACAGAACCATCTGAATTTCTAATGTGTGTCCACACATTTACCTTGAAATAGAGGGTGTGGAAATCTGAATTCTCCTTGCGTGTTGTCACGGAGGCAGCGCCTTCATTTTAGCACAATAACTAGAGCAGTTTTTACGGGAATCGCCTGAAAATTCCTCTGTGCACTGCTGCTGCGCAGGGGACAAACCCCATCTGACCTCTCCTGTCGCAGTGCTGCCTCCACAAACTTTATATTTCCCAAAGCAATAGCTCAGATAGTTTTGCTGGGAGTCACGTCACATGTCTTGTGATCATTTCCGGCGCATAAAGAAAGGCTGTAATTGACGTTGGTCACCGATGTATGATGTAAGCTGTTGCGCCACCACCAGGCCAAACTCTTAATTTTTAAAATGCAATAACTCAAAAAAACTTTAATGGGAACCCTGAAAAATCTGTTATCGGTGTTCCTTTTACATTACAGGAGGAATTATATTGATTTTCATGGTTCCATTACTTTCACTGTCGCACCTAAATTAGGTGAAGCTGCTTTTCAAAGTGCAATGTGTCAAACTGTTCCAATGGGAATCAGTTTAACTTTGCTGTAAATGCCTTGGTGCATGAAAGAGCAATCCTATTATTCTGGTCACACCATGACCACTCCTGTGACCCCACCTCTGGGCCAAAC
Organism: Gymnothorax reevesii; assembly: GCA_029721435.1. NCBI lineage: Eukaryota > Metazoa > Chordata > Actinopteri > Anguilliformes > Muraenidae > Gymnothorax > Gymnothorax reevesii. Next base: position 15,992,261 of record CM056582.1, on the reverse strand, counting down.
TCCGCTTTTCAAAAATCCAGTACTTCAAACTTTTCTAATGAGGAATCGTGAAAATTTTCTGTTTCCATTCCTAAAGCCAAGAGGAATTCCCTTTCTGATATTCTGGACCCAATGGCCGTTACTGCCGCACTACCAACCGGCCCAACTATTTTGAAATTTAGCCTGTGGGGGAGAATACTATAGTTTTGGGGATATATCCTGATGCCATCCACTGACAGTATTTGTCTGATTCGTGCTTGCTGTTTGTCCATGTTGCACTCCTGTACCTGTCAAAAGTTTGGACTCACCCACATTTTTCTTACAATATATGTTAAGTAAAGAAATGAGCAGCCTTTATTTTGCAAAAAAAAAAATAAAACGATCTAATTGTTAAATCCATCAAACTAATCATCATTTGTTGTCATATTTGCAGATCATTCTCACTTTTTTTTTTTTTTTGGAACAAGGGCAGTCATATGACCATAATGAATTCGCAGCTGCACGGTTGACTAACTTGAGGTGTGCTTTCCATCGACCTTATCAACAAATAAGTCCCAAAACCTTTCATTCGGCTGTTGGAAAATAGAAGGAGCTTATTTGTCTGTTTACTTTGCAAAATATGGCTTCTTTGAGAATTCCAAAATTCTTTACACTATACAAACTAGTAAATTATTCTCTTTTCACTTCTGACTGTTTACCTCTTACCAGATTCCATTTGAGATTATACAGAGAAGTTAAGCCATTTAAATTTCTGTAAAAACAGTGCTGTGACATTAGCAAAGCGTGTCCAAACTTTTGACTGGTACTGTATGTTTGCATGTAAGTGTAGATATAAGCACGGATGTGTTTTCTCAGGGATCGAGACCCTCTTTATAACATGGCAATATTCTGCACCACCGGACCACACTGACCTGTGATTGGCTGCGCTTTACTTGGTTGTGTTTCACTGCACTGAACCAGGCTGCGCTGAGCTATGCTAAACTATGTTTTCCTATACTGTACTGTGTTACAAGAGGCTATATTCAAGCACTGTTGTCAAGGCTTATTTTTTCATCTTGTTGAAAGCCGATGCTCAGTTGCGCCACTGTGCTCTCTCCAGTATAGGCTGTAAACTGAATCTAATCTCAACTGAAGGCAATGGTATCTTTAAAAAAAATGTGCCATTTGATAATTATTTGCACAAACAAAAGTATATACAATATGTGGGCCTTTACTTTTTCTTATTATCTACTTCGTCAAGGAAGTTCCTTTATCGGGACAGATATTTGGCAGTCGAATTAGGGACAGGTTACGTCACTGCATCTAACCCGCTTAGCGGATGATATCAGCAGGCTTGCACTATCCGAACTAGTTCATTTTGCTGCAAGAGGTTTGGAAAACAGTCTTGTTGTGTATCTTGTATTGAAACTGACCTTAACCTTTTGAACCCTAATTTGTCGGTTTAGCTACCACATGGAGAAAGTGCAATAACCCAAAATGCCTGAAAATCGGCCTCCAAACGCAACTTTGATCACAAGACTTTTGGTTGTCATGTGACCTTGTTTACGATCAGGTGGTTAACCCATCACAGCAAGCTGTGTTTTGGCATAAATGGGGGTCACGACCTCTTTTACATAATACAGGGTTCGAAGGTTAAAGGGTAACTGCCTTGTATAGTAGCCAATGCATGAGGGATGAGAGAGCTTGGATAACCAGCTGTATTTTACAATGTATGTTTACTATGTATTGCACTTGTGTTTAGAGCAGCGTCTCAAACTGGTGGTGAGTTATGAGGTTTGTTGTGGTAGACTTTGTCGCATTTCTGCTGTGTAGATATTGTAATTTCAGTGGAAATTTTGAAATACTGTCTGATGCGAAAATTTGGCAAAAAACACTTGCATCCTTTTCACTACATTCCTCCAAAACAGGCCTCGGCCTGCAAATGTTTAAATGTTTAGATTTAGTCAATCTGGATAAAGATATAGGGTAGTAAGAGGCTTGTAAAGGTTTGTAATGCATGCTAAGGTTCTGGCCTGTGTGAGCTGCCGATTTGTAACAAGACAACCTATGATATTTTGTGGAAGCTTAATATGGCCCCGCCTCTCACCTGCTAATGGCAAATCACAGTTCAGAATTTTTGAGTGGCACATAGGGTGACCCATCAAATTTGAGAGGTGGCCTGTGCCACTTTGTGCCACCTCCTTGGACCCACCATGGTGGAGCAGAGTGTGAAAGTGGGGATTGAGAGTGTTTATGTAGTGTAAAAATTATGGACCAATTTTACTGTGACATTACCCATCTCCTACTCTTAGGCTCAGAGGAAAGAATTTCGGCTCACAGAAGCACAATTCTGAGATGCTGCCATGTTGAAAATTTGGTGACAGAGTCTGTGCGGTGCAACCATTTAAGTCACAGTCATGCATTAGCATGCTACATGCAGTGACGTAACCTGCTCTGCAAAAAATGTATCAATTATCCGAATTGTGCAGTACCTTAACAAATCAGCTCGCTGGGTGACATAAAGAATTACAAAAGAAAAAACAATGAATTAGTGCACATACGATATAATCACAGAAAATTTGTCAACATAATATTTTTATGCTAAATTTTCAATTGAATGGGGTGTTTTGATCTATCCTTGAGCCAGCCAGAGTGGCGTTAGTGAGTAACATCTCCTCATAGATACTCAGAAATTAGCCTCAAACAAGAGGCCTCATTGTGGCTGCTAGACTAAATTGCATGTGTATTTGTTTTGTGTTTCTGAATGTTTGAGTGTGTTTCTGTGTCCGTGTTTCTGTATGTGTGTGTGTGTGTGTATTCTGTGTGTAATTCTGCATGTATAGTGGGATAAGAGACTGGACTGAAGGTGACGCAGGACTGGAAGCGATGGGTGGAGTTTGGACTCCTCACTAACTGAGGTGACCTCTCACCTCCTCCCCCTCAATCAGCCCTGTGCATCACGGCCTCTCCTTCACTCACCTCTATCAGCTGTAAACCTCAGTGTTCTTTAGAATCTCTGACTCTGACTGTCAGGGTTTATATATATATTCATGTATAGACTATAGGATACCTGTGCATTGGAGCACTTGTGCTCTATAGGTGTACGTGTGTGTGTTTGTGTGTGCTGTTATGGAAGTGTTTGCTTACATTTACATGTGAGTGGGTGATTGAAAGATGAATAATGTAAGGTGAGTTTCTAAAAGGGTTGGAGCTCTCTTTCGCCCTCTCATTTTCTCACTCTCTCTCTCTCTCTCTCTCTCTCTCTGGAGGGGGTGTGGAGTGATGCTCTCTCTGTTTGACTGGTGTCAGCGCTGCGGTGTAAATCAGATTAAGGCGTGCGCTGTGAGCAGGACTTGGCACTGTGCTTCGCCCACTAATTAGAGTATCCCGGTGCTGTCCTGTCCGCTGTACAAACGAGCGTGCACAGTGGAGCTCGCTCCCGTCGAGGAGTTCACGTGGAGCCTGCGAGGTGATCGTTGCGTTTGCGGTGTTCCAGCATCATCGCCACACGGAGAGCCCATCACTGTATCGCGGCCCAGTATTTGAGGCCCCGTCCTTACAGTCCCTGACTGGGACTCACAGACCCGCGGGGTTGTCTGTTCAAACCCATAGTGTAACAGCCCTGTGATCAGTGTAGGATTCAGGCCCCTGGGCAAGGCCTCACATTGCTGTTCTGGGCAGTAAATCACTATTATATCAATTTTGTGATATAAGTTATCTCATAAATTATTACAAACCGGTGAGATACATCCTCTGAGATAAGGTTTGGTATCACACACGTGTGATACAGCTTTCTTATGTTGCGATTGGTCAGATTCTGTTAATTGACAAATGTCAACTAATATTTTCGCAAAGGTAATTTTTATCAATTCTGCTAGTAACCGTTCACAATCCCTGGCATTAGCCTCAAGTTAGCAGTTTATTCAAGTCAATGGGATGAATAATTTGTTAACTAGCATGCTAATGCTTTTGGCCACTTAAGTAATAAGATACAAATGTAACTGTTGTCATAGATGCATGAAGTAATCAACATGATGGCGAAAAGCGTTAGCATGCTAGCTAGTGAATTATTCATCCCATTGACTTGAATACACTGCAGACCAGATGCTAACGTTGATGCTGTTTTTCCATTTTCCAAACAATCCAATCCTTACATTTATGGGATAAATGTGGATCTCAAATTCGGTAGCCTGGGATATCAAATTTGTGAAACTTGACCAGTATTTTTCATTTATTTCCCGCCAAAGGCTCAGAATAAATGAAAATTACTACTCTTGTTGCATAAATGTGATATCTCAGGCTGACTCTATGGAGCTTTTTATGTATCTTCCGGGATTTTGGATGTTGCAATATCGTGATAAGATGTGTCAGCTAGGGCTGCATTTCAGTGAAAGGATACATATATCAGCACTTGAGTGTTCTGGCTGTTGCCTGTACTTGATCGGTCAGTATATCCACATTACTAATAGCTATTTACCGTATCAAAATCTCTCTGTGGAAATATTTTGTGAAAGAACCTATAGTTATCTTTTTAGTATTACTTCGATATCATTATTGAAGCATTTGGTCAAAAAAATCCTTATATTTGGTTTTGTCTATATTGCTTAGTCCTACCCTTGCTTAGGCAAATCAACAGCAAGTCAGTGGCAGCTGTAACGCTGTGATGAATTGAGCCCCTGAGAACAAAAGGGGTCTAACTCCATATTTGTATTTTTTAAGTTATAATCTTAAAATGACTCCTAAGTGGACAATCTGTTAAGTGCAAAAATTGATTAACTCAATATAGTTTCCATGCTAAACAGTAGGTGGGTGATATGTACCACACTTTTAGAACACATTAAAGTGCTCAGTGTATTTGTGATCCAAAATTAAAAATGAACAAAATGCGTTGGACCACTGTTGTTCTAAGGGGCTCAATTTTTGATCAGTAAAACCTGCTCATATGTTTGAGAAGCGTTGTACAGAAATTGACCATACCAAAGCTGCTGCCAGCATGGCACTAGGGTTCGGTGCAGGGCACTCCATTGGTGCATTTCGCAAATGAAGGAGTGTAGCCCCATCCCAACTCTTTATTCGGTGACGCTTCCTGATATGTCGATATATGGTGAATAGGAGGTTCTCGGGTTCTTTATTCGATGCCATTGTTAAAGTGAACCCCACCCCCTAACCCTTAACCCTTAACCCAAACCCTCAGCTGAAACATCAAACAAAGGTGCCAAAAGTTTCCTTTTTCCTCATATTTCGACGCTTGCTCAGGTAGCTTCACTGCATGATGAGTCGGGATGAGACTGTTGATTGAGGCCACAGACGTGCTCACTGAGATTCCCCTGTGCTGCCGGCCCGCGTTTCCGCATGAGCGAGACAGACGAGAGACACTGGAACTGTTCGCCGTTACAGCGGAGAGGATCCGCACAGTGAATGTCTGCGGCAGAAATTCAGTAATGACTGAGGAAGATGTGTTTTTCTGTGCAGCTGTGTGCGGCACATTCGACTTCAGAAATTATCGCAAAGTGTTCAGGCTCGAGATGAGTGATGTCTTTAGAGCTCAGGGTGAAGTTTTTTGGGCCACCCAGACACTGTAGAAAGAACAGGTGACAGCTTACACTGAGCATGCTCATTAGGGGCGCACACACTGGGCGCCTGAACCGGAAGAGATGGATGGGAATAAATATGAAAAAATTAATTTTGTGCAGCTCAGAACAAAATGTCCGCTGAGAGAGATTGGTTCAGCGCAAGAACATTTTAGAATGTAAAATAATTGGTGAAAGTAGGATAATTTTGCCACAGTAAAGTTAAGGTTTTAGAAGATCTTCAATCAGGCTTAATAAGCTGCAATACTGCCAGTTACCACCGGGGTGTCCCGGCTTCTGGGGAGATATAATCTGTCTGCTAACAGACACGGCGCAGGTGACCTTTTCCTGTGCGCTGACGGGAATATCGCTCCACTCTGAGGGCTCGTCTTTCTCTGAAGGAGCGAACCGACGGTCGATTTGAAGCACCAGTCACACACGGTGCTGAGTGACCGTGAGTCATTATTCTACATGCACTGTCGGTTACACTTACCCCTGTACAATCGCTCATCACCCATCCCTCACAGCACCTCCTCGTTAGAGCCCTGAGTGAGGGAATGTATTACAGGTGCATGAGTGGAGTCCCGCTGGCCCATTTAACAAACGCTGAGCTCCATCTGCCAGCTTCTGTTAAGTTGTATCTGGTGTTTTGTAGGAGCGATATGTCGGGCATTACTGAACAGATGTAGGCATATAGACTTTGGCACTGCTTTCATTTGCCTGGGCATCCTGCTTGGCTCTGGTTCCGGATCCTTCCCCCAGAGCTGATTCCCTCTGTCCCATGTGGAATTCTGGTATTCTGTAGTGTGGCCCCACACGAGCGGTGGATTAGCACCCACCTCCCGTCCACACTCCACGGCTGATCTGAGATCAGCGTAAAGCTGGTCAGGACTTACAATCAACAATTTTTGTGTTTTGAAATCATTTGCAGACCAGGGAGTGCATTTAGAGAAATGTTATGACCATATGCACTTGCAAGCGGGACACGCACCTCAGATGCAGTTGACGATCGTGTTTCTGGAGTTTACGGTTGTGTTTCTGGAATTTATGGTTGTGTTTCTGGAGTTTATGGTTGTGTTTCTGGAGTTTACGGTTGTGTTTTTGGAGTTTACGGTTGTGTTTCTGGAGTTTACGGTTGTGTTTCTGGAATTTATGGTTGTGTTTCTGGAGTTTACGGTTGTGTTTCTGGAGTTTATGGTTGTGTTTTTGGAGTTTATGGTTGTGTTTCTGGAGTTAATGGTTGTGTTTCTGGAGTTTATGGTTGTGTTTCTGGAGTTTATGGTTGTGTTTCTGGAGTTTACGGTTGTGTTTATGGAGTTTATGGTTGTGTTTCTGGAGTTTACGGTTGTGTTACTGGAGTTTACGGTTGTGTTTCTGTAGTTTATGGTTGTGTTACTGGAGTTTATGGTTGTGTTACTGGAGTTTATGGTTGTGTTTCTGGAGTTTATGGTTGCGTTTCTGGAGTTTACGGTTGTGTTTCTGGAGTTTATGGTTGTGTTACTGGAGTTTATGGTTGTGTTACTGGAGTTTATGGTCGTGTTTCTGGAGTTTACGGTTGTGTTACTGGAGTTTATGGTTGTGTTTCTGGAGTTTATGGTCGTGTTTCTGGAGTTTACGGTTGTGTTTCTGGAGTTTACTGTTGTGTTTCTGGAGTTTATGGTCGTGTTTCTGGAGTTTATGGTGGTGTTTCTGGAGTTTACGGTTGTGTTACTGGAGTTTATGGTTGTGTTTCTGGAGTTTAGGGTCGTGTTTCTGGAGTTTACGGTTGTGTTTCTAGAGTTTACGGTTGTGTTACTGGAGTTTACGGTTGTGTTTCTGGAGTTTACGGTCGTGTTTCTGGAGTTTATGGTTGTGTTTCTGGAGTTTATGGTCGTGTTTCTGGAGTTTATGGTCGTGTTTCTGGAGTTTATGGTCGTGTTTCTGGAGTTTACGGTTGTGTTTCTGGAGTTTATGGTTGTGTTTCTGGAGTTTACGGTTTTGTTTCTGGAGTTTATGGTTGTGTTTCTGGAGTTTACGGTCGTGTTTCTGGAGTTTACGGTTGTGTTTCTGGTGATTTGTGTGTCTTGTGCTCCTGCCAAACTGATACACCATCATCTACAGCAGCTGAATCCCAGCTGAGCCGATATAGAGGAACAGGCTTATCTTGGTTTTGAAGAGACACCATCTTTGATCTGAGCTGCAGAGTTCTGGCCGTGCTCCCGTGTGGGTGCAAAATACTGCCGTCCTTCCTGATACCAAACCGTCATACTCTTTACTCAGAGCATTACAGCCCTGAGAGCTGTAACTATTATTAGATTTATTTATTACTTCTGTGTGGAAATATGCTGGACAAAATAATTGTTTATTGTGTGAGTTTGCGAGGGCACAGCTACTGTAGAGTACAGTATCCAATTCCAATGAAGTCAGGATATTGTGTAAAACATGAATGAAAACAGAATACAATGATTTGCAAATACTTTTTGACCTATGTTCGATTAAGTACACCTCAAAGACAATATTTTTAATGTTCCAGTTGACAAACTTTATTGTTTTTTGGGAAATATTCAGTCAATTTGAATTTGATGCCTGCAACATCCTCCAAAAAAGCTGGGACAGGGGCATGTT